>OX940808.1:32396260-32996260 GCA_954870605.1 Acer campestre | reverse complement strand
ATGTCAATGTTTGAAACGACATTGTCCTTCTATGGAAAGGAATGATACGCCGTGTGGTGAGAGGAAAACCCTCCAATTAGAATATTTATATATTTAAATATATATATATATATATATTGTAAAATGCTGACACGACTATAGTTCGGATTAGCCTACCTGAACTAGAGGTGGCACCGGTCCGGTTCGGTTCCGGTTTCGGTTCCGAACCGCCGGTTTCGGTTTGGGAGGGACCCAAAACCGAAACCGAAACCGAAACCGGAAAAACCGGTTTGTAACCGGTTTGGAACCGTCGGTTTGGCGGTTCCGGTTCCGGTTTCGGTTTCGAAACCGGCGGTTTGGGCGGTTTTTCAAAAAAAAAAAAAAAAGTGCCACGTGGCAACTTTTGATTGGTTGATTTTTTTATTATTATTTTTTTTTATAAACCGGCGGTTAAACCGCCGGTTTTGGGCGGTTTGGAACCGGCGGTTTGGAGGAATCCCAAACCGAAACCGGAACCGGAACCACCGGTTTCCAAACCGGCGGTTTCGGTTCCGGTTTTCGGTTCCGGTTTGGCCAATCCGGTTCTGGTTAAACCGCGGACAAAACCGACGGTTTAACCAAACCGTGGTCAGCTCTAACCTGAACGTTTATCTTTGGTTGATGTCGTATTAACTAATACAGAATAGAGAGATTGTATTAGATAATACAACATAATATAGTATAATACAATTCAATATAATACAATGCAACATACCAAACGGGCCCTTTAAAATAGAGTAATTGCTATGAAGATCATTCACGGCTCTTCGGAACAATATTTCTATAGAAAATTAAACGAGATTTTTTTTTTCTTTTTTTTTGATAGAAACTTAAAACAACCAGAAACAAAGGCATCAGTGGAAGAAAAGCCTTATTCAGGCCAATCCAACATTACTGTACTCCTAACACAAGGAGGGAAATCCTCCATCCAAAAAAGGTTTTCGACAACCTTTAATGCATTCTTCGCTAGGCCATGAGGTATTTAAAAGAGATTTAAGACAGTATTATCTGCGCTATATCCCAGACAATCTGCTGGGTATTTATGTAAATATATTGATTTGGTGGCATGAAATGATTAGATTAAAAATGCAAATGAAGTTTTCAAAGGGGGTGGGACCACAATACCACATGATTATGCTTATGCAGCCCATGACAAGAATTGTATTTTTGGACTATCGTACCAATTACTTGGATCCATTTATAATATAATTTTTAGATAAAGCCCATATTATATAGGCTTCTATACTTGGGTCATTGCCCAGTTTCACATTCACAGTCCAATCACTTTATAAATAATTAACTATGATAAGATCTTGCAATAGCTTTTTTTATTTTTATTTTTATTTTATATATATATATTTTTCATTTTCTTATAATTTTTTGTAAATTTTACTTATACTGCACAACCCCGACCCTTAGCTGAGTTGGTTGTTCACCTCCCCTTTGTATTGATAGAGATTTGAGTGTTTTTCAATTTGCTCAAGTGTTCAGTACACATCTCTTTTCTTGTGGAAGATAAAAACTTATGATCTTCTATATGGTAACTCTTTAAGTTTCATCCGGCCATCTAATTATATCTGGGGTTAATATTAAAAACCTGCTCTCACCTTTAAACTATTATTGGATGTATAGTTACAAATATTTTTATTTTAGAAACCTCCCCCTATGAATTAACACCGTTAACATTCCATTTTTATTGATTGAGTTTGATTATTAAAAAATCTAAAATGTCTATATTTAAGCTTAAATTGTATGAATTGATCATTATACTCTCATACTTTTACCAAATAAATTAATAAAATGATACAAAAAGATGGGAATGTTAACCTGCAACGGAGAAGATATTTTGTGGACAATTTTATCCCTAAAAATAATAAAATTACAAATGAAATAAAACCATTGAAAATGAGTACTTTCTTGGATTTATAAAAAAGACAAATAAATACATAAATAAATACATATTTTGGTTTATTTTCAATGCTTTTGGTTCATTTGTAATTTTCTTACTTTTAGAGATAAAATTGTTCACAAAATAACTTCTCTTTTGCAAGTTAACATTCTCACATTTTGTATCATTTTATTAATTTTTATTTGGTAAATGTATAAAGGTATAATGATCAATTCATATAATTGAAGCTTAAGTAGAAACATTTTAGACTTTTTAATAGTCAAACTCAATCAACACAAACTGAATGCTAATGGTCTTAGTCCATAAGGGAGATTTTTAAAATAAAAGCATTTGTAACTATACATCCAATAATAGTTCAAAGGTGAGGGGAGGTTTTTAATATTAATCCTCATATCTAATCTTTTTATCGTATAAGATTGTTTGATTAGTGGGCACATGAATAGGGGTGGCAACGGGTCGGATCGGCCAGCACCAAATTTGAAACCCGGTTTTTATAGGTTGCCCCAAACCTTAACTCGAACGGGTTTTCAATTTCCACCCCAAACCCGACCCGAAAGATCCGATTCGTTTTATCCTTAAAAAATATATATATATACACAATTTTTTTTAATTTTTTTTTTTTTGTTGAAAATTTAAAATACACTTAAACACAAACATACACCATAGAAAAACATTTTAACATACACTTAAAATTTAAGAAATTTATACATAAGCTTAAATTTAATAGAACACAACATCTAAGTTTAATAAAATTTAAATTCAAACATAAAATATGATTAGGTAAAAGAGACAAAGAGATTAGAGAAGTTTTTCCCTTTATATTTTTATATTTTAAAAAATAATTATAGAGCAAATTGCACTCAACCTCCCTGAGGTTTGGCCTCTTGCACTTAGAAAAAACTTTATCATTAATTGACACTCACACCCCCTGTCGTTAGATCAAACTTAACTGTTGACTAATTGTTACTTTTAAAAGACTAAACTACCCCTAATCCCTAAATTAAATTAATAAAAAAATCATATAGTTTTTTAAAAAATGGATCTCCACCATCCATCTAAAACATGGATGGTGGAAATCAATAAAATTTTAAATAATTGAAAATTGAATTGAATTAGAAAATATATAAATTAAAAGAAAAACAAAAATTTTAAAACAAAACAATTTTAAAAGGCAAAAAAAAAAAAAAAAAAAAAAAAAAAATTGAAAAACTGGAAAAATAATATCATTGTTTGTGCAAGTGAGATGCATCAATGATATTTATAAAATATGATTTTTTTTCCAGTTTTCAATTTTATTTTTTATTTTTGCTTTTTAATTTTTTTAAAAATTTTCTTTTTCTTTTAATTTATATATTTTCTTTTTTTTTTTTTGTTTTCTCAAGAGGAGAGGAGGTTTTAGAGTTACTATATGGAGTAATTTATATATTTTCTAATTCAATTCAATTTTCAATTATATTTGATCTCCACCATCCATGTTTTAGATGGATGGTGGAGATCCATTTTTGTAAGAAAAAAATGTTTTTGTTTGTTTTTGTTTTTGTTTATATTAATTTAATTTAAGGATCAGGGGTAGTTTAGTCTTTTAAAGGTAACAATTAATCAACAGTTAAGTTAACCTAATGGTAGGGGGTGTGAGTGTCAATTAATGATAAAGTTGTTTTTAGGTGCAAGAGGCCAAACCTGAGGGAGGTTTAGTGTAATTTGCTCATAATTATATAAATACCAGGTCAAACGGGACGGGACGGGTCGGGGCATAAGGGGTTGACCCATACTGTAAGGTCCAAACTTTTTAGACCCAATAGAGGCCCAAAGTAAGAGGCATGTTTTACAAAAAGAAAAAAAAAAAGAAAGAAAAAGAAAGAGAATATACAAGGAAAAAAAAAAAAAAAACAAAGAAATCGTGAGAGACACTAGAAAGGGAGGTTCCAGAGCAAAGAAAAAGGGAAGAAGAAGACTGAATAAGAAAAGAAAAAGAGTTGTATTTTCATATTGGGTATCTATTTGGACCCAAACTCTCACTGATTTGTTTGATTTCATAAGTTCTAAAGTGGGTTCTGTGCATCTTGTTAGAGGAAGAAGAGGTGGCAGAGGATCCAAGCGTTTTTGGTCCCAATTAGAGTTTGAAAGCAAAGTTGTGAGTGGATTATTTCCTAGTTTTATAATTTTTCTATTGTTATTTTGATGTTATGTGATTAATTGAAATTGTTAATGTAGGCTGCTGTTGATTTGGTGAGATACAATTTTATTTATTTTAGCAAATTATTACCTGGTAGAGATTACAGTTGTGTAAGAGTTTATCTTTGATGTTTGAAAAACCAGACTGGTACCTGTCCCATAAGCTCTTAATTATTGGCCTTTCGGGCTACTCTAAGTACGTATGTGAGAACAAATGCTCTGCACGTGTGAATGATAATCACCGCGTATGTGAGAAAACTGTCCTTACTTCGATTTGTTTGTAGTTGTTTTATATTAAGAACAACATGTTAGTTTTTGAACGTGTGATAAGAGTTGTTAACATGTTTAATAAATGATGTGTAATAGATTTTGTCATGTGCTGTGGAGAAGGGACGGGTTCCTGAGTGTTTGAAAAACTAGTTTATCTTATTGAAGAGTTTTGTTAAACATCAGTGTTTGTATCTAAGGAATTACTGATGAAAATTTTATGCTACCCTATATAGTATTGTTTTCTTTTTAGTACCTTTAAGAATCTCAATTTTAGTATATTCAAGCATTTGAGTAGAATACAGGATTTTCCTCGGATCCAAGAGAGGAACCGGGGCGAGTCCTATCACATACCCAACCCGATAAAAAATCGGGTCAAAAAAGTTTGACCCAAACTCGACCCGGGCCTTGTTTTAAGTGCTCCAAACCCTCCCTAAATGGATTGGAGCCCTGCCAGTTTGGGACGGGTCGGGGATTTTTGCCACCCCTACTCACGAATGATGTGATGAGATTGTCTCCTTCAAGATTTTTTTGTTATGAGAGTATTTATTAGGGTTCAGTGACTTGTACAGTTGTACCTAACACCCATAAAAAAAGAAAAAAAAAAAAAACTTTACTTGTATGTATATATACACTTGTCAAACTTTTATTTGATAAGAGCTTACATAAATCAAATTATGATGAATTATGTTAACGTGTGCTCTAAAGCCATACCTTATCATCAATTATCGGTATCAATAATCGTCATAATTTATTTTTAATCTATGGAAGTTTGGGAGTCTGTACAGTTTATCGGTAAGTCCCCATTTGGTGCATGAGATTGAATTTGACTATTCTAAGAATTGAGGTGGGACTGAGATTGACTATTGGATTGGACTTGACTAAATTAATAATATGCTAAGTTTGGAGAAACGTGAGACTGAATTATAGTAATACTATGTTTTGTTTGGTAAAACATGAGATTAGACTAAATATAATATTATTTTAAATTTGATAATATTTTGAAAATGAATAACAAATTATGGAAATATTTTTTTTTTGAATAAAAAAATGTTTTAATTCATATAATATTAATGTAGCAATATCCAAGAATATTTTTAAATTATAGATTTATATTATTTTTAAATAGATTTAAATATTTTTCAATTGTGTAATTTGTTTATTAAATAAAATATTTTTTAAAAAGAAAATATGTGGGATTGTGGTGGGCCCAACGAATTTATGTTTTTCAATCTCGTTGGGAGGAATTATGATTGAAATAATCCCCTTCCCTAATAACCGAATGAAAATTGAATAACAAATTATCAAAATAATTGTTTCGATGAAATAAATATTTTAATCTATATACTATTAAATTAATAATATTCAAAACTAATTTTATATTGATTTTAAATAAATTTAAATTATATATTTGATTTATTATTAAATTGTTGTAAAAGAAAAATAAAGATTATCCTACTCACCGGATTGACATGGGATTAGACTGGTGTGGGATTGAACTGATTAGTCCAATCCCAAGTAACAAACAGGGCGTAAGAGTACACCTTAGGAGGGCCCAATAATGATAAAACTTTGATTTTTCTTTTATTTGTTCTCTCTCATGGACTACATTATTTCTTGGTTTGCAAAGAAAAACATAAAGAGAAAATCAAATTAGGGTTTTGTATGCTCTCTCAACAAAGGTGTTCAAAAAATCAAAACACGAGAGCTATGACCTTGGATGATGCATTGAACTTAATTATATAGATTATAATAAGTAATAGAAGGAAGAAAATTAATGTTGGAGGCAATTGGAAGGTCATATAAGAAATTAAAGTGCACCCACCGGTGCTAGGGCCAGCTTAAGAGCTAGCTTGTCTTACAAAAGATATGAGTACTGGACCTACATTGTCTATATGTGTCTTCATTTCCAAAAGAAAAAAAGTGGCTTTTTTTGACCACTTTTATATCCCTTCTTCGTTGTACGTATCAAAGCCTTGTTTGTCTATGTACTTCAAAATATTTTATAGGACAAAGATCCCCACTTTGATGAAGATCTTTTATAGTTTATTTGATCTGTTATAGCGTGTCTTTGTTTTGTTCTTCCATTTCTTTTGTATTTTTTAGGGCTAGCATTGATCGGATAGAAGGTTTATTGCAAGTTGAACACATAAAAACTACATGCACGATTCAGACAGCTACTCCTATAACAATACATGTTTTGCTATTTTTTAAGTAAAATGAAACATGAACTCCATCACAAATATGAACTACCAATTTTAGACAATTACATATATTGATATATACCAATTTGTTTAAATATGTTATTTTGTGAGTGTAATTTATAAGGTTTTTAATGATCAAATTTAGAAATCCAAAAGAGGCTTTAAACGATTATTTTAAGAAATCCAAATGAGATCTTGAAAGTTTGCAGGATTTGGGCTATTCAGGCCCTAGGTTCACTTGGAACAACAAGAGAGAGGGTAAGTACAACATCCAAGAGAGAATTGATAGGTTTTTCGCAAATGAGAAGTGGCGGGAGAGTTTTGAAAACGTGAAAATCGAGCACTTGGGGTTTTCTTCGTCGGACCATCGTCCAATTCTCCTGAACAGTGATTCAGATTTGTTGTGCTGGAAGGATAGAGGGTATCAATTTCGGTTTGAACCTGGATGGCTGAAAGAAGAAGATTTTGACAGTGTTCTAAAAGAGGGGTGGATAGATACGGGAACTAGGGACCCGGGTGGAAATTTAGCTGCTAAACTGAAGGGGTGTGCCTCGGCACTACAGATTTGGAGTAAAGGGAGGTTTAGTAATTTTGGCAAGCAGATTAGGGAGAAGAATAAAGAAATCGAGAGGTTATATAGGATGAGCGGGAAACCTAGGATTATGCGGTCTATTAAAGGTCTTGAGAAGGCGGTGGAAGGGATTATGGAGAAGGAAGAGCTTTTTTGGAAGCAGCGATCCAGAGCAGACTGGCTAAGGGCAGGGGACAGAAACTCAAAATATTTCCACGCAAAAGCGTCGGCGAGATGTAAGAAGAATTTCATCTCTTGCCTGACTGATGCAAATGGCATTACCCATAACTCAAGTGAGGGTATGTCTAAAATTGTCAGAGATTTTTTTGAAGATTTATTCCGTTCCTCTTCCCCCTCTGAGATTGACATTAGTAGAGCTTCGAAAGACATAAAGTCCAGGCTGAACGCAGAAGGGGTGGAAGCCCTTTATTCGAGTTTTACGGCCGAGGAAGTGAAAGAAGCGGTCTTCAGCTTGGGGCCTTCCAAAGCCCCTGGGCCAGATGGGTTCTAGGCAATCTTCTATCAGAAAGCGTGGGGGATGATTGGTAATGATGTTACGAAGGCCTGTCTGGACGTCCTAAATGGGGGAAAATCGGTTAGAGAATTCAACGAGACCAATGTGGTCCTCATTCCGAAGCTGAAAAACCCGGTGAAGATTCAAGATTTCAGACCCATATCTCTCTGCAGTATTACCTACAAGATAATCACAAAGTCCTAGCTGCTCGGCTAAAGAACCTTCTTCCTCAAGTTATTTCGGGCACCCAATCGGCTTTCATCCCTGGAAGACAGATTTTTGACAACATCTTGGTGGCTTTTGAGGTCCTTCATTCCATGGGCAAGAAGAAAGCAGAAAAACATGGGCATATGGCCCTGAAGTTGGACATGAGTAAAGCATATGACCGTGTGGAGTGGTCGTTTCTTCTGGCTGTAATGAGGAAAATGGGTTTCCCTGAGAGATGGTCAAGGCTGGTGATGGACTGCGTGTCTTCTTCTTCTCTTTTGGTCCAACTTAATGGTAAGGCAGTGTGTTCGATTACTCCGTCCAGAGGACTAAGACAGGGATGTCCCCTATCTCCCTACTTATTCATTTTGTGCTCAGAAGCTCTCTCTTGTATGATCACGAATTCTGAGAGGAATGGGCGGGTTTTGGGGCTGAGAAGCTGCAGAGGGA
The DNA here is from genome assembly GCA_954870605.1 of Acer campestre. Classification (NCBI taxonomy): domain Eukaryota; kingdom Viridiplantae; phylum Streptophyta; class Magnoliopsida; order Sapindales; family Sapindaceae; genus Acer; species Acer campestre. The sequence goes on along the minus strand of OX940808.1, from coordinate 32,987,945 downwards.
GTCCTTTAATTAGCCATCTCTTCTTCGCCGACGACAGTATGGTCTTTTGCAAGGCGTCGCCGGCGAGTAGTGATTGCATTAGACGAATCTTGAAGATTTACGATAGGGGTTCAGGTCAGCGAATAAACTTCAACAAATCTTTAATCACCTTTAGCCCTAGAGTGTCGGAACATCGGAAAGCTGAGGTTCAAAGGATTCTAGAGATCGAGACTTGTAGCGCCCACGACAGATATCTGGGGTTACCTTCGGCAGTGGGCAGAAACAAGAAGAAGCTGTTTAATGAGATCAAGCAGAGGGTGGATAATAAGACCAGGGGGTGGCATAGTAGTCTTTTTTCCTTTGGAGGAAAGGAGGTTCTGATCAAGGCTGTCTCCCAAGCCATCCCCACGTACTCTATGAGTCTTTTCAAGATCCCCACTGGTCTGTGCAACGAGCTCAGCGCGATGACATCGAAGTTCTGGTGGGGGATGAAGGGTGGTAAAAGGAAGATCAGCTGGCTGAGCTGGACGAAGTTGTGTAGGCTGAAAGCCCAAGGGGGTCTAGGTTTCAAAGACCTCTCTTTATTCAACCAGGCTTTGCTTGCGAAACTAGCATGGCGTATTCTTATGGACCCTGAGTCGCTGGCTGCTCGTGTGATTAAAGCTAAATATTACAGCCATGAGTGTTTTTTGGAAGCTTCAGTTAAGAATGGCTGCTCGCATATCTGGCGGAGCCTAATTTGGGGAAGAGAGTTGCTCACCAAGGGACTCCGATGGAATGTGGGAGATGGCAGCAGAGTTGATGTGTTCAAGGACAGATGGATCCCGCGTCCTAACTCCTTTAAAGTGGTAACTCCTGACCCGGGCTCCTCCCTGAAGGTGGCTGACCTGATGGATAGATCGACAGGTACGTGGGATGAAGAAAAATTAAACAGTTGCCTTCTTCCAGTGGACAAAGAAGCTGTGCTGACGATCCCCCTCAGCTGGTATGGTGGCAAGGATTTCTTGAGGTGGCATTTGGATAAATCAGGGAACTACACTGTGAGTAGTGGTTACAACTTGGCCCAGGCTGAGCTAGCACAGGTGGAGGCAACCTCTTCATCTTTGGTGAATAAGTGGTGGGCCAAACTGTGGAGTTCTCCCATCCCTCCGAAGGTAAAGGTGTTTGTGTGGCGTGTATGTTTGAATGCCATCCCTACGATGGAAAATCTCTGGAAAAGGAAGGTCGTCCAGAACCCTTTGTGTAAGCGATGTGGTGTGAAAGTGGAGTCTGAATTTCATGCCATTTTCGATTGTAGGTCTGCTAGGAAGACGTGGCAGGCCACCTCATTTGGGAACTTTATCTCATCTTGCAGAGCTAAAACGATCATGGACATTTTTGGCAACCTGGCTGATCTCTTTAAAGTGGAGGGCCTTAGCCAGGCCTGCATGGTGGCCTCTGCTATTTGGGAAAATCGAAATGCGGGGGTGAATGGGATGATCAAGGAGTATGACCCTGTGGAGGTTGCCAGTAGGGCCAGCCTAAGATTGTCTGAATTCCGAGACTCTAGTCAGATCATGTCCTCCCCTGTTCCTTCGTCTCTGCCTAACACTTCACCTGATTGGATAGTGCCCCCTCCTGGAAAGCTTAAGCTGAATACAGCAGTGACCTGTCACAAGAATTTGAAGAAAATAGGGGTGGGGGCCGTTATCAGAGATTGGAAGGGCAAGGTCATAGCAACTAGCACGACCTGTATCACAGGTTCGTTTTCGGAAGAGATTAGACAGTTGTTGGCAATGCGTGAAGGCCTAAAGTTGGCGAGACGTTGTAATCTGTCAGTTTCTATTGCTGAATGCTCGTCTAGACCTGCTATTGCTTCGCTGAAGAACCCTTCTTCTAGTCTAGGGGATTCCTATTTTCTTGTGTCTGATATTAAGGCATTGTTTTCTGTTGTTGGCATTTGTTGTTGTCAAGCCTCCTCTGTTTCAGGGAACTCCTTGGCAATGTTGTTAACTTCGAAAGCCTTCTCCTACAACAAGGAGTGTGTGTGGCTGGCTAAAAGCCATGTGTTTGCTTGTTCTGCTTTGTAAGTTTGGTTTCTATTATCAAAAAAAAGAAAAAAAAGAAAATATATTCTATTTAATTTATTTATAATTAAATTAACAGAAGAAATTAATTAGATCGATGATATTAAACAATCTTTTCATAAAAATAATTACCAATAATATATATTACTGATTTTGCAGGTTAGGTTTTGTTTCTGTGTGAAGATTAATTAAGTTAGTCAACAACTTCAGTTAACATACAATATATTAAGTGGTCCACTTTTTTAAACAAATCTTTGTCTAATCTGATTATGACATTTTCTAGTGGAGGACCCCAACGAAAATATAAATTAAAAAGATTTTTTCCTAATTTATTACTTTGTGAAGATTTAGTCGGTAAACATTAAAAACATTGTTATAAAAATAATCTAATTAATTGATAAACGATAAACCAATGTGCTTCTATTTACCGAAGCTGCTTATTGGAAGCTAATTTTTCATCATCTCATGCATCATATCACACAAATTTGGAGGGTAAGAGTACATTAAACATCTCAACTAGCCTTAGCTCAAAATTCATAACTGCGGTTCTATTTGGAGACTTCTTACCTGATTATAAGAGATTTCACATATTAAATTAGTTAGTAAGTACCCATATATGTAATCGGATAACATGGTAATTGTTATTGCATTTGGTAATTGTTACTCTCGACTTGGAGATGACAATTTTTGAAAAAAACTATTGTGAACACGAAACGAATTTAGCGAGTTAAAATTATGTGTTTTGACAGGATTAAATTATCACGTTATTAAAAAATTTGGCGGGTGCTTGGATTGACACAACCTCGACTAGAGATGATAACGTTTTTCTTTTTTGACATACCACTAAGACCGTCTTAAGGCATTTCAGAGCCCGATCTATTTAATGATATTAACAAAAATCGGGGTCTTATAAAAAAATAATTAATATTTCCAAACCATTTAAATTGTAATAGTAGACTAAACCTGTTTATAAAAATTACTAGAGAAGAGGTTTTACGTAGAATTGATTCAATTATCTAAATAATGATAATCACCTCTTACAATATCAAAAATCGAGGTCTATAGTAATTTTGTTTTGTATTTATATTGAATTTACTTTAAATTTATACAAAAATAATTTATTAATAAATGTTACTATATATGTTTTTGAGTTTTTTATTCTTCTAATTATTGATAAATTATTGATTCCAAATAAATTAAAACTATAAAATAAAATAAAATAAAATACTAAGGATAAAATAAAATAAATTATAATAATAGATGGAGTAATTTAATACAATAAATTAAAATTTGAGATTTTAGAGTTTATTGATTGAATATGCTAGGTATGTCAAACTAAAATTATTAGAAATTAGAAAATTAGAAAATAATAATAAATAATATAATACAAATTAAAATTGAATTAAGTAACCACAAATTGAAGGTAGTTAAGAAGTTGATAATGATGGAAAATATAAAGTGAATTATGTTGTTAACAAAACGAAAATTTGAAAAAGAGGGTAAAATAAAAAAAAGACATTAAAAATTTATTGTATACAATAATGCAACGGGTGGGTGTTTAACACCCCACCTCCACCTTGAAATCATAATTACTTATATCGGTGCTAAAAGAGCTTTTATTATTATGAATGTTATTTACTTATTTAGTTTATATATATCTATACAAAATCAAAATAATTGATTTTTTTTCTTTTTAAGAATTTGAGGGGCCCCACCGTGTTGGAGGCCCTAGTATTTTATTGTGTTTACTCTTTGGTGGAGTCGGCTTTGCATACCACCTACAGTGAGTTGGTGACCACGATTTAAATATAGGATATTGTCATATTGAATAAGTGTTATAAACCACTAAACTATCTCAACCAGAGGTTAAAACGTTTTTGCTATGTCGGAAAACACAACATGAACACGAAACAAATTCAAGTTGTGTTAGTATTACCACAAACACAGTAGCGTTATACGAATTCCTTGAAAATCATGATAAACTTGCAAGTTGCAAAGTCGAAGTGGAAAGATATTTTTGTGGATTGGTTGCCAAGTAATTATGATTAAATAATAATAAGACTATAAGAGGCCAAAAGAAGTTGCAGGAAATACTCGAAATATCAGTTGAAGTAATAATAATGGACCACTAGATTAATTTCCGATAAGATAATCATTAATAATTTAATGCTCCCATTAAAATAATTCCTACCTAAGCCCATTTTGAGTTATATTATATTTTATATATTTGGGTGTCCTCTATTCTAGGAGAAACCAAACAAAATGTAGGTTAAACTTAAACCTCTATTCTTATATATGTTTATTTGACATCACCAAAACCATAAGCATCTGGTAATAATTAAATATATATTTGCGACAACTTAAAATTCCTCCCAAGAAAAGGTTCTTTTGCCTTGGTAGCCGGAGTCTTTAAAATAGAGCTCCACCACCAGTTTTTAAACCCTAATATTGTATATATTATTTCAGATTTATCTATAAAATCGTAAAGTGTGAGTGAACTCGTTTGGTGTTAGTTTTAAAAAAGAAAAAGAAAATCTTCCAAAAAAACCATCTAATGATGAAATTGATATACATCGAAGATATTTCATAGACCACTATAAGGGTATATAAATATCAACCCTCTTCAGCTTTTTCTTTACTTTCACCAATGTTTAGCATAGTGACATTCAATGTGGTTCGACTAGTTATATCATGCCACGTATCATAAAGTTTCATAGATGGTAATGTGGTTCGACTAGTTATATCATGCCACGTATCGTAAAGTTTCATAGATGAGAAGGCTGGTCCCTGTCCTATAGACAACAATTACATAGTCTCCTTATTATAAAAGTTAACTAAAGTTGATCCATATATATATAACTATATAAGCAATAACCATGCGCCACCTTCCACTAACCGACCTTCTGTTGCATGCGTGTTGACGATTTTTGAATTTTTTTTTACCTTTTCTTTAGTCAACAGAAAAATATATATGATACATATGTATAAATTTGGTTAAGATTCCTTTCTCCGTTCAAATTAATAACGTTCTGATTTTAATTCTGTCCAGACCTATATTATATATAACGGTTAAGAAAAGTTAATTGTCAATTGTTGTATTAAAAAGAATTTTTGTGCTCTTAAGATTTTTTAATAGTGACCTAACTAATATTAAGAGGTGACCCTAGCTAGTATATATATATATATATATATTTCTCTCTCACTCTTATTTAATTTGCCCTCTAAAATTTCATAGTTTCAATTCTACTTCTCTCATCTCTCAGCTCAAACTTAAAAACAATACCATCTTCATATTCCTTTCAATAAAATCTCTAATTCTTAGCTGATTTTTTCGAAGCGAAAATGCGAGATTCTTTAGCCTTTTGTACATCGATCATGGTTTCTAATTGCTTCGGAAAAGCTACTAAAAACAAGAAAGTTTTGAGGATTGTGAAGATGGATGGGAAACTATTGGAGATGAAATCGCCAGTGAAAGTTGAGGAAATCCTGAGGAGATTTTCGTGTTCAGGAATCGGTGTTTCGGAGAAAGCTTCAGAGTTTCTTCCACTTAATTATCAACTAAAGCTTGGAAAAGTTTACTATGTAATTCCTTCTATTAATTCGGAGAAGGATAAGGCAGTAGAAGCAGAAGCAGAAGCAGAAGCAAAAGCAGGTGGGGTTAAGAGAATAAAAGTTGTTATAACGAAGAAACAGCTTCAGCAGCTTTTGGAGAAGCAGTTATCAATGGAGGAAGTGCTTTTAGCAGTTGGGAGAAGATCAAGTATTAGTAGTAGTGCTTCCTGGGAAGTTAAATCACCAACAAGTAATTGGAAGCCAAAGCTGGAAGCGATTCCTGAAGGAAGCGAGTGAAAACATTGCATACACTTTGTGGTGTTTAGATAACATTAATATTATTGATTATGAAATTTAATGTAGCATGTGAAAATGAGAAGAGAGAACAAAAAAAAAAAAAAAAAAAAAAAAAAAAAAAAAAAATTTAGACGCATAAAAAAAAAAAATATATATATATATGTATATGGGGTGTTGCCCCTTGAATTACAGTTAGAAATGAATTTTTCTTCCTTTTAGTTTAATTTTTATGATTTATTTGTGTTGGCGGATCATATCAAATACACTTAAATTTGTCAATATATATATAGTAAAGGATAATTGTGATTAATTAGATTTGTATCTTTGTATTTATCTTTAGGCTAATCTCTTGTACGTATCTTTATTTGTAAGATACACAAGTTCACTCGAACTAAGCTTCTACAAGCTATCTCATGTATATGTACCTCAACAATACTCATAATCAACATATTGAAATTATTCTAAATCTCTATATGGTATTAGAGCCCTAATAACTCAAAAGAGTCCACGATCCAACAATGGTTAACACCACCTCGTCTTCCTCAAACTCGGTGACTGTCATCTTATCTTCCTCTTTTTCTCATGACGTCACTTCATCCGCAAAAAACCATAATCTCCATTAACATCGCTACTCAAGCACCGTTGAAGCTCACGGCAACAAACTACCGCTCCTAGAAACTTCAATTCCACACCCTTCTTGTTGGGTTTGATCTCATGGGTTTCGTTGACGGACAATAATTGCTTCACTTCTATACAAAGCGTAGCCCCATTTCTGCATCGTTTTGTGTTCGTTTCTCGGGTAAAACCGGGTTTCTAACGGTCTAAATAAGTTGTGCAGGGTCAAGTTGGTTTTGATGCTCAATTGTCTTGGAAGGAGCTGAATGTATGATCAAGAAGGCACTTATAGCACATAGGCGACCTCACCAAGCTCGCTCTCAAGATTGCTATACACTTGGTTCAGCCTTTCCAAACTTCCCAAAACAGGGCAAAGGCAACCCCAGGGCGAGCTCACTAAGATCGCCCCAAGGTCGCTCTCCACTCGGTCTCAGGCCTCCTCAACATTGTCGAAGGTACGTGAGCTCAGGGCGAGTTCAGTGAGATCGCCCCAAGCTTGTTAACCAATCGGGTTTAACCCCTAAAAACAAAGCAAGAAAACGACCTCAAAGGCAAGCTCAGCAAGATTGCCTCCAAGGTCGCTAACCACTCGGGTTCAAAAGAAATTCCCAGCAGGCGACCTCAGGGCGAGCTCACTAAGATCACCCTCTACCCAGATTTTTGTAAACTCCAAGGAAATTACTCCCTTGCCCCTGACCTAATAAGCTCCCATATATATTCATTTGTTTTTTCTCTGAAAAGTAACTACCTACCAACCTAAGAATATTCACTAAGTCATTCTCATACATCACCATATCTTATTCCTACACAATCCACAAGACACTTGAAATCAATCCATGATCTTTTCTTGTTCTTGGGAGATAGGAGATTGAAGGAGCTTGGAAAAGGAGAAGAGCAAAGGAAGAGGATATACTCTACATAGTTTCCTCTAATACTTTATCTCTTTCATTTTCTTTATTATAGCCATGTATTCATTTGAGGATATTTATTATATGACTACTCTTTGTAACATGAGCTAAATATTTAGTGCTAGGATTTGATGAAACCTCACCCATGACTATATATTTATATTGATCTTTGTGTATCATTTATATGCAATTGTAGTTTGTATGGATGTTTTAGTGTACTTAATGCTTTCAATAAATTGATCTCCTATTGACTGATTTTCGATTGTGTGTTATGAACTGACAGGAGACACATACACATCGTTTTTGACAAAATGTCTTCTATGCATGTCTAGAAAAGTAGACCTACTTAGGCTAATGTATAAGATTCCTTAGTGTGCCAATGTTCTTAATGAACTCATACATATATTTCGAGTAATCGAGAGATAGTCTTGTGTATGATTTGGGGGTAACCTATACTACTCGACCGAGATTATAGGTTAACATTTGGGTGCATGAATCTATGAATTGTATGAGTATATTTTGGGTGTGCAATTGAGTCTAGAGAGGGAGTTAGGAGAGGGTGGGGTGCAGTCAAGTCCTAGCATCATTTCCTTCATTACTACGTTCAAGTTTATTACTTGTCATTTTTTATTTTATTACAATAGCTTAAATCCTTGTTATTAGTTTAATTTAGCTTGCTTTAAGTATTCAAGTATGAAAACCTTTATGTATTACTTGTTTGAATAACACTTAGGCTAATCAATTTCGGTAATCAATCACTCAATCTTCGTGAGAACGAATCTTAGTTACTTCTATACTACTCTCCAACCTCGTATGATTGCGAGTGTCATAAGAGAATAGTCAGACAACGTCCATGCCCTCTGGCAACCATCACAACTGGTGACGATACCACACCAAGTTTTGCTGCACCAAATCCTGCTTATCAAATATGGATTAGATAAGATCAGTTGTTGCTAAACGCAATACTTGGACTCAACCTCCCTAAGGTTTGGCCTTTTGCACTTAGAAACAACTTTATCATTAATTGACACTCACACCCCCTGTCGTTAGATCAAACTTAACTGTTGACTAATTGTTACTTTTAAAAGACTAAACTACCCCTAATCCCTAAATTAAATTAATGAAAAAAATATATAGTTTTTAAAAAAATGGATCTCCACCATCCATCTCAAACATGGATGGTGGAGATCAATAAAATTTTAAATAATTGAAAATTGAATTGAATTAGAAAATATATAAATTAAAAGAAAAACAAAAATTTTAAAACAAAACAATTTTAAAAGGCAAAAAAAAAAAAAAAAGAATTTTTTTTTTTTTTTTTTTGAAAAACTAGAAAAATAATATCATTGTTTGTGCAAGTGAGATGCATCAATGATTTTTATAAAATATGATTTTTTTTCCAGTTTTCAATTTTATTTTTTATTTTTGCTTTTTTATTTTTTTTAAAATTTTTTTTTTCTTTTAATTTATATATTTTCTAATTCAATTCAATTTTCAATTATATTTGATCCATGGATGGTGGAGATCCATTTTTGTAAAAAAAAAAAAAAATGTTTTTGTTTGTTTTTGTTTTTGTTTTTGTTTATATTAATTTAATTTAAGGATCAGGGATAGTTTAGTCTTTTAAAGGTAACAATTAATCAACAGTTAAGTTAACCTAATGGTAGGGGGTGTGAGTGTCAATTAATGATAAAGTTGTTTTTAGGTGCAAGAGGCCAAACCTGAGGGAGGTTTAGTGTAATTTGCTCATAATTATATAAATATCAGGTCAAACGGGATGGGTCAGGGCATAAGGGGTCGACCCATACTGTAAGGTCCAAACTTTTTAGACTCAATAGAGGCCCAAAGTAAGAGGCATGTTTTACAAAAAGAAAGAGAATATACAAGAAAAAAAAAAAAAACAAAGAAATCGTGAGAGACACAAGAAAGGGAGGTTCCAGAGCAAAGAAAAAAAGGAAGAAGAAGACTAAATAAGAAAAGAAAAAGAGTTGTATTTTCAGATTGGGTATCTATTTGGACCAAACTCTTACTGATTTGTTTGATTTCATAAGTTCTAAAGTGGGTTTTGTGCATCTTGTTAGGGGAAGAAGAGGTGGCAGAGGATCCAAGCATTTTTGGTCCCAATTAGAGTTTGAAAACAAAGTTGTGAGTGGATTATTTCCTAGTTTTATAATTTTTCTATTGTTATTTTGATGTTATGTGATTAATTGAAATTGTTAAGGTAGGCTGCTGTTGATTTGGTGAGATACAATTTTATTTATTTTAGCAAGTTATTACCTGGTAGAGATTACAGCTGTGTAAGAGTTTATCTTTGATGTTTGAAAAACCAGACTGGTACCTGTCCCAAAAGCTCTTAATTATTGGCCTATTGGGCTACTCTAAGTACGTATGTGAGAACAAATGCTCTGCACGTGTGAATGATAATCATCGCGTATGTGAGAAAACTGTCCTTACTCTAGGCATGGGAGGGAGGAAATTATCATTCTCCCCCTTATAGTTTACCGTATTCTCCATTTTCCCCCCTATAGTTTCAAAATTCTCCAATTTCCTCCCTTCCATGCCTATTTTTATAAGATGAAATTGGTTGTATTTGTGCATGGGAGGGGGGAATTTAGAGAATTTTGAAATCTTTAGTTTAACTTCCTCTTATCTGTAAGATACACAAGTTCACTTGAACTAAGCTTCTACAAGCTATCTCATGTATATGTACCTCAACAATACTCATAATCAACATATTGAAATTATTCTAAATATCTATATGGTATTAGAGCCCTAATAACTCAAAAAAGTCCACGATCCAACAATGGTTAACACCACCTCGTCTTCCTCAAACTCGGTGATTGTCATCTCATCTTCCTCCTTTTCTCATGACGTCACTTCATCCGTAAAAACCATAATCTCCATTAACATCGCTGCTCAAGCACCGCACCGCTCCTGGAAACTTCAATTCCACACCGTTCTTGTTGGGTTTGATCTCATGGGTTTCATTGACGGACAATAATTACTTCACTTCTACACAAAGCGTAGCCCCATTCCTGTATCATTTTGTGTTCGTTTCTCGGGTAAAACCGGGTTCTAATGCTCTAAATAAGTTGTGCATGGTCAAGTTGGTTTTTGATGCTCAATTGTCTTGGAAGGAGCTGAAAGTATGATCAAGAAGACACTTATAGCACATAGGCGACCTCACCAAGGTCGCTCTCAAGATTGCTATACACTCGGTTCAGCCTTCCCAGCCTTCCTAAAACAAGGCAAAGACGACCCTAGGGCGAGCTCACCAGGATCGCCCCAAGGTCGCTCTGCACTCAGTCTCAGGCCTCCTTAACATTGTCAAAGGTGAACTCAGGGCGAGTTCAGTGAAATTGCCCCAAGCTTGCTAACCAATCGGGTTTAGCCCCTAAAAACAGAGCAAGAAAGCGACCTTAAAGGCAAGCTCAGCAAGATCACCTCCAAGGTCGCTAACCACTCGGGTTCAGAAGAAATTCCCAGCAGACGACCTCAGGGCGAGCTCACCAAGATCACCCTCTGCCTAGATTTTTGTAAACTCTAAGGAAATTACTCCCTTGCCTCTGACCTAATAAGCTCCTCTATATATTCATTTGTTTTTTCTCTGAAAAGTAACTACTTACCTACCTAAGAATATTCACTAAGTCATTCTCATACATCACCATATCTTATTCCTACACAATCTACAAGACACTTGAAATCAATCCATGCTCTTTTTTTTGTTCTTGGGAGATAGGAGATTGAAGGAGCTTGAAAGAGGAGAAGAGCAAGGGAAGAGGATCTACTCTACATAGTTTCCTATAATACTTTATCTCTTTCATTTTCTTTATTATAGCCATGTATTCATTTGAGGATATTTATTGTATGGCTACTCTTTGTAACATGAGCTAAATATTTAGTGCTAGGATTTGACGAAACCTCACCCATGACTATATATTTATATTGACCTTTGTGTATCCTTTATGTGCAATTGTAGTTTGTATGAATGTTTTAGTGTACTTAATGCTTTCAATAGATTGATCTCCTATTGACTGATTTTCTATGAACCGACTGGAGACACAGACACATACACATCGTGTTTGACAAAATGTCTTCTATGCATGTCTAGAAAAGTAGACCTACTTAGACTAGCGTATAAGATTCCTTAGTGTGCCAATGTTCTTAATGAACTCATACATATATTTTGAGTAATCAAGAGATAGGCTTGGGTATGATTTGGGGGTAACCTATACTACTCGACCGAGATTATAGGTTAACATTTGGGTGCATGAATCTATGAATTGCATGAGTATATTTTGGGTGTGCAATTGAGTCTAGAGAGGGAGTTAGAAGAGGGTGGGGTGTAGTCAAGTCCTAGCATCATTTCCTTCATTACTACGTTCGAGTTTATTACTTGTCATTTCTTTATTACAATAGCTTAAATCCTTGTTATTAGTTTAATTTAGCTTGCTTTAAGTATTCAAGTATGAAAACCTTCATGTATTACTCGTTTGAATAGCATTTAGGCTAATCAATTTTGGTAATCAATCACTCAATCTTCGTGGGAACGAATCTTACTTACTTCTGTACTACTCTCCGACCTTGTACGATTGCGAGTGTTATAAGAGAATAGTCAGACAACATCCATGCCTTCTGGCGACCATCACAACTGGTGACGATACCACACCAAGTTTTGCCACACCAAATCCTGCTTATCAAATATTGATTAGACAAGATTAGTTGTTGCTAAATGCAATACTTGGATCCATATCCCCGTCCATCATCTCGTTTATCGCTTCCGCAAAAACTTCTTATGATGCATGGACTGCACTAGCCAACACTTATGTAAAGCCTTCCAGAGGACATATCATGCATCTTAAATGTGTGCTCACTAGCATCAACAAAGGTACTCAATCCATCACCGAATACATGCAACATGCAAAGAGTATCGCAGATGAACTGGCCATGCTTGATGCACTGGAAAATCTTGAAGACTTGACTGTAAAAATCCTAAATGGCATAGGTGATGAATTCAGAGACATATCATCAGTCGTCCATGCTTATGACTTACCAATCTCGTTTGAAGAACTCCATGAAAAACTTCTCAATTCTGAGGCCGTTCTAAAACAAGAAGTCACAAGAAATCACAAACTTCCAATCACTGCCAATTATGTTGCCAAACCCTTCTTTGATGGTCACCAATCCAGCTACAATCGGCACAACAACACTACTAACAGAGCATTCACGGCAAAAATACTCCAACAGGCCGGCCGACTCCTCCTTCGTAAATCCTAGAAACTCCACTACTTAGAATCAACCAAACGGGCCCATACCATATCGCAGCTTCTGTCAACTTTGTAGAGAATAGGGACACACAGCCAAACGGTGCCCCAAATTCAGCTTCACACCAGCTTGGCCACCCGTGAACAAGCCGAATCAGCTCAACCAGTTGCTAAAACAATGGTAGCCGCAGACTCACTATGCGGCTTCGTCGACCACCACACCTGAATGGCTTCTTGATTCCGACGCATCCTATAATGTCATCGTGGACCTATAAAATTTCTTTATGCACTCTCTGTATGATCATTCCGATGATATCATGATTGGTGACGGCTCATGTTTGAATGTTACACACACTGGTTCTTTCCACTTGCCCTCTAAATCTTCATCTTTTTAACTAACTGATGTTCTATGTGTGCCAAATATGACACAAAATTTGATATTGGTCTCGAAATTTTATGTCTCGAATCAAGTTACTGTTGAATTTTTACCCTGTTCTTTTGTTGTGAAGGATCTTCGTACGGGGGCGTAGCTCATGTAAGGATGGACTAAGAATGGAGTCTACGAGTGGCCATCTCATGCTCGGCAGGAAACACCCCCTATCATCGCTTTCTATAGTGTCAAAGCCTCAATCCCTGATTGGCATCATCTTTTAGGTCATCCGTCATAAAAAATTATTTCTAAGTTAGCGTCCTCCCAAGCATTGTATGTTGCTTCGTCAAATAATTCTAGCAATCCATATAGTGCGTGTCAAATTAATAAAACTCACAAATTGTCATTTTCAATTTCAACTATTCTCAGTTTTAAACTACTTGAAGTCATCTATTAAGATGTTTGGAGCTCTCCAATTATCTCTAGAGATGGCTATACGTACTATGTGCCGTTTGTTGATCATTTTACAAAATACATGTGGATGTATCCTTTAAAAAATAAATCTGCTGTCCATGCAGTTTTTATTCGTTTTAAATCCCTAGTTGAATTTTTTTTAAACGCTCTATCATTTCACTCTATAGTGACAATGGTGGTGAATACATTGCACTAAGGCATTACCTTGCAAGTCATATCATCTCTCACTTCACTACACCACCTCACACACAAGAACACAATGGTGTCTCCGAACGTCGTCATAGACACATTGTCGAGATAGGACTATCACTTCTCACCCATGTCTCACTACCTCTTACATTCTGGTCATAGGCATTCACCACCGTTGTGTACATAATTAATAAGATGCCCACACCCCTGTTACACATGATATCACCTTTTGAAAAAAATTCAGTATGCGTTTGTCGTATGCCAAACTGTTAGGATTATGCTCAATAGCAAGAGTGTAATAATGTAATTAACAATCTTTTTCATATTAATAAAGTGATTTCTGTTTTAAACAAATCTTATAGCATTTATAGTTTAATAATTGTCAAAGTAAATAATCATAAGGTCTAAAGACTATGAGAAAAGAAGAATTGTTCATACATCTGGATATGTATGTGGTAGACACAATTCTTTAGTTAGTCTTGAATATTGTTCACAACTTAAGTTAAAGGTTGGGCACCTTTATCTTGTTAAAGTTGTAGAATTCTTTTGCTAGCATTTGAGTGGGATCAAATGAGATATGATGAGTGTAAAATCATCGGAGTGTCTTCGAGCAAAAGAATCTAGTGCACTGGGTGCATTGAACAGGATCACAATGAAATACTTTATCTATAACCGTCAGTAGATAAAAGTAATTTCATTATCAGGACAATCGGAGAGTCTATCTTAATCCTGAGATAAATGATGGACTTATGGTTGCAGGTGATATCATTTGAGCTATCAATGAATACGATTATATCGCATAGTCTATCCTCAATAGTTTGGTGATATTCATTTGTTAATCGATAGAGGATTTCATTTATAGATATGGACATCGTGGCTCCATTTAACAAATGAGAGTATAATATCATCATATGGATGTTTTGAGGTAATTGGATATTAAATCTCAACGTTGAGTTTTCAATAGTGTCTATTGAAAACATGGCTTCTGGACAAGTCAAAATATCCAAGTTCAAAACGTGGTCATATAAGTAAATATGGTAACTTGGAGAGTTATAGGCGGTCTATGAACTCTTGGCGATTACTGATATTAATCACGAGGATACACTATCTCCAATATGATTGTCTAGGGTATGAATGAGGAAACATCTTCCTTTTCTATCTTTATTTAAGAGTTCAATTTTAGCTCTTTAGTGGAATGAGTTAAAATTAATGGATCGGACCTAAGTGAATCATTTGTTGATTGTGATTAGGTTATGTCTATTGAAGCTTAAATTTAGATAGCCCGCCAAGATCCCCGATCCCCGATCCACACGGACTTGCATGGATCATTTGATATATTCTACCGGACCAATTTAGGGTCCATCTAGAATTGCATTTAATAAATTAAGAATATAATTTGCACATTATTTATGTAATGGGTTGCTTAATTATATTTATATATTAATGGATGACATGTGGGCTTGTTTCTTTTAGTAAGAATGAGTCTAGTTCACGTGTGGGTTTTTTATTTAAAGTCCTATGGATTAAATGAAATAAGAAAAATAATATTTGGCCCAATATATTATATGGGGCGGCAAGGTGTCTAAATAACCTTAAATATTATTTTGTTTTCATTGTTTAATTAAATAATTAATTAATTTATTAATTAATTGTTTAATTAAGAAACAAATCTTTTCTGATTAGGAAATATGATTCCTATTGGTATACTATTGGTAGTAGTGTACTTAAATTAAAAGACTTGTTTGACAAGGAAATAAATAATTAATTTTATTTATTTAATCAAATAAGAAGTTTTTTTATTTTAGTCAAATAAGGAATAAAAGATTTATGAGTTGGATTAGGGTTTGAACTCTTAGAAAGTGAATTAGGGTGCAATTAAAACTCCTATATTTTTGGAGTGAAAATTGCGGAAACCCTAGTCCTTTTTGGTGAAAGAATTCGGCCACCCTTAAAAGGAAAAGAAGAGAATTTCGGCCATAAGGTTTTTTGGTGCAGAAATTTTATTTTTTCTTCTTCTTCTCAACTCATAGATAGAGAGATTTTATTCTACTAAAAACAAAAGGAAACATAGATTATTCTTTGATGGTATTCTTTTTGCTTATTCTTCGATGAGCTTGTGAATACTACATCGATTAAGGTTCACGCGAGTTTCGATCACAAGATTGAGAACTCAAAAGTGACCGGAATAATCTTAGGTTTCTTTAGATTGTTTTTGTGACTAATGAATCGGAAAAAAGTTTGTTTTATCTAATCACAGGCTTGCAATTCAAAGAAGAGGGAGACCACGCTCCTAGGTGAT
Source organism: Acer campestre (assembly GCA_954870605.1). Taxonomy (NCBI): domain Eukaryota; kingdom Viridiplantae; phylum Streptophyta; class Magnoliopsida; order Sapindales; family Sapindaceae; genus Acer; species Acer campestre. The sequence continues at coordinate 32,971,932 of OX940808.1, read as the reverse complement.
CCACGTTCATGCTAGGATTGAAGATCTTGCGGATTACCATCGACGTAAGTCAATCGGATCACGCGACAAGAGGTATTCATCTTTTGTTCTTAATTATATATCTTTAATTAATCAAAAGGGTTTAAGGTTCATAAAAAGGAAAAAATTTTAAAAGCTACTAAACCATTTTTTTAGTCTCGCTTCCGCTGCGGGTATATTTTTTTCCTACACAAACTACGTGTTTTTGGGCGTCTGTGTTATCCTTGGATTAAACCGTACAATAATCATAAGCTAGAATCTCGGTCGAAATCATGTATCTTCATAGGGTACTCATTATCACAGAATGCGTACCATTTCCTAGAGCTTGAAACTGATCGTGTGTTTGTGTCTCGACATGTCAACTTTGTTGAGTTAGTTTTTCCATATCACACACTACACAAAAGTCTTCCCTGGCCCAATCCTACCACATGCACACTCTGATTGTCCCTTACCTCTCCAACAGTGGCCATCCTAGTCTCCCATGCTCACTCCTCCACAAGACTGGTGGTGTATGAGATAGCTCATCAGACTACTCTTCATGACTCTCGAGCTCCAGCAGAGGCCCCAACCCCGTCACAGCCGCCCACTGCCGCAACTTATCCCATTGTTGCAATCATCACTGACAGAAACCTTGCCTCCGCAAGTACTTGTTGGGATTTATGCGCTGAATCTTGTAATTTGTAAATGTTATAAATTCAATAATAAAAGAAGTAGTTGTTTCATTCAATTAACATAACTCATACATTTATATTATATGTGCTAATTGTTGGAATTTATGCCCTAAAACTTGTAATATGTAAATGTTATAAATTCAATAATAAGAAGTAGTTATTTTATTCAAATATAATAATTCATATGCTTATATTATATATGCAAACATCCAAGATTACTAGATGTAATCTCAAACTGAGTATATGAATGTCATATACAGAGGAATTCAGTTTGAGATATGCAATCTAAATAGTCCATAGAAAGCAAATAAAGCTGGGTACTTTATTTGTGATTAATCTACATTTGCCGGCCTTTCCGTATTGTACGGTGGTCTTATCCTAGACTACTCATATGGTGTTATGAGAATAAAGGCACCTTATATGATGTGATTATATAGGATTGGGCCACGATCTATATGAATCTGTCACTAAGATCCGTTGGTTGAAAAAGATTCATATATATATATATCGACTAATGATAGCTATATATGGGTGATCTAAATCCTGAGTGTCTTACTGACTCCTTCAGGTTAGATCGTGGTTTTTGATTTACCATGGGTGAGATCGTAATATCATTCTCGGTCAATATCTCTGTATCTTGGAATCACGGTTTGGCTTGTAGTTGGGAAGGTGTGCACATAATAGTGGAATCCACACCTTCTTGCGAGAAGTAGATAAGTAGTTCCCTTAAGAGTTGATTCGGGACTTGAACGATTATGAGCGCTCTCTTTCTTCTGTAAAGGAATGAAGGATATAATCATTCAAGAAAATCAATGGTACTTAAAGGAAAAGATTTAATTAGAGAGGTATAACAGATTTTATGACCTAACTTTAATTATGAACTACTTGTGGACGATCATGCCATATGTAATAGCTATATCAATGGACACTGATAAATTTGGTTATGTAAAACATCTACAGTTACGAGAGTACAACCTTGGGTTTTTAGTGGAATAACTCTAAGGTTAATAATTGTGAAATGTTAATTAACGAGTTTAATTAATTTTTTCTAAGTATTATTGGAGCTCAAAACTGTGGGTCCATTAGGTCCCCTTGCTAGCCCTATACAATTGATAGTAACAAAACTCACGGAGAATTGGATGGTCCAATTAATTGTGTTACGAAAGTAACTTAAATATATTTTGGGAATTAATTAAATGATGTGATTATTTAATTAATGTATCATCTAATTGTTGAATTAAATATTATTAAATAACATGATGATTTAATTGACATATTAATAATTAAGAATTATTAGATTGTCATATGGAAGTTTCCGTTTCTAACTTTGACAAGAGCAATAAAATAATAAGTGATTATTTTTATTTACTTTAAATAGGTCAAAGGTTCAAACCTTAGTAAAGTAATAATTACAAAAGGATTTAAAATCATATTTTAACTTGGATTATTAAACCCCAGGTTCCTAGTATATAATATATACTTGTTAGGAAAAATAAGCTATTCGGAACCCTATGGAGAACTAAGGTGGGTGGCAACTATAGAGGGAAAAGAAAAAAGAATTTTTTTTCTCTCATACTAGGGTTGGTCGAATTCATAAAGGGAAGCAAGGTGTTGTCTTCCGGTTCTCTGAAGCCTCCATTCAACCGTTCCCGGAATCCGTGACGTACCCACACACACAGTTGCTAGATCACATGACATAGCTAGGAAGACTTAGTGGTATTGGATCATAAAGAAGGATCGAAAAGAAAACAAATGAGTGTTCTTCAAAGGTTTGAAAACAAATATCTTCCTCATATTCGTGTATATACAAAAGGTCCCAAGAAGACGATAAATTTTTTTTGAAACCTATCGTTCTTATTTTATTGATTATTTTTACCTAACTTTCCGCTGCGTGACTTATACTAACATTCAAGATTGCTAGATGTAATCTCAAAATAAGTATATGAATGTCATATATGGAGGAATTCATTTTAAGACATGCAATCTAAAGAGTCCGTAGAAAGCAGATAAATCTAGGTACTTTATTTGTGGTTAATCTATAGCCGCGGTTCATTCTGTAATGTACGGTGATCTTATCATAGACTACTCATCTAGTGTTAAGAGAATGGAGGCACCTTATATGATGTGATCATATAGGACTGGGCCACGATCTATATGAATCTATCACTAAGATCTGTTAGTTGAAAAGATTCATATATAGCGACAAATGATGGCTATATATGGGTGATCTAAATCTTGATTGTCTTACCAACTCCTTTGAGTTAGATCGTGTTTCTTGAAATACCATATGTGAGATTGAAGTATCATTCCCGATTAATAACTCTGTATCTTGGAATCACGGTTTGGCTTGTGGCTGGGAAGGTATGCACACAATAGTGGAATCCACTTGCGAGAAGTAGATGAGTAGTTCCCTTAAAGGTTGATTCAAGACTTGAATAATTAAGAGCGCTCTCCTTCTTCCAAAAAGGAATAAAGGATATAATCATTCATTAGAGAATCAATGATACTTAAAGGAAAATATATAATTAGAGAGGTATAACGAACTTTATGACCTAGCTCTAATTATAAACTACTTGTGGAGGATCATACCATATGTAATAGCTATATCGATGGACATATATAATTTGGTTGTGTAAAACATCTATAGTTACGAGAGTACAACCTTGAGTTTTTAGTGGAATAACTCCAAGGTTAATAATTGTGAAATGTTAATTAAAGAGTTTAATTAATTTTTCTAAGTATTATTAGATCTCATAACTGTGGGTCCATTAGGTCCCCTTGCTAGCCCTTTACGATTGATAGTAACAAGGCTCATGAAGAATTGGATAGTCCAATTAATTATGTTACGAAAGTAACGTAAATATATTTTGGAATTAATTAAAGGGTGAAATTCATTTTAGTCTCTCTATTTTGATATAATAGCCAATTTGATCCCCCGGTTTTGAGAATTATCTAGACATGTCCCTCTAGTTTCCATAAATCTTTACTTTAATCTCTACCGTCCAATTCCGTTAGGATTTGCAAACATTCTGTCCAAGTGGCGAGGGTAAAATCATAAACTAACTTGATGAGGTTTTAGAAACTAGTTTGACGAAGGGTAATGAAGTAATTTGGTTTCTAATAATTGATATTAATAGAAATTAAAAATAAAAGATAAATAAATAAATAAATGAAATCAAACCCTAATCCTATCTCTTCTCACTACAAAAAAAAAAGCCTATCAGTGACGAACTATTTCCGACGGCGCTAATTTTCGTCAGAAATGGTACCATTTCCGACGGCCATTTCAGTGCAGTCGAAAATAAGTAAAAATATGATACCACATTTTCAACGGTCAAATACTGTCGGAAATAGTCGAAAAAGCCGTCAATTTTGTTCCTAATTCCGAAAATAGTCTTTGTCCCGTTGGAAATGAGGATGAGGAATATACTATTTTCGACGGCATTGAGGCCGTCAGAATTAGTCTTGTTCCATTTGAAAAGAAAAAATGAATACATTATTTCCAACGGCCTCAATGCCGTCGGAAATAGTCTTGTTCCATTTGAAAAGAGAAAAAGGAATACACTATTTCCGACGGCCTCAATGCCGTCGGAAATAGTCTTGTTCCATTTGAAAAGAAAAAAGGAATACATTATTTCTGACGGCCTCAATGCTGTCGGAGCCGTCAGAAATAGTCTTGTTCGTGCCGTCAGAAATAGTGTTGTTCTATTTGAAAAGAAAAAAATGAATACATTATTTTCGACGGCAGTGAGACCGTCGGAAATAGTCTTTGTTTTGTTGATCTCAATTTCATAGAATAAATAAATAATTTATTATTATAATATTAATTATTCAATTATAATAGAATGTATATAATTTATAACACTACACAAAAAATGTGGCTTGTAGGTCAATATTTTAAATGTATCACTATATGTGTTAAATGTATCCAAAATTTACTGTCAACAAAAACTCTAATAATTTTAATAAAATATTATTTTTAAAAACAATATCTAAATAGTTATATTTAAATAGTATACAATAAAATATATTTAATTACATAGTATACAAACATATCAATAGCTTATATATAAATAATATGCAAAACATATCATATATAAGGTTATAGGTAAGGGAAACCTTTACCGTCATCAAGGTCAAGGGTTCAAGCCACATGAATTTCATGGATTTAGAGTGCCACATGTGACGAGTGACGTGGCGACTATCAAGTTGAGTCATGCTAATTTTTTTTTATAATTCAACTATTTTCAACAGTTTATTGCCGTCGGAAATAGCAGTAAAACCGTTGGAAATACAAGTAATTTTGACCACCTTGAAACACTATTACCAATGACATTTTCATCTTTTCCGACGGCCATGACCGTCAGAAATTGTAGTATTTGTAACGGCCTCTAACGGCTTTTTCCCGTCGGAAGTGTATTTCTGACGGGAAATGGTCTTTTCTGACGGCATTTAGCCGTCGAAAAAGACCATTTTTTTTTGTAGTGATATATAATTATAAACTTCAGAGAGGGTAACAAAAAAAAAAAAAAGTCGACTCCAATTTAAAGTTGAAAATTTTACATTACAACATTTATTTTATGATTTATTTTATACATTTATACACAAACCTTAGAAACCCACAAAAGACAAAAGCACTCAAAACTTGCTAGTCTCCTCTTATATATATATATATATATATATATTTCACTGAATTTGAACATCAATGACCTTCCTCTCTACTTTGGTCTTTGGAATTGAAATGTAGAGGACACCATTTTTGAGCTCTGCCTTTATTTTGTCCTTCTCACAGTTATCAGGGAGCTGAAGCCGAGTATTGTACGAGCTAACACTTCTAGACCATGAATCATCATGGTCTCCGGATCCTTCTTCTTTCTTTTGCTCTCCTTTTATCACTAGAACATCGTCCTCGACCGACACTTTTACGTCCTCCTTGGAGATCCCTGGCATGTCAAACCGCATCTTAATCTCATGTTCCTCGTCTTTGATGTCCCACGGTGCCCGCACCTCCCCAGTTGTCCTGTTCCGGCTTCCTGGAAACGTGATGGCATCGTCAAAGAGACGGTCCATTGTTTCCATCATTTGCTTCATTGTCCTCATTGGAGATAGAGGGTCCAATAAACCTATATATAATTAATTTAAACATGACCATGCTAATTAAGAGATTTTTTATGTATTAAATTAAGATAAAAATGATTTTATATGGTAGATATAGTGATATTCAATCAGATTTAATTAGTCGTATCCGAGAAACACGAGACATTTATATTAACAAAACATAGGTAAATTATCTATTTAAGTATAGGTGCAAGGTATAAATTTGGCTATAATTCAAAGATCTTATTTGTGAGAGATACTTGGGTTCAGCCGGGTGCACAAGCACACATTCACCGTTGCGATTATGTCATATGACGACAAAATTTATTACGTGGCAAGATCGCAATGAAAGATATATGTGGTAAGATGGGAGATGCATTGACGTCTTGTTACACCCAAGATTGTTTCTCTTATTTGTTGATGTGAGCCTTACTTACTAGTACAAGAATATGAGATCATGATGAATCACCTTGAAGCATCTAAAAAAGACAAGAATAAAATCTGAAAAAGCACCAAATATCTGACTGGTTTCAGGTGTATATGTTAATGTCACAACTTGATGCCACCTTCTTGCTTTAATTTCCCCCCTCCTTTTTCTTTTTTCACTACTTTTGTTTGCTTTCTTCTTGTTTTCCGCAAATGAAGTTTTAGTTTTTTCCAGATTATATATTAGCTACTGATTAATGATTCTCATTCTAGAATTTTTTTTAAAAGAATATTTTTGTTAGCTTGTGTACTTAAAGTCAATTAATTTTCACAATTTTCAACTTACACAAAATTATAAAAAAATTATAGCTACACAAATCATAATTGATATTTAATATAATCGTAATTAATAAAATTAACCAAAAAAATAGAGAAGGAACAAAAAAGAAAGGAAAAAAGAACCTGATAACATCAATGGTACTGATGTACCCACAAATAGGCATAAAAAGTTGGAGGTAACACTTTTGTCAGAACAAAGTATGAACAAAGAATCCAATGCAACCCATTTTGAGATTGAATTAAAAACACAAAATTTAATCAAATTTGATTAAACAAAATGATTTAATTAATCATAATTTCAATAAGCACTCATTAAAAATAAATAAATTATAGTTTAGGTAAGAAGTAGAGAGAGAAAAAAAAAAACATACCAAGAGGAGAGACATCAACAGCCAACCTACGAGGCCTAATTTTTTCCACAGAAGTGGTTCCACTTCCACTTTGGTTTCCTTGATTTACATGCACGTCCACATCTGTACTACTACCATCCTTGTTATGCTGATCTCCGGCCGTCGCCTGAGCTTTCAACACCGGCATCCGGCAGCCTTTCCTCGCCGGGAACCCCACCGTGCACGGCGGGGCAACCAATAATTTGTTATTGTTAGCACCCCACCTGGCCTTGTTAGATAGCAAAGGTGAAGCAGCTGGCAATGTTGATAAAGAAGCCATTATTGTTGATGAAAGATGATGATGAAGTGCTTTTCTGAAAAGTGCTTCTGGGAGATGAATGATGATGTTCTGTGATGATCAATTGAATTGTAAAGAGTGGAGGATGGATGTGCATTTTATAAAGGGATCTTGAAGGGGGAGATAGAGTATGTTTGGAGAAGATTGAAGAGGGATCTTGAAGGTTTGAGAGACTACTAAAACAATAACAACAATAACAACATGTGTAGATGTCATTTCCAACATCTTGGTTTGGTTTTTTTTTTTTTTTTTTGGTTTGGTTTGATTTTGTTTCTACTGTTTCCTCGATCTTTCGGGAACCATCTCCTTGAATCTTGACAAGTATCTTATCTTAGAAATTATTGTGTTTTTGTAATTATGCCCTTGCATTTCATATTATTTAATTATAAGTCCCTGCCTTATTTTCTGTCCAAAAAAATATTTATTTTTACTACATTTAAATAGAGGCTCCACTCGACTTCAAATTATTTTGCTCAACCAAAATATAAAAAAAATAAATAATAAAAAATAAAAAAAATCACCAACTACATATATGTATTATTGGCCTGCCACAACAAAAGTAAGTAAGTAACTTACCAACTATATTATTTAATTCTAAGTCCCTGCCTTATTTTTGTTATCTAAAAACGAAAGTAATTTTTTTTCTTTTTTCTAATTAGACTCTTGGATTTGATTTTACAGTAAAACCTCGATAAATGAATGTTCGATAAATTAATGACCCCGCTTAAATAATAAAATCTTCAGGTCTCGACTCAGGCCCGTGTACTACATTAATAACCTCGTTAAATGCATAAGATAATATATTTTTTTTGAAGTATCTCAATGAATATATAAATTAATAATTGATTAAATACATAAAAAAATATAACACATAAAAATTCATAATACATATCAATAAACTTTTAACTTAACAACTTCCTTTAAAAAAAAAAAAACCCTAACAACTTATATTTTTTCAATTCAAATCTTTTTTAAAATATGCATCTAAAGTCGTTTGCCTTTTCTTTGTACTGAAGAACTCAATTTGATCATTAGTTTTTGCAAATCATACACCATATTGGTATACACACACACACACACATATATATATATATATATATTCATTTTGTTGTAAGAAGTTATTTAATGTTACTATTGCTTGAAATGCCTCTTTTGGAGAAACGCTTGGTAAAAATACTGCTGTAATCTAGATCATGATCATCGGTAGGCATATTCATTACCCCTTGAATAATTTCTTCACCAGTAAGCAATTCCATCATTTTATCATTTTCACTAGGATAATTCAAAAGATGATTAACACCCATCATATTTCTATAGTGTAGACGAGAAATGGCTTTACGTAATCTATCGATGCCTTCATTTTCACCAACTTGTGGTTCAGGAGCCATATTAGTGGCATATCTTCATTTGAACTGATATTGCAATGTTGAAAACAATATGCAATGGTTGTTGTCTTCATATCAATGTTTGATGCTATATTAATAAATTTCATAGCATTAAATATGTTAATTTTTTCGGGATTTGTTGCTCCTACCTCGTAGCCCTCCAAGATGCTAGAGTAGAAATGACGTTGGCTAGCATCGCATGGTGAATTTTTGATGTTGTATTAGGAAGCAAAAAAAAAAAAAGAAAAAAAAAAGTTCAACATTTGTCAAACCTTCGATAACCTTTAATATGTACGTACTTATTAACTTTTACGTACTTATGTATTTTGGTTGAAAATATGTATAATATATGTACAAATAAAAGCATAAAACTTAAGAAAAAAAAAAGTAGTAAAAGCATAAAACTCCTTTTTAAATCAATAAATATTCATTTATTGATAAATTAATAAATTATTCATTTATCTATAAATCAATAACCCCTCTAAAATAATAATTTTTCCCGATCCCAACAATATTATCTTAGAATAGTTTTACTGTATTTGTTATAAGCCCCTGGAGTAGGTCGGTACAAGTTCGTGACCACGTTTAATTCTCTATTGCAACCATGAGTCCATGACGATAGATATGAAGTAGCACAGTAGTTAGGATAAAGCTATAAAATTTTGTTTGAATATTGGCCATTACAGTAAAAAATAATATTTTGAGAGGTTAAAGTATAATTTTTAAAATTATATATTAAATTTATAATTTTTTAAGAAATTTTTAATATGCATTTTTGTTTGGGGTTATGGCCTCTGCCAGTTCCCCTTTGCATCCTCCCTTGCTCTGTATTAGCATGAATCAAGCTAGAAAATTTTGTTTGAAGTCAATGTAGTAAAAAAAAATAAAAAATTAAACGGTTTAAAATAAAATTGTACAAAAATTTAATATTAAATAATATTTTAAAATCTTATCAAGTTCAAACTAACTTTAGTAGGTGTCTCTAACTAGTTCAATAACATTAAATGAAAATGATGATCTTAGAAATTTGTAATGCATAAGAGGCTACTAGTCCTAAAAGAAAAATACAAAGGAAAAGCCAAAATAAATTATATAATCCATGTGTTTTGACTGGTCAACCACATGAGTTATTTATAGTACTTGTATCTTTCTTTGATTCATATTCCATTTTGTTTTGCATTTGAGTTTCAACATATTCTCCACACGGACCAACTCCAATCCACCACGTACACGAAATTCTTTTTCCAAAACTGCCTCAAATTACCATACTAACCCTCAATACATACGTGTCTCATTATTATTGTAAGTGCACAATAATATGTCTGTCTTCCACCTCCAGTCCAGAGTCTCGGATCCCCAAAAGAGCATGCACGACATTATTAAACTGTAGCTTTCCAAACACGTGAAGCCCAGTGAGATAGTTTCCCTCATTTTATTGAGAAATGTTTCACAAATATATTATCATGATATGAAAATCATATGCAATTGAATATTAATATATTATCACTGAAGCATTTCTCTAATTAATTAAGGTTTTTTATCACAAAATTAAACATGTACTCATATGATTCTGTAAAGCAAAAGACCCTCTCTGTCTCTCTCTCTTCAGCTTTCAGCATTCTCGAGGGCCATGAACTCACTCCTTCTTTAATGCAAGAATGCTTTTAATATTCTCTCATGCCACAAGAAAACACCATTTCTTTTAGCATTACACATCTCTACTTTGCTGCAGATAACATTAACGTTTCTGCTTTAACAACATCATTTATTATTGTATATACATTGTTGCAGTGACTGTTGTTCTGTTTCTGTGTTTCTTGAACACAAGGAGTACTGCTACCAGCTCTATGCACACAACACACACCCGGCCAGGCGCTGCAGGCTTCAATAATTTGCTAACTTTCCAACACAATATTTATATCTCCATCTCCCAAAAGCATTTATAGACACCAACCACTCCTTGTAGAGAGAAGAAGAATCCTATGATTTCATCATCAATAAATATTATAAAAACCCCCCACATTTTGTGATCAAGTTGTTAAGTGACATATATTATTTTTTTTCATGGGGAAAATTGGAGGAAATTCTTGGTTTTCTGTGGTCAAGAGAGCTTTTCTGTCTCCTACTAAGGACAATAGTGAGAAGAGAAGGAGCAGTAGAAGAAGAGAAGACCATGAACAAGAAGAAGAAGAAAAGGTCACATATACATGTACTCACTTCATTGATTTTTTAATTTTTTGTGTTTTTTAATTAGTTAGATTTATTGGGGATGATTTATTTATTTTTGTGGGTAAATTTGTGCAGAAGAGAGGAAAAAGGAGGTGGATTTTCAAGAAGTCATCGAGTCAAGAAACATTTTGTGAAGCAACAAGGACCATAACTACAACTGCAAACATCAATGCTGCTGCATCCACTACTAATATTAATGCTGCTGATAAGGTGACTAATAATACTGTTTGCGAAGCAGCTGGTCATGATCATGAAGCTGAGCAGCAAAGACATGCAATTGCAGTGGCCATGGCCACCACCGCAGCCGCTCAAGCTGCGGTGGCCACAGCCCAAGCAGCGGTGGAGGCCGTTCGTCTTACTAAGCCTTCGTTTCTGGTCAAGAAACATTGGGCTGCCATTGTTTTACAAACAGCTTTTAGAGGATATTTGGTGAGTTTTAAGTACTACATGTCGTCAACAGCTTAAAGTTTTTGGTCTAACAGTCACGTAAATATGAGAAACCCGTTGATCTTACACTCGAGATATGTACTCGAACTTGATATAAGTTTAAGCTTTTGAGTCTGATTATATATATTTTTTGATGGACTAATAATGTTTGTGATTATGTTGAAGGCAAGGAGAGCTCTTAGAGCACTGAAGGCACTAGTGAAGCTGCAAGCCTTGGTGAGAGGCCACAATGTTCGAAAGAGAGCAAATGTGGCTCTCCGATGCATGCAGGCTCTGGTTCGAGTGCAGGATCGTGTGCGTGATCAGCGGAAGAGGCTTTCGAACTATTCGCATGAAGCCACTACTGCAGATTCCATTTCAAGTGATCACAACAGCTTCTGCAGTTCACATCCAGCTGACAATAAACTCACGGTATGAGATTACCAAAATTTTCAAGTGTAAACAAATTAGATTTTGTTGAAGTGCAGATTTTTATGTTTTAGTCAACTCTTTCATACACTCTCACATGATGTGTTCATTAAAAGACTAAATAGGACATCTAATCGGTAGTTGTTAGATTGTATTCAACCGCTGAGATTTAACATACCAAGATATATAAGTAAACTTTTACTGAGATTGTCTATACATTGACGGTCTTGGGGAATTAATGGGGCTAAAAATTTGTGTATACAGTCAAAGTCAAGGGAAGAAAGCAGCTGTGGAGAGGATGGGATTCATTGGGATTATGAAAATCCACAAGCGCTGGAGGAGATTCAAGCAATGTTGCAGAGAACCAAGGAAGTGATTGCCTTGGAACGTGAAAAGTCTCTTGCTCATGCCTTCTCTCACCAGGTTTTAAATTTGATCTCTTTACATGTTCATTAATTGCATTAATTGCTCTTCCATGAAAAAATATGTAAACACTAACTTGGAACTTGATGCAACATGTCTTGAAAAGATATGGAGAACTGATGACAGAAGAGATCATCACATGGTTCAAAGTGAAGGAGAGCTTGATTATGATGATCATCACAGGGGGGCCACAAGGAAGCAATCATGTTCATGGGATAGTTCAGGTAGAGTTTCATGTGATCAAAGAGACCACATAAAGACTGTTGAGATTGACACTTTTCAACCTTATAACTCTGCCCAAAAATTCCAAAATCCACAACATTATTACCAACTAGGTAGGCCCAGTTCTTGCTTAATTGCCTCCCCTCTCCATAGAGGCTATAGCAGCCCATCCCCATCCAAAACGAGGCCTTTTCAAGTCCATTCCGCGAGCCCGCGTTTTCGTCGGGAAGAGAACAGCCAGAGAATGGGGCGGATGAGTGATGGAGCTACGGCGGCTGCCGCAGCAGTGCCCAACTACATGGTGGCCACTGCATCCGCCCGGGCAAGGCTTCGGTCACAGAGTGCACCAAGGCATAGGCCTATAACCCCAGAGAGGGAGAAACCAGGTTTAGGTTCGGTTAAAAAACGCCTATCTTTCCCGGTTCCCGAGCCAGGTTTTGGTGATAGTGATATTGGCAGTCGTGAATTTAGCTTGAGGAGCCCTAACTATAAGAGCATTACACACGGAATCCATCCGGGAATGGAACCGAGATCGAACATTTCTTCTTGTTGCAATGACAGCATTGAAGATGATGAGATTTATCCACCTTCAACAAATGATCTCAGGAGGTGGTTGAGATGAGTGAGACAAATGGATGTCAAAACTGAAGTTAGAATGGAGATCATGAACATTCCTTCACATTTGAAGAAATTTCCATTCCACAATTTTATTTCACATCAGTTGATATCGATGGAGCCCAAGTGTATCAATTATTTTGCTGAGCACATGAGATTTTTCAGTAGACAACTATTAATTGCCATGTAATTCTAGTTCAGGATTGTTTTAACAATTCTCAATTGCAACGTCCCAAATTTCCAGTCTTTAAACATTTCTTTACCTAGAAAATAGAAATGAATTTCAATTCTTTGCTCACAGAATTCAATCCAATTCTACATGCAAAATGTTAAATTAAAAGAAAAATAAAAATCCAGAATCTCATATTCTAAACAGAGCTAAATCCCTTTAAGCGATGAATGTGTTTTAGCAGAGTTAGCATAGTTTCTTTGGTAATTGTTAGAGAGAAAAAACAAAACAAGTCTAAAGGATCCATATACTCTCCGTATCACATAATTTTTTGCTGGGAAATTTTTAACATGCAATACAAATACTATACGGAATTAAATTTCTCAGATATACTATGCAACTAGTATGTGAGCTTAATAGGTAAATGTCCAAAACACGATTATACGTAAAACGGATAATATCATTGTGTCAGAGTAGAACCAATTTGATCACATTATATGTAATGCAAACAAAATTGGTAGTCATTCATTTTTAGCCCTTTCTAACCAATATATAAGTAAAATGAAAAAATAAAAACATCTCACTGCATATTGAATCACTCTAAAAAAATGTCCTGTATATTTTGTCAATTTATGTCTTCAATTTACAACATATACAGGAAAATGCTTCTTTATAAGAAAAAAGAAAAAAAAGAAAAAAACAGATTTGCAGCTCTTCATTGATTTTCCAAGTGCACCAGACACCAGAGCAGAGATACTGCATTTTGCATATTGCATATTCCCTCTTGAACAATATAAATTCCTACAAAATTGAGATATGTAAGCTGAATTAAATTGCAACATCAACCATACATGAAAAAGGTGTGAGGTTTAAGGTTTACACCACCAAGATCTTATACAAAGATTGGCGACTACGTTAGAGATCACACTGATATACATGAAAACTGCCCACTTTAATGGTTGGAAGATTTAGGAAAAGCATGTTCGTACAAGTCAGAATATGCCATTCTATCAGCATTTGGGTAAAAACATCGGTAAAAATAATAGATCAACCTTATAATTTTTGTTCCTTTAAGAATATGAGAAGCAACAGTATCAACATAACCTAAGTGTACCATGAAAAAGCAGAAAGATAGAAGATCAATTGTAACAGACAGAAGTTGTGTGACAGGAAGGATGGAGGTATAAGAATTGGTGTGGAATCATAGTAGAGATTCACGAACAATAAGAAAAACTAAACATTGGCTTAAATAGTGTTCCTTACCTATGAAGAAAGCTGCCATAACAGTGCCAAGAAGGTTAGGTCACCATCATTAATGTCATGTGTCCCAAGCCCATCACTCTCCAGAGTCTCCACCACCGCACACCAAAACACAACCTCTATGCAGTAATCGTTCCTTGATGAGATGGAGATGTTCACCTGCCAAAAGTTTGGATCCATATCAAAGAGTACCAGTATAACTGTCTTATGTCTCACAGTAAAAGAATTAATCCACAATATTATTAGAGTACTTCAGATTTCTCTTCCTGCAATCAATGTGAAAGTATCATAGGTTTTTATCCTCCACACGACCACATTTACCTCGACTATAATTCCATAACTATCCAACTTTACTCTACTACTATTTAATAACAAAGAGATATGAGAAAGGCTTTTAGGTAGAAGCATTGGCTGGCCTGAAGAAAAATTTTAAGACTGGACATCCAACCCCTTTAAAATAAGATATCAATATAACCATTCGGGCAAAGTGGCAAACAATGAGTACATGAATTTAAATCAACGTTATCAAATTAGAGACCACAAATTCATTTTCATATACAATTAGTTTCCTTTCAAAAATCTACATCTCTCTCGCTCAAATTTCTTGTTAAACTAGCTTTTAACTGAAAGGGGAGACTATCTTTTCCTTACACTCCCTTGATCACTTAGAAATCCTGTTTTCTCCAAATAGTAGCACCCTATAGTGTGTTTTTGTTTTTGTTTTTCCTTCATGGAACTTAATTCAATAAGCAATAATAGAGGATTATAGCTGAAAGCACGACCATGACTCGACCATCATATGATAAAAAATTCAACACCATTCTTCTCATCGAAATATCCATTAAAAGTTACATTAATAAATAAACATTGTATCAGATAACTAATCATCCAAAATTTAAAACAGCAAAGGTTGTCTCTCCACTATCTATCAATGATAAATCCTCAATCTTGCAAGCCTTTAATGACTGACTTCCTAATCTATGGTTTACCAACATCAGCCTCGAGGAATCCAAGACTATCAACTGATGACCTCCCTTTAGAGGCAGATTGCATCTTACCAAGTGTTCCTTCAAAGCCAATGCTTTCAACCTCTTGTTTGATATTTTCCAGAATCAATGCTGTGTTTGTCAGGTTGTGAATACTTGTGGATTCACTGAACTTACTTGGTGAGGTGATACGGTTGAAGTTAAGTGTCTTTTCCTGCACATAATGCATTCTTGAGAACTTATAAATAGATAGAATAACAAAATTGAGCTCTAACCCCATTCAATTTTTTCTTGACTCACTAAAAAAAACAGGAGGTCATCAATCAAAGAAGCAAATAACCAATACAACAGTACAAAGTACAATTGAAGGTCACTAAAACACTACCGATTTTACAAGTTATTTTATCAAAATAAACCATTTCCATTATATACTACACTGCTTTTTTTTTCCCTGTTTATTTTACAGGAATTTTGAATCCTGTTTGTTACATTTTACAGTAACAAATGACAACTCCAGATTTTATCCTCTGACCAAATGAAGAATATGTAAAAGACTAAAGCCTAATCCATTTGGTGTATCGGGTTATCATATACACTTCGTAGGAACAGAAAAAATGAATTAAAGTTCATATCCATCTAAAAATAAGCTCCCTAATCAATTAAAGTTTTCCCATCATAAACATTCGACACCAAAAAAGAAAAAATGTATTAATTAAATGTATTCGTTACTGCCAACCACATTCTCACATATTGTAGATAAATCGAGTTTCTTCTACTGTAAAATTCGACTCGAACTTTGCACATTCGTCTTGAAAGTTGGTTCCAAAAGAAAAAACCAAATACAAACAAACACACTCAAACAAACCCCTAACAGCTTAACTTAAACAGCCCACTGTTTTTCCTTCAATGCGCCACAACAGAAACACTAAAGAAAAAATCTTTTGCATTTATATAAATAAATAAGCATCACCCAGTTCACATATTTGTACATGTTGCTTATTATGTGTACAGAGAAAAAAAAAAGGTGGATGATTGGAGATTGTGCCCGTAGCGACGAAACTGTTCTCTAATGGAGAGATCTTCTAGGTCGTATAAGCTGGAAGTGGTCTCCATTTTAGCGTCCATTTATGGTATTGAGAAAACGATGGAGTTTTGAAGTTCAAAAAAACCTGTAATTTCAGCTTGAACCCTACAAAATCACTAAAGAATTTGGAGTTTGATTTTCTGAATCCGCTAAAAAGAGATTGAATTTAGCATTCCTTAAAACGCACCGTTTCTGCAGGATTGAAATTTGAAAAGAATTTGTTAAAAAAAAAAAAATTGACAATATGAAAATGGTCTACTGGTTTCCCTCACACCTTTTTTTTTTTTTTTTGATAACAAACACACCAGAGGAACTACAAAGATTGGCTGGGATTCAGCCACATACACTCCTGACTCGAGGAGAGGGCTAACGACGCTAGATTACATGCCAGGGAGTTCCCCATTGTAGGTTTCCCTCACACCTACATACACATTAGGTTGTTAGTTGGAATATGATTCATTATCCAAATTCTGAATTATTTAAAAAAAAAATAAAAAAAAAATAAAAATAAAAATAAAAAACTAAATCGACTGGAAAAGGATTTGTTCGACAAAATGGTATTCTTAATTAGGATTTTTTTTACAAAGGAAAAAAATCAAAATTATCTCCAAAAAATATTATGGATTTGTTTTTAACTGTATACAAAAATTTAATTGTTTATAACTAGAGATGCACGTTTGGGGAATGGGGATGGATATAGGTCCTCCCATCCCCATCCCCACTACCTAGACCCTTCCCCCATCCATCCCCATTTCCCCATTTGGGGGAAATGGGGATGGGGATGGGGAATTTTGGGGGACCTATATTCATCCCCATCCCCAATTCCTCATTTTCCCCGTTTTTCCCCGTTTCCCTATTTCCCCCGTTCCCCCATTTCCCCATTTGAATAAAAATTATAAATTAAACTGAAAAATCAAACATTCCATTGCAAATATAAAATAAAATTCATTAGTGTATTACAAATACAAAATAAAGTGTTTTAAAATTCACAAGTTCATTATAATAACAACTAATTGTTGAGAAAATGAAAGCAACTTTAGGTTTTAGGTTTTAGGTCTTGAAGTTAAAATGAGTAAAATTGTATATATACTTAGGGTTAGGGAGTTAGGTTTTCAAAGAATAAAAAAAATATAAAATATACATATTATAATTATATTTATATTATTATATATAATTGAGGGAAATGCGGAAATGGGGATGGGGGACCTCCCCCCCATCTCCTTCCCCATCTCCATTTCAACATAATTGTGGGGAAAATGGGGAAATGGGGATGGGGAGGGGTCTCATACCCATCCCCCCCCATTTCCCCATTTTCCCCCCAAAAAAATCCCCAAATGGGGATGGGGATGGGGAAAATTGGGGCCCGGGGGGAAATGTCCATCTCTATTTATAACTATGTTTTGGTGCAATTAACAAAATACACCCATATAAAACACTTCACACACTATCCTTTTTTTTTTTTTTGGTATTGAGGATCCCGGACTTTGTCTAGGCACCCATCCGCCAGTCCTCCCCAACTGCGTAACACACCCATAGCCAACTTGTTGGTTTTGACGGTCTATTTGTTGGATGTTATGGAGTAGGATAAATAGGAAACTTCGGCCCACACCCCTAGCCACACAAAGATGCAAGCGGGTAAATCAGAACTTGCCTTCACCTGGGTAGAATTCGAACCGCTGACCAGAGAGTTACCTGAGCCCCAAGCCTGTCCTTCCACCACCTAAGTTAGCGCCCTGATGACTGACCGTAATGTAATTGCCAAGAGTAGAACCAAGGACTTGAGATTTTAATCCCAAGCCTTGGACCACCAAGGCAACCACCTTGTGGTTCTCGACAACACTATCGATTTGGAGAGATGAATGATTTTTTTTTTTAACCCTAAACATGAAATTACCAAAAATCTCTTCTAAAGGGTTGTTTCGGTCAATTTCTTTTAAGAAAATTGAAAACAAGGTTTTTTTTAGGGAGGTTTTAGTAATGTTTTATTTATTTATTTTAACGTTTACATTTTTCTTCAAAGTTTCTCGTTTTTTACATTTTTTTTTCCCAGATTTTACGTTTTTCACCAAAGTTTCATGTTTTTCTATTATTAACCGTTATACTTTCATATGTAACAGATATCATATATTTCAAGTCGTGACAATTAATTAACAAGACATGGATTTTATACGCCAAATAATATAATGTCTATAGCACTATGACTTTTCTATACACTATATAAAAAGAGTGAGTTGAACCATATTTTTAACCCTACGTATTTTGTTGTGATTTTTTTTTCATTGTAAAAAGACTTATATGCCCTTGTTCTTTTCAACTAGCTGTGAATATTTTATCTGGTAACAAGGTGAATATGTAATTTACAAATTTAAAAGTATTTTACTAATATTATAAAAAAGTTGAGTAGATTACAGGTACAACATTTAAAATAGAAAAATCATGGGAAGGGTAAATATCATTTATGCAGCTTTATAAATCATATTTCAACGGCGTAATCGTTGGGCTAAATTGTCTACAACAAAATAATAACAGAAGGTCATCCATATCTCAACAAGATTGAACCATGCTTACCGCCAATAAAGATTTATATATATAGTACCACAACAATTCCTAAGAGCACAATTATATAAGACCCTACAAAACTTGTATAAAAAATGTCCATGTCAATAAAATCACCGTCTTTGATGATGGTGGCCAATTGGATCACAACTTTTGTTCAATGACAGTACACAAATAAGAGGATTTCCCTCATAGCTATTTTCACCAAAGGTATTAAATTGTGCGATTCTTTGGGGAGTTTGCCCGACAAGTTATTGTGTGCCACATTGAAATAACTCAAGCATAATAACATAATAACATTTTATTAGAATAACATTTAAGTTACATGATGTTTGGTGCATAACTGAATTGCATTGTATTACATTGTTATGCCGATTTTTTTTAATATATATATATATAATAAACTAAATAATATTAAAAAAAAAAAAAAAACATTTTTTGTTTTAAGTATTACTTACAAAAATTTGGCCTTCTTTGGGGAGAGTAAAGACTCTAACCCACAATTTCATAGTGTAGGTGCGAGTGGTTTACTACTTGACCAACCTCATCTCATCATATAAAATAGTTTAAAATTAAACTAACATTTTATAAATTTTATAAATTTTAATTTATTTTACTATTTTAAAGTAAATAAAAAAAATAGTTTTTAATTGTTTTTCCATTTTAAAACATTATTCATAATTTAATATAGGCTTAATGGTACGGATACCCTCCAAATTCACTAAATTCCCTGAACTCTCATTTTCTTTGTAGCTAAGGCCCAAAGCCTAAAGCCGTCCATTTTTTCTATCAAGCAAATTGCAATAAGTTCCCCTAATTATATATATAATTGCATAAAACCATAAACAATATAATAATATGACATAAATACCCTTTTGACCAAATTTTAAAAATCAAATTTAAAAAAAATTAAAAATTAAAATTGAAGTAATGATTCAATAATAATAATATTTTGAATTTAATTTTTTGAATAATTAAATAATCTTTTTTATTTAAATATCCCTAAATATTTATTATTAATAAATAATAATAATAATAATAAATAATATTAACAATAAAATAATAAAATAATAAAAATAAAAATAATGATGATGATAATAAAATAATAATAATAATAAATATTTGAAATTAAGTCATAATTATTCCAATTCCATCACAATAGTTAGTAAGTGTATTTTGGGATTGTAGTTTATAACATAACACATATGGTGGATGTCCATGACATATATTAATAATCAATTTATTCAAATATGAAAATTTCCACATTCAAAGAGATCTAAAAATTAAAAAAAAAATTAAAATTATATTTCCAAATTTTCAGGTTGGATCTCCACCACCTATTTATAACCATGACTTTCCAATATTTTATTGTTATTATTATTATTATTATTTTATTATTATTAGTTTACTATTATTATTATCGTTTTTTATCACTATTATTATTATTATTATTATTACTACTATTATTATCATATTATTATTATTATTATTATTATTATTATTATTATTATTTATTAATAAATATTTAGGGATGTTTAAATAAAAAAAAAGTTAATTTAATTATTCAGAAAATTAAATTCAGAATTTTATTAATATTTAACCATTATTTCAATTTTAATTTTTTTTTTAAATTTGATTTTAAAAAGTTGGTCAGAGGGGTATTTAGGTCATATTATTATATTGTTTCTGGTTTTATGCAATTATCTATATAATCAGTGGAACTTATTGCAATTTGCCTGACAGAAAAATGGACAGCGTTAGGTTTTAGGCCTCCGTTGCAAAGAACATAAGAGTTTAGAGGGTTTAATGACCATTTTAAGAATTTATAGGGCATATCAGTAGTTAGCAAACAATTATGGGGCATTCGTACCATTAAGTCTTTAATATATTCATACTTTCATAAAATGTTTTGTTGTAATACGAGGAGGGGTTTCAAAAATATACTTTAAATTATAGATAGCAAGGAAAAAAAAATCATTCATAAGCTAATACAACTTAAACCCATGTCTCGGCTATGTATTAAACAGTACCATTGGAGGTATATTAAAAGCAACTATTCATATTACTTAACCCAATATAATGTCACTGTCCAAACATATGTATTGTATTATTTAATACATTTTAACTGATCTTTTATACTATACAATACATAGAAACAAACATGGCCTAAGGCTAAAAGTAGTTGAATTGACAAAATTACAGACTTTAGGCCAATTACTCTTTGCAATGTGATTTATAAGATCATTGCAAAGGTAATTGCCAACCGGTTCCGTCTTCTGATTAATGAGGTCATTTCTAAAGAACAGAGTGCCTTTATTCCGGGTCGACTAATTTATGATAATTTATGGTCAGTTTTGAGTGTCTTCATCGTATTAAGAGGAGGAAAAGGAAAGGGGGTTCTATGGCGGTTAAATTATATATGTCTAAAGCGTATGACCGTGTGGAATGGGGTTTTGTGGAAAAGATGATGAGAAATTTGGGTTTTTCTGATAAATGGATGGGTTTGATTATGCATTGCATTTCATCTGTTTCGTATTCTTTTGCTTTAAATGGTGTTATTTGTGGTGATATCAAACCGATTTGTGGCCTACGTCAAGGAGATCCTCTCTCCTCTTTTCTTTTCATTATCTGTGCAGAAGGTATTTCTAGTTTAGTGAAGGAAGAAGTAAAGTCTGGTACCTTTCAAGGCTTTCGGTGCAACCGTGGTGGTCCAACAATATCCCACCTTTTTTCCACTGACGACAGTCTCCTTTTCGCCAAAGCAACTGATTCCAATTGTGTTGCTATTAGGAGAATTTTAGATATCTATGCTGCAGCTTCAGGTCAGAGAATTAATTTTGATAAATCTGCTTTATGTATTAGTCCTTCGATTTCTTCTATTGAGGCTTCTAGGATGGTTTTAATTATTGGGGTAAGTGTAGTTGATTGCCATTGGAAATATTTAGGTCTACCTAGTGTCACTGGTAGGAAGAAACGTTAGGTCTTTGCTGATATTGTTAGCAGAATTTGGGATAAGATAAAAGGTTGGCGTGATAAATTCTTACCGATAGGTGGGAAAGAAGTGTTGATAAAGGCTATTATTCAATCCATTCCCACTTATTTAATGAGTTTATTTCAAATTCCGAAGTCCCTTCTTAATGAAATTTATTGTCTTTATGCACGTTTTTGGTGGGGTAGTACTGGAATGTCAAGAAAGATTCATTGGTGTACTTGGTCTCGTTTATGTGAGGCCAAAGCGAAAGGCGGCTTAGGCTTTAGGGACTTAGAAACTTTTAACAAAGCTCTTTTAGCCAATCAGTGTTGGCGCCTTATAAACAACGAAAAATCTTTGGCAGGACGTGTGTTAAAAGCCTGCTATTTTCCTGATTATGATTTTATTCATGCTGAAGTTAAGCCTACAGCTTCTTTTTTGTGGAGAAGTTTAATATGGGGGAAGGAGATTATTATTGCAGGAACCCGTTAGAGAGTGGGGGATGGTTCAAGGATCCGTATTTTCCAAGACAGATGGATTCCGAGACCTTCTACTTTCAAGCCCCCTCCCCCCCCCCCCCCCCCCCCCCCTTTTAGAAGAGAATGCTACTGTTAATATGCTTTTTACTTCTTCTGGTCAGTGGAATGTTGTTCTTATTAAGAGTGCTTTTTGTGAAGAAGATGTTTCTGCCATTTTGAGTATTCCAATTGGTAATAATAGAGTTCATGATTCTCTGCAATGGCATTATGACCATTCTGGTTCATTCACAGCAAAGAGTGGATATTGGGTAGGTCATTCTCTTTTGTCTGATCCCAGCTCTTCTTTGTCAGATTCCTTTTCTTCTTCCTCCATTTTTTGGTGGAATTCTTTGTGGAAGCTTCGTATCCCTTCTAAAGTTAAACTTTTTATTTGGAAAGCTTGCAATAATATGATTCCATCTTTTGAAGTTCTGATTCGAAGGAAAATTCCAGTTGATACCCTTTGCCCTCTTTGTAAGAATAAAAGTGAGTACATTCTACATTGTTTGTGGAGTTGTTGCAAATTGAAATCTCTTCGTTCTAGTTGGTTTCCAAAGCTGGCAGATATTCATAAAGGGATGGCTCATTTTTTTGAGTTTATGCTGGCTTGTTTTTCACGCTTGGATTTAGGTGAGGTTGAGATTTTCTGCGTGTGTTTATGGAAGGCTTGGGCTATGCGTAATGAGGCTATCCATAATTTCTATACTAACAGTTCTACTGATATTAAGGTCTGGGCTCTCTGCTTTCTAGATGAATTTTTTGCTGCTTCCTCAGTCAATGACAGTCCCTCTGTCCAACCTGTTGCTCCCATTCATTTGTGGAGGCCTGCTGATCCTGGAATTTACAAAGTTAATTGTGATGCTGCTATAAATTCAGTTGGAAGGTTGATGGGTTTCGATATTGTGATTAGAGATTGGAAAGGTTTTGTTATGGCTTCTAGTTCTCAAAAAATCGAAGCCACTTTTTCTCCACAAGTTGTTGAAGCTGCAGCTATCTATCGGAGTCTCCAACTGGTTATTGATACAGGCTTAGTTCCTTGTGTAGTTGAGTCTGATGCTATAGTTGTGGTTGGTTGGATTAATGGTACGAAATCTCTGGTTTCAGATATTGGTACTGTTATTTCTGATGTTCAGTCTCTTTTGGTTCAGGCGTGTTGTATTTCAATTAGTTTCGTTCCTAGAATGGCTAATAGAGTAGCCCATATCTTAGCTAAAAACCGCCTCTCTTGTGTTGAGGATCTGTTTTGGCTGGAAGATTTTCTTGTTTGTATTGGTTCCGTTGTTTCGGCTGAATGCCGTGTTCGCTAATAACTATTATTTCCTTCACAAAAAAAAAAGTAGTTGAATTCATCAAAACTCATCAATAACCTATAAATAATTCTTTCTCTTTTTTTCTTTTTTTCTTCAAACGTCAAGAAGCTATTTCATAATTTAAAGTAAGTCAATGCAGAGAAGTTTAGATTGATTGCAACCATGGGAAAAACTTGCGGAAACCATCCAATAAAATTATATTATTTATCTTGAGAATATAAGAATATATTTTAAAACTCTAATTTGTCTTAATTTCAATGAATTGTCGCATTCATGCATATTTTTCTCCGTAACTAGATAGATTAGTCAAGTATCAAAACTTATAAAGATCAAATTTAAAGAGTAAATAA
The DNA here is from genome assembly GCA_954870605.1 of Acer campestre. Lineage (NCBI taxonomy): Eukaryota > Viridiplantae > Streptophyta > Magnoliopsida > Sapindales > Sapindaceae > Acer > Acer campestre. The sequence goes on along the minus strand of OX940808.1, from coordinate 32,947,761 downwards.
CACGCTTTGAGTGGTATCCACTCAAATGTTTTGCCTTTTTTCCACAATCATTATCAAGAAAGTTGTTTCAACACAAAAAGTTTATCAAACTTTTCTAGGTGTTTTGAATTTTCTTATATTTTTTTCATTCACGACTTGTAAAATTTGATTTTTTTTTTCAACAAAATTTTTATCAACATCTTGTATCCACTCAAAACTTTTCTATGCTGTTTTGGAATTTATTGCATTCTTCCAATAATAAATTTTTCTATGTTGAATTCTTTGCTTTCATTACGTTTATCTTGCAGATTTCATTAACCAAGACCGTTGACTGGGTGACTTTCAAGAAATCATCGTAAATAAAATTCACAAACACAAATTAAACCAGAAAATGGATGAAAATTAATTGAATTTACCGTTTAAATAAGTTCGGGTTGAAATTGCTACTGTAGAAAATTCAACTGATATGTTGACCAAACATATTCTTGTGCTCAAGTTCAAGAGCTGTTTGGACTTAATCTGTGTTTACAGTTTGTGAGTTACCTAAGGGGTTTGTTGGAGGAGATGACAGATTGAAATTCTACTCGGTATACCTTGGTATGAATTTAAGCCGAGGTGAAGATTTGTGAATATGTGGCTTAAATTAGTTAGTAACTTTATTTGATATTGATTCATATTTTGTCTATATCCATATTATAAATATGTGGTTATATGATCTTTTAGAAAATAAGTCTCTTTTTAGAGTTATTTAGGTGTAATAGGGTTTTGGGTTTTATGAGTGATTATGAGACACTCTTTTGTAATCTCTATTGATCATAGTGAATTTCTTTTCATTTCCGTCCGTGGACGTAGACTTTACGTTGAACCATATAAATTTCTATTGTTCCGCTTTGCTTTTATTTTGTGTCTTGACAATTTTCACAACACTTTCATTTCCCACGTTAAGCTCATAATCATATAATTGGCAGTATCAAAAGTCTATCAAATTTTCTATTTGTATTGGAGTTTTCTGCTTTTTCTTTTTCCTACACGCTTGTTATCAAGATTCAAGAGTTGTATCCACCAGTCAAAACGTCTATAAAACTTTTCAATGTGTTTTGGAATTTATTGCGTTTTTCCACTCACAACAGCTGGTAGACTTTGATTTTTGCCACAATTGTGTCCTTTGTTTTTTTTCTTGTTTTCCAATGCTATACTCAGAATCTTGTCATTAGTATCTTCTTTTTTTCTTTCGGATATTTCAAACAATACAACAATCACAATTTATAGGCATTAATTTATTTATTGTATCATAGTTTTATATATTTTCATATACTAGCTAAATAGATAAAAAAATTCTTTGATTTGGACGATTAAAGATCCTATATATGAAGCTTAAAAAGATGAGATGAATCTCACATTGAGTAAACATATAGCACGAGGAGGGTATATATACTCATAGATGTCACAAAAAAATCATAAACCATTTGTGATTAGTTATATACTTATTTTTTAATTTATATTCACATTATGATATTGAGACTATATATAAAAGAGCTCTCAAGGTTGTATTTTAATACATTGATGAAAATACTTAAGGTTAAAATATTATATTTTCTCTTAATTGGCCGGATACTCTTTCTCTATTATTTATTTTAATTTTAAGTTATTATATTCTTTTTGTTTTTCAATTAATTTGAAATAGAACAAAAGTAAGTAGGCAACACCTCTAGATAATGACGGAACAGTAGTAAAGACAAGTAGATATGGACCAGTACTAATAAAGACTTGGAAGACTTGGTAAACCCCTATACTTTCATGAGATAGATCAATTATTTAGCTAGAGACGTTTGTTTGCATTCAATAATGGGTCCTACGCAACCACCACCACCACCGCACAATATCATTAGATGCTTTTCTCTATAGTATTTACATTTTACAGAATTTCTGTCACCATAGATTTTATTCAAAAGACATTGATACTATTCAAAGTGATGGAATAAATTCTTGTAGTGATAACTTGGGATAATTGCTTTGGCACCACTTTGGAAATTCCATAGAACTAGCTAGTGTATAATTTGGAAGTTGGAAATGTTACAATGTATCTTACATAGTATAATGTATTTCATTTTCAAAATAAATTCAGTATATTTGTGAGTAAAGAAATTTATTCAGAATTATATCATCAAAATAGACTTGACGTGTCACGTGCCTGATGAAATGGCGTGGTCTTCGAACTTTTATGGGCCTATTAATGGATGAAATGGGCATGGCCTTTAATCTAACTGAGTCAATTCGATGATAGACTCATCTCAATCTAACTCAGTCAACACACTGAGTCAAAGCTAAATAATAAACAAACATAATGAGTTGTAGAAATGTTGTTCGTTGGAACCAAGTCAATCTACAATTTGGAAGAAAAGTTTCATTGAGTTGTTTTTTTTCTTGTATGTGATTTATAACTGTATCCCTAAATCCAACCTTTATGCATCTAACACCATCCTGTTTTTTTCACTGCCAACAATTTCTGTCACCATAGTAAAATCTTATTCAAAAGACCCTTGGGAAGTGATTATGGTTATCTTCAATTTATTGAATTTTGTATTCACAGGCCTGGAAGCATACTACCACGTCTTACTGTCAAACAGGACATATAATCTGTATTGTACTAGCAAAGGGGTATGGGAAACTCTCAAAAGATATTTCCTGGAAACAGAGGTTTCTCTATCAACACCAGCCGTGTAGTATTAGCCAAGACCTGTAATTTCTTTAGAGAATCTTATTGACTTGTAAATTGTAATTACCTGCATTCATGACCGATTCTAAATTCTAATTGCTTTGGCACCACTTTGGAAATTCCACAAAGAACATCTACTAATTGCTTTTGCACCCCTTGATTGGCAAACATTGTTGTCAAGTCTTGGATGACAAAGTATTGATGGATTGCTACTATTTTAACTGCAGCTACACAAGACTTCATTTATCATCTATAGTTGAAAAGTCTTGTGACCAACACTTGGTCCCAAGCCGTCAATGGACTACTACTGCCATAACACCGAGGAGAAAACTACATACACATACTTGTAAAAGTAAAAGTATATGTGTGTAGTTTTCATAAAATTATAAAAGTATGTGTTTAGAGAGTCTTAAGAGACCAATTAGAAAATTTCATAAAATTATAACAGAAAAATATAAATTGAGATAAAATGGTAATAAATTTATAAAAATAAATAAATAAATAAATAAATATTGTGGGGGTGGACATAACCAATTAACTGCAAGTGATGTATATAAAAATAAAAATAAAAAATGTTTGGAAAATCAGAAATTGAGTCAGTATATATATAGGTGTAAAGGAGTGTGTATTTGCAAATAGACGAAGTAGTTGAGTTGAGCTGTTGAGGGCATTAAGATATGGGTTCAAAGTGGGTTTTGGTACTTGTAGTACTATTCATGTTTGTTTCCTTACAAGGGTGTTTGAGTCAAATTAGTGGGTGTTGGGATGAAGAAAGAGTTGCTCTTTTGCAACTTAAACACTTCTTCAATCGTCCTAATAATCCATATTATTCATTTAATCCATTTAATCCATATTCGTTGTCTTTAGAGGGAGAGCATAAGTCAGACTGGCCTGTAGAGGGAGAGCGGAATTCAGACTGTTGTCAATGGAAAAGGGTTTATTGCAACGAAACTACTGGCAGGGTGATCAGACTCCATCTTCACCGAGCAAGGGATTGGGAATTAAGAGAAGGGTATCTAAATGCTTCTTTGTTTTCTGCTTTTGAGCAACTAGAGTTTCTTGATTTATCGAGGAATTCAATAGCCGGTTTTGTTGACAACGGAGGTCGATCTCTCTTACTTCCCATCCTTGTATATTTTCTGCAAATGAATATCCAATTGACATTTCATTTGTTTTATTTATAGCTTTGAAGAATATTATTGAAATAATTTAATTCTCATATCTATATATGTTACCGCAGGTTTAGACAAGCTGTCAACATTGAGAAACTTGGAGTATCTGGATTTAACATTCAACATGTTCAACAATGACATCTTATCATCTTTAAATGCTCTTCCATCATTAAAATATTTCTCTCTCTCTGATAATCGATTGAATGAAACGGTTGATCTTCAAGGTACGTAATTAATTAGTTGTTTTCTTATTGTCTAATTCTCTAGAATAACAAGTCTCTTCGATGTCTCTGTGAAAGATTAATTTAACCAAATTTAAGAATCTAATTAATCATTCTAAAAGGACTTGGTTTATGGCTGCTTCAATTGAAAATTAATTGCTTTTAGTTGAGTTTTCTCTTTAATTATATATGTTACGCTTCAATTCACAGGTTTAGACTCGTGTAAGAATTTGAAGACTCTGGACTTGAGTCTCAATCGGATTGAAAAAGTTGTATTCCCAAAAGGTAAAACTAACAAAAACACAATCTGGTTGCATTTTAAGTTCTTGCAATTCATTAAATCTTTGAATACCCAATCATTTCGAACAAATTTTGGAAACAAACTATAAATTTAGATTTACAGGATTACGTCAATTGATATTTCATTTTTTTATTAATGAAATAATTTAATTCTCATAGCTATATATATGTTACTGCAGGTTTAGACAAGCTGTCAACATTGACCAACTTGGAGTGGCTGAACTTAGGAGGCAACATGTTCAACAATGACATCTTATCATCTTTAAATGCTCTTCCATCGTTAACATCTTTATATCTCTATAGAAATAGATTGAATGAAACCGTTGATCTTCAAGGTACGTACTTAGTTGTTTTCTTCAATGAAACAGTTTTTTTTTTTTTTTTTCCTCTGTCTTTGTGAAAGAAGATTATTGAACCAAATTGAATGATCGCTGATCATCAGTCTAATTAAAAGGAGATCATGGTAATTTCTTGAATGATACTAAAAGCTTGAATTAATTAGATTCCTTTTAGTTGTCCTATCCAGTTGAGACAAATTAATTAGTTTCGTTTACTTTTTTGTAAGTTTTCTCATAATTAACTTACACTCATGTAAGAATTTGACATATCTGGACTTGAGCCACAATAGATTGAAAAAGTTGTATTCCCAAAAGGTACATCACTCACTTTGAAACTATAAATTTCTCATCAGAAGTGATTTCAATGTGTGTATCTTTTCTTTGAAAAAACAAATCATAAATCTGAAAGTGAAAACAAAATCAAATTTCTGTATCTGCTCCACTTGAAAAGTAAACGCAATTTGATCCACATGTCAATTTATAAATTAATATAAACACAAATATATGAAAATAAACTAAAGCACAAAATATATATATATATATTTTTTAAATCCCAATTTTTTTTTTTTTTTTTTTTTTTTTTTTGACATTGCAATTCAAATTTTTATTAAAATATATTTTTTTAAGTAATTAGTTGTATATTATCGGAAAAATAGGTGATTCAATTTTTAATAACATTTGTATAAATAAGTGATTCAATTTCCTCTTGTTTTCTTTCCTTTTCAATTAATTTAATTTGTTCAACACTTTCCAGGATTAGACTCTCTTAACAATTTAGCGGATCTGAACATGGCCTTCAATGATATTGAAAAATTTATTTTCCCCAAAGGTAATGATGAAACAAAGGGATGATATTGTAATCTTATTCAATAAATAAACGATGCCATCAATGGAAGATAATTTGGTTTCAGTACGTTTAGGCAGCACAGGTTTGAAGAAATTGAAAACCCTTAGTCTATCTGGTCTCAATGTCATCAATGGAAGCAGCCTGTTACAGTCGTTGGGCTCATTCCCATCTTTGAAGACACTTTATCTTAGATCTAGTAAATTTAGTGATTCGACAACTAATAGAGGTTAGTGACACTCCTTTCAATTTTTTCCACCTAAATTTTCTAGAAAGAGAATCTGTAAAACAACAATATGAGCATCTCAATACAAATATGTATTTTTGAGTTTCTAATATATAGCATATATTGAATATGGATCCCCTTTGACAATTTTTTTTTTAAGAAATGCATATTTAATTTTCATCTCAAATGCAATTATATAAAATCAAATATGTATCTATTTTTAACAAATCATCATACAACATTTATTTCAATTAGAAACTCAATCTCACATTCTCTAAAAAAAAAAAAGTTTGCCACATCACTTAGAAACTCAATCTCATATTCAAATTAGATAATTTCATTAGAGAGGTTTTTTTTTACCTTATTATCTAACTACCATATATGATGCACAATTTTCTCCAAATATCATTGGAGATACTCTTATGTGACATGTTTTAAAATCATGTAGTTTTAAAATATTAGATAATTAAAAACTCGTTTTGTGACTTTCATCAGATTACTTGCATAATTTGACCAATGTGGAGCAATTGATCTTGGATGAATCTTTTCTACATATAAGCCTTCTTCAAAGCATTGCAGCTTTCAATTCCCTCATTAGTTTGTCGATGTTCCACTGTCATATTAATGGCATTTTAGGTTTTCAAGGTAAGTAACCTAGAATATTACTCACTTTAGAATGTTATGAAGATTTATATGTTTGTTCTTAATTAAGTTTCAATGTTTTTTGTTTTTTTATGTTCACAGATTTACCTAATTTCAAAAATTTGACGCATTTGAACATGGATTATTCTAGTCTCGATATCAACGTCCTCCAAATCATCGGAGAGATGACTTCTCTTGAGTTTTTATCATTATCCGACTGTGGACTGCAAGGCACTTTATCCCATCAAGGTTAAACTCCATTTAAAAAGTAAATTAATTTTTAATTCGAAATTTTAATTAAACCTCCTTTATAAATAATATTCCTATTCATGACTCCCTTCTAAAAATTCTTATAATTATTAATTTAATTATTAATTTTTTAAAAATCAATTTATAATAAAAAGCATAAAAGATTTCATTACTTATTGTAAATTTATTTATAATTATAGTTCATATGTATTGAAGTAATGTTTTGTATTCCAGGCCTATGCGAATTTGTGCATCTCCAAGAGTTAGATCTCAGTCATAATAATTTGATGGGTACCTTGCCTTCCTGTTTTGCAAATTTGACTTCCCTTCGAGTATTAGATGTCTCTTCCAATAAATTCTCCGGAGACATCTCCTTTTCTCCTGTTAAATCTTTGATATACATCCAAGATCTAACACTTTCGAACAATCATTTCCAAATCCCACTTTCACTTGAACCATTTTTCAATCTCTCCAAACTCAAGAGATTCTACGGTGAGAATAATGAAATCATCAATGCAGAAACTGAATCCCATTCTTCAGCTCCGAAATTCCAACTGAATACCATCATGTTGTCTTGTTACGGAGATGGTGGCAAACTTCCAGAATTCCTCCACCATCAGCATGATTTGCTAGCAGTTGATCTCTCTCATAACAACTTGACGGGGGAGTTTCCAAATTGGTTGTTAGAGAATAACACCAAATTAGAGAATCTTGTTCTTGCCAACAATTTGCTTGCAGGACGTCTTCAGTTGCCAAATCATTCTCTCATTGGTTTAGCAACATTAGATATCTCTCTCAATCACATCCAAGGGCGTATTCCAAAAGAAATAGGAGAATATCTACCAAGTTTAATAAGTTTAAACCTTTCCAGAAATGCTTTTGATGGCAGCATTCCTTCTTCCATCGGTGATATGAACTCATTGCGAAGTTTGGACTTATCCTTCAATCAATTGTCTGGCGAAATACCTGACCACTTGGCCGAGGGTTGTACCTCTTTAAAATTCCTTGTATTATCAAACAACAACATTCAAGGTCAGATATTTTCTACCAAATTTAACTTGACAAACTTGTTGAGATTACAACTAGATAGTAATAACTTTACCGGAAGAATCCAAGATAGTTTGTCTAAGGCCTCCAACTTAGCAGGATTATATCTTAGTGATAATAAAATCTCTGGTGGCATTCCAAGTTGGTTGGGGAATATTTCAAGTTTAGAAGATATTATAATGCCCAATAATCTTCTTGAAGGTCCAATTCCATTAGAGTTTTGTCGACTTGAAAATCTTGAAGTTTTGGACCTTGCACAAAACAATATCTCTGGCAGTTTACCCTCTTGCTTCAGTCCTCCATCAATCACACAGGTTCACTTGTCTAAAAATAGGTTAGACGGGCAACTAAAAGAGGCCTTTAATAATAGCTTTTCCTTGGTGACATTAGATCTTGGATATAACCGCTTAGATGGAAGCATTCCAACTTGGATTGGTAGACTTACTAACTTAACCTACCTTACTTTGAGTAACAACAATTTTGAAGGTGAAGTACCGACACAATTGTGCAAGTTGAAGCAATTACGTTTGGTTGATATTTCTCATAACAATCTTTATGGACATCTTCCTCCTTGCCTGGATGTCACTGCACTCCATGATAGTGATCATGATATTGTCTCTCCAAGTTCCATTTCCATGCCTCCGACTGATGGTTCCATTTTCTCACCTCCACCTCCACCTCCACCAAACAGTGGTCCTCCAATGAGAAAGGAAGAAACTGTTGAGTTCATAACAAAGAACAATTCTTATTTTTACCAAGGAAAAGTTCTCACCGGCATGTCTGGAATTGATCTCTCATGCAATAAACTAACAGGTTCGATTCCTCAACAAATTGGAAATCTTACCAGGATTCGCACACTAAATTTGTCCCATAACAACTTCACCGGACCAATACCACCAACATTTGCAAAACTCCGACAAATTGAAAGCCTGGATCTTTCCTACAACAACTTGAATGGAGAAATCCCTCCTCAACTTGTTGAGCTGGATAGTTTGAGTTTTTTTAGTGTTGCACATAATAATTTGTCTGGAAATATCCCTAAGAGTCCACACTTTTGTACTCTTGGAGATAATGGGTTTGATGGAAATCCTTTTCTTTACGGATTGCCTTTGTCCAAAAGTTGTGACGGAACAAAATCACCATCACCAATGCCACCATCATTGATGCCGAGAGCTTCAACTGACAATGGAGAAGATAATGATTTATTTGACATGGACATCTTCTTTATCAGTTTTACAGTATCTTACATAATTATACTCTTAGGAATTGCTGCAGTGCTTTATATAAATCCTTATTGGCGGCGGTCATGGTTCTATTTTGTTGAAACAAGGATGACCTCCTGCTATTATTTTGTTGTGGACAACCTCCCTCGTCGACTTCGTCATTGAAATGTACTGTAGCTGCATCATGATATTTATCTTTCTTGTGAGTTGTAATTGTTGTTTTTAATGTGGAATTTGTAATGAAATCATATGATAAATGTCTCTATGTATTCGATCTTTTCCTGTTTGGTTGTCTAAGCTTTTGCAGGAGGATGTTTGTACTGTTGTTTCTTCTTGAGTAATGAAGTTGTTTTCTTGCAAAAAAAAAAAATATCATATGATAGATGTCTCCATGATAGTGATCATGATATTGCTGCAAATTAAATTAACCACTAACTTTAAATTATATGCAATAAATGATTTTATATTGTTGAGAAACAGAGCTTTTACAAAATGAAGAACTCTATACAAAAGTTACACCAGTGTTTAAACACACACTTGAGAGCTTCTCTTCACTCTCTTTACTCCAACTCTAGTGTCTATAGGTTCTTGCTTACAAAACAGTGAGGTCCGTTATACAATGTGTCGGTTATACAAAACAGTGAGGTCGGTTATACAATGTGCCTAGTATCTGTTTATATTAACAATATAAACAATTTTTTTTACTCTAATGTCTCTTCACTCTCTTTACTCCAACTCTAGTATCTGTTTATATTAACAATGTGTAAAAGCTTCTAGATTGTTTGGAGATGTTGTAAGGTCGGTCATACCAGCCTTGAAAATGTTCCAGAGAGAGAGAGACAGAAAGTGTTGTCTCTCAACACTTAGGCAGATTAAGTCAGGTCCTGTGTAAGTATAATCTTCATGATTTCAATTTTTTTGAGGACTTTGATTGCTTGTCCTTACTGTGTCATTGCTTTACTTCTTTGTCATCGGAGAGGAACTGTTTGGTATATTTCTCACTTCACTGCTCTTCTTTTTCTGGGCGACGCTTTGAGCCTGACAGGCTCATAGATGGTGCTGCAGAACCAATGCAACGATCAATCTCTTCCCTCATGGTTTTTATATTATTAGAGTTTGATGCATGTTTGGAAGAATTGAATCAGCAAGGAAGATGTCCTTTTTGGAAGAATTTGTTTCACTAGAGCCAAATGTGGCATAGAATTCTTTGTAAGTTTATTGCTTTGAGCTTTGCCTAAACTTCCACTGATCAGGTCTGGCGAAAAATCTGTTGTAACAAAGCAAAGGCAATCACATATAAAGAACAAAAACAACAATGGAACATTAAAAAATTACAGTAAAGCATCCACAATAAATGAACAGGATGAGAGCATCGATAGCTCTCTAAAATGTCCGCGTAGCCTTCAGAGTAATCAAAATACAATGAAATGGTATAAGTAATTCAGTAGCAAATTAAAGTTACAATTGCTTCTAAACAAGATTTTCATGTTAGTTAGCATCTAAATTCTTCATGTTAGACATGTACTTTACAATACTTTGTGATCTTTTACCACTTTGACATAAGCAATATCAAGTTTTCTTTTATGCCAAAGTTGTTTAATTTCTATAATCTTCCTCACAAAAGTTGAGTTAAGAAAGGGTTTTATACAAGCATAGATAAGAACTTCTTAAAGATATACAACTAATCGGTGTTTCTGCTTTCCAGAAGCATTCGACCTAAGAAAGGCTTCAATAACACATGCTCCTGCTGCATCTTTTGCTGTTTCAAAGACATGGTCAGCTTCCATGGATGTAATACTGGTAATGTAAGGCTGTATATGTTCCTAGAAAACAGAAACACAAGATAGGACATTTTAATGTAAGAAATCACATATTCACATAGCTGACAAGCTCAAGACACCAGAATACAACTAATGTAGGCTGTAATAAATAAGATGTTCCAGAAGATAATTGTCCACTGCACACCCTTGAACAAGTATGACAGTCCTAAGCATTTGATAATTTACCTTCAGGAGATCAACTGTGTAAATTTTAAAACATAAATCGAATTTGGCACAACAATTTTGTAGCTGATGCACAACAATTTTGTGTATTGCTACACTCTACACTATAAATTATCATGGAAATTGCCCATTGAGTCCCCTGATTACTCATGACAGAGAACAGTTTGGTTCAGTGGATCTGAGCACAACAGGCTGACAAACTATACAGTTACACCAGAAGTTGACAAACAGAAAATGACCAGACTCACATCACATAATGTATCTTATGATTCAAGTTAAGCTATTCTGGAATTTTCCCTATTTCCTCTTATAGACATATGTATCAAAAGAGCAAACGTGAAAACGAGGAGTATAAGAAATAAACCTTATACGCTCATGGAGTCATGGGTATGGAGCCTCTGATTTGCGGCAATCAGAGCAGCAAGAACTCCTGCCCTCCCCATCTAGTAGGCTAAATGAGGAAAAAAAGGATTTACATAGAAATTCAAAACATGAAAGGAAAAGGCAGCATACACTTTGAAATCTAAAAACTGTCTGCAGAATCAGAGAACCAATGACATGCATCTTAAGTCTTAACACCATTTGGCCGGTTCCAATTTGATCTATCTCCACAGCTAATTTAAGTAACTCTCAAGAAATAGTATCCGCGGAACAATGCATCTCGGAGATTCATTTGGTGAACATACTGCAGCAGAAAGAGCCTGACAACACTGCAATAATGGTTAAAATGAAGATTTGAAAGTTCATTGTCAGGCTACTATATTTTCCTTTGATCTATATTAATTAGCAAATAAATAAATAGCACGAACCCAACTGAAATATTGGTGATACAAGTTGAATTCGAACCAAAACCAGTCCTTTGCTTCCGCTTCAAAACGGTGACGTTTAATATTGGGCCAGATATTAACAGATCTTGCCATCTTTATTGGGCCGAATTTGTTTGGATTGCTAAGCCCAACAAATTGAGTACCCCCATTACTTTTCTTTGTCAATTAATTCTTTTTCAAATGGATATTTGTGAATAAGAATTATATGTATTTATAAATTTAATTTTAAATTCTTTTTAAAATAAATTATGAATACAATACAAGGGTTTCACTCCAGTTTTATAGGCAAAAGAATTGTAATTTAAAATTTTCATTTGCCTGTTTTAAGTCAATTTAATAAATAAAAAATTATAGTTGTAATTTTATAAAAATTTATTGTGAGGAGATCCAATTAAGCCTATTTTGCAACTTGGAATTAAAAATGAATATTTAATTTGTCATTATTAAATTAAATTAAGTTATTTTCTTTTCTTTTAAGAAAGCTTCATCATTGTTATTTGTTTGCTTTTAACAACATAAAAATTATTTATATTTAAAAAAACATCATAAACATTATTAAATAAATATTATGAAAAGTAAAATATATGTGGTGGAAATCATTATTAAGGGATTGTTTGTTTTTTTGTCTAAAGTCTTATAAGACCTTAATTTATTAGATATATGGATAAGTCTTATAAATTAAGATATTATGATATGTTTGTTTTTTTCATTTTAGATGACTTATTACAAATATAAAATTGATTAGGTTGTGTTAGGGTTTCTTCAAAATTGGGAATTTTTGGAAAATTGATTTTTAGTATTTTATTATGTGCGGATAAAATCATAAATGTATGAATTGTTATAAGACATTTGTGGAAATTTATTAAAAAACTCTACTGTATCACTTTTTGAATAAGATAAAAGTCAAAAAAATTTACTTTTTCTAAAAGACATATATATCTTAAAATAATATATAAGTTGAAAAAACAAACAAACTGATTTATCTTAATTTAAGATATAAGAGATAATAAGTCTTATTGGAAAAAAAACAAACAGCCCCTAAGTTCTTTTATTTCTTTTTGTTTTTTTTTCAAGGAAAAAACCAGTGTTCTAGTAAGCGCTAGGCGCTAGTCGGGTAGAGACCCAACGCCTAGCGCCTAGGCCGATTAGTCGGCAATTAATCGATAAACACAATTACAAACAAATTCAACATTGAAGACACAATCCACAAATATCAAATCCAAAGAAAATTCAAATCCACAATCCAAAGACACAAATATCAAATCCAAAGACACAATCCACAAATATCAAATCCAAAGAAAATTCTTTTTGAATCCACAAATGCCAAATTAGTGAATTACCAATCAAAATCAAAATAAAAGGAACTGAAATGGAAAACTAATTGCAATAGTGGTCCAATTGGCCCAAAGCTAATGTTGACCCAAATCGCCAAGGAACCCAACAGAGAGCTCAAAGTCAACCCTATAAAACTCTTACTTTCCTATTTGTCAGCAATTGTCCAAAAATCCACAAAATCCTCTCTGAAATCCCTATCTTCTTCTTCCTCGACAAAACCTCCTTAAATCCCTAAAAAAAAAAAAATTGAATCAATTATTCATTGCATTTCCAAAAGCCAAACAAGCTACAACACCTATAGGAAAACAAAGCCTACGAAGAAACAATCACACAGAAAACCTACAAACAAAAAGCTAAAACAAAGATAGCCCGCCCTAAAACAAAACCCCCACTTTGAAGCAAAAGAACAACAGATACAGAGCAAGCAATCATCGGAGACAAAGTCAAAGCAAAGTGGGGTCAAAGTCGTTGACCGCCGCCTGGCTGACTTGCCAATTAGTCGCTGCTTTGTCCGATTAGTCGTAGACCGTGGAATGAGGCTGATTTTAGCCTTTCTGCCTCAGTAACCCAGCGCCTAGCTGAATTGCGCCAATTAATCGGCCTAGTCGGCCGACTTCTAGAACATTGGAAAAAACCAAAACTTCATAAAGAAATAGAAGTTTTACACGGTGGTCTTTCATTAAGCTAGATATGATCCTCACTTGAGATAAAAGTTAATAAGTATTAAAGTTGCAGAAGCTGCAAATTTTGCTGCTGAAGCCTGAATGTTGATGCATTATATTGCTATAATGGTTCAACACATATGTGGAAAGAAGCAATAGAGAAGTTTTGATGGGAGATGATTCACCGTGCAAGATCCTAGGTATTGGATCAGTCAAAATCAGAATGCATGACGAAAGGGTATTGGATAAGGTCGGATATGTTCCTAAGCTAAATAAGAATTTGATATCTTTGGGTACTTTAGACAAATCCGGTTATAAGTATTGTTCTGGAAGAGAGATGCTCGAGGGATGCTCAAGTTTATCAAATGGTTACTGGTCATGATGAAAGGTGATATTCAGCCTAACACTTTATACAAGCTTCGAGGGACTACAATAGTAGGTGGAGTAGCAACTAGCATCTACCAAGAAGGACGAGATTGATCTTTGGCAATGTAGGCTAGGGTATATGAATCAAAGAGGGATGCAAGAATTACACAAGAAAAATTGGTTGAAAAGTGTTAGTTTCTACAAACTGAATTTCTAAAAGTATTGTACTCTCGAGAATCAAACAAAGATATCATTCAAAATTGCAGACAATGAGAAAAGAAGCAAAGAGTCGTTACTATATTCATACAGATGTATGAGGTCTTGCACCAACTAGGTCTAATGGAGGATCCAAGTATTTTGTTACTTGTTTAGATGATTTTTCTAGTGACAACCTTGGAGGTCTTTTCGACCTCCATCAATGAAGGTTTTTGAAGAAAAAAATTCAAAGAAAATAAATTAAAGCAAAAATGTAGACATTTTTGTGCATTACCATATTTTGGTGCCATTTAAATTGAAATTATTAATTTAGTGAAAATCATAAAAGTAGGTAAGAAAAGAGTGCTATTTAGAATTTACCCTTATTCTCACTAAATTTTATCATATTTTGATTTTTGCCCTTCTAAATTTTTTATTTTAGTTTAATGGCTCCTCCAAATAAGAATTTCTAACTTCGTCACTGAGTAAATCCCACACTAATAAAAGAGATTGATAGATCAAGTCTGCTACGTGCACAATTGGATCAAAAAAGGGATGGTACTGGTTTACTTCGAGAAGAACCAAAATGTCAGAATAAACCAACACTTAAATTTAGGAATAAACTCTAATTCATTAATGCAAGTAATAATTTATACATCAAATTGAAAAGATAATAACCTAACTAATAAACATAAAATAACTAAAGACATCTTATTAGATTGGGTAACTACAATCTAATCTTATTTAATCTAATAATTATCAAAAAAATATTCCTAAAAATCTAAAAACTAACTTTTCTTTTATTTATTTGACTTGCACGTAACATTCCTTCCCCCTTAAAACATCCTTGTCCTCAAGGATACTAATTGATGGAGAAAATCTGATCATCCCACTCCTTCAACCCACTTTTCATTTATTAAATTTGCATCTTCTTCAACGAACCAGATTCCTTCAATAAGAAATAATGTCTTGCATTTGTGGTTAGGTCCAAATTTCTTATTGCAGATAAAACACAAGCCTTTCTCCTTCATTTTCTTCAATTCATCCGAACTCAATCTTGTAACTGATGAAGAGTTGTTCTAGTAAATCATTGGTTTGTTCGGAACGAGTCTCTTTGTGTCTGTTTGAATTGAACCACTTTGAGTTGAAAGTGTTGTTGATTTGTAGGCTTGTACATCCATCATTGTTGGTTTGGACGGTTGAACATCAGTCGTTGATGCTTTGCAAACTTGAACACAGTGTTTGATTGTAGAACCATCAATTTGTAGATCTCCGTGTTTATGAACCCGAGTCTGGGACTCAATGAGTTGCTCAAAGTGAGCATTCAAGGCCAAGAACATTTCTCTAATCTCCTTACGGAGTGTTAACAAATTAATATCCAAACTAATTGCTCTGATACCAATTGATACGAGCACGTTTCTTTGAATCAAAAATAAAATGCTAGTTTGCTTCATGGGAAACCAGAACCTCCCAAAAGTCATAATCTTATAGCCAAATTAATTCATCGTTTTATTATTGACAGAGCAAGTCCTATTTATATGAGAATACAAGAAATTCAAAAGATAACAAAGAGATTAGATAGGATAAAAATCCTATATAACAACAAATTATTCAAATTTAAGTATAAAACAAACATTTATCTATTTTTTTTTTTTAAATTGAAATAAACGTGATTGTAACATTCCACCACACTTCCGAGCCAACATCCTCGTTGGTCAACATATCGACAATGACTTGTCACCCGACTGTCAGTATTCGATGTGATAATATTATGCCCATTCATAATATTAACACATATTAATCTAGCCTATAAGTTGTTGCCAATTTCATTGCTCCAAAACAGCAAGATGGTACGTAGTTCGCCACAAATTGACTATGATACCAACTGTTACGTACACAATTGGATCAAAGAAGAAATGGTACTGGTTTACTTCGAGAGAAACCAAAATCTCCAAACACTCTAGCCTTTGATCTATAACCGGCTCTGATACCAACTGTTACGTGCACAATTGGATCAAAGAAGAAATGGTACTTGTTTACTTCAAGAGAAACCAAAATCTCCAAAATGTCAGAATAAACCAACACTTAATTTTAGGAATAAACTTTAATCACATTATTTCATTAATGTAAGTCATAATTTATACAACAAACTGAAAAGATAATAACCTAACTAATAAACATAAAATAACTAAAGACATTTGATTAGATTGGATAACTACAATCTAATCTTATTTAATCTATCAAAAAACTATTCCTAAAAATCTAAAAACTAACTTTATCTTTTATTTATTTGACTTGCACATAACATAGTCATTTTGTGTATTTATCAACAAACCTTAGAATAGGGTTCCATTTTGATAGACATGAGAAGCTTAGCTATATATGGTCAGGGGCGGATGGTCACGGGGGCTGACCCGGGTTAGCCTTTTTCAAAAAATAAAAAAGAGTATTTAATGTTTTACTCTTTCAATTAAAGCATCTCACTTCTCCCGGACTCCCACACACAACATTGCAGCAATCCAACATCATATCATCATTCCTTTTCCTTTAAGGTCAACTCAAACTGACAGATATTAATAAATTATTATTATTTATTTATAAACCATTACATTGCAGCATCCAATTATCCTCCAGTTCAGTCTATCACACGCAAATACATAATTCCGAATCTGAAAGACGGAACCCCTCTCTCTCTCATGAATCCCAATTTCCTCTCTCTCAAGCAAGTCCCAAATCCCATCTCTCGAAATTTTCAATTATTAAAATGTTCATATTTGGTTCTTCGATTCAGGTATTTTTCATAGTTTATATTTATTTTTAGTTTGTTGTTTGTAATTTTAAGTTAGTGTTTTGTTATTTTTTTTATGAATTTATTTTTCGACTATAATTTATTATTTCTAGGGTTATATTATAATTTATAAAGTATCACTTTAACCAATTTTTTTTAATAATTTTAGGTTACAATGTCAAACAACCATACATCAAAGCCAAGAAAAACTATGCTTTCATACTTTGGAAGAAAAAAAAAAGATAATCATTTATCAGGTGAGAGTGGATCAAGTTCTCCATGTAATGTTGGGGATGAGGCTTCAAGTTTTCCTTCTTCATCTCAAATAATTGAAATTGAGAATGTTGACACTCCATCGGATATTAATACTCCATATTATGAACGTGATCTTGGATTACGCCTCCCAATAAAAGTTCATCCTGCTGACAAATGTGATGATATTCGAAAAGCATATATCAAAATGGATCCATGTCAACCTATATCGGATAAATATCCACCCATTTCAGATGGTAAACAAACTCGACGATTTCAACTTTCTTGGTTCCAACGATTTTCGTGGCTTGAATATTCAACAGTGAAAAATAGAGCATTTTGTTTTCCATGCTATTTTTTGATAGTCTTCCATCAAAGCATCGCACATTTACGATTGATAGTTTTCAAAGTTGGAAAAAAATCAATTGTAGAAAAAAAATGTCCATTTGTGCACCATGAAAGGGAACATAATTCACAACATAGTTTTGCCATGCAAAGATGGAATAACTTAAAAGATTCGTCTCGACATATTGACAAAGTCATGAATACACTCTATGTACAATAAACTTTGCAAATCGATTACGACTCAAAATCTCACTAGAGACGGTGAATTGGTTAGCAATGCAAGGATGTGCTTTTCGGGGACATGATGAATCCGTCAATTCTACCAATCACGAGAACTTCATTGAGATGATAAAGTTGCAAGCAAAGGTAAATCAAGAAATTGCTAGGATTGTTCTAGAAAATTCTCCACAAATTGCCAAGTATACATCACGTAGAATTCAAAAGGAGTTGTTGAATATTCTTGCTAACAAAGTGCGAGCTAAAATTCGTGAGGAAGTCAGGGATACCAAATTTTGCATTCTTTTTGATGAAGCAGTTGATGAATCCAACAAAGAATAAATGGCAATTATTTTGAGGTATGTTGATTATAAAGGATTTAAGTGTTAATGATATAAATGCCTCAACTCTTAAAAAAGAGATATGCAATGTCCTTGCTCGATATGATCTATCGATTGATAACTTATACATACAATGTTTTGCACATAGACTTCAACTTGCTTTAGTTGCGGTAGCTAAGGAAGTACATGATATTTGGATATTTTTTTCAAAATTGAATTCTATTGTCAACTTTGTGAGTGCTTCTTCTAAGCGTCACTCGGAGTTGAAATCTATTCGAGAAGGTGAAATTCAAGAATTGACCATTTTAGGGGAACTTGAGACTGGTACAGGGGCTAATCAAATTCATACTTTGCAACGACCTAGAGCTACCCGTTGGAGTTCTCATTTTACTTATATTGATAAATTGATTAATATGTTTGGTTCAACTTCTACTCTTCTTGAAAATTTGATTGACAAAAGACTGAACAGTAATATACATAGAGAAGCTAAAGGTGCATATAAAGATTTAAGATCATTTGAATTTGCCTTGTTGTTATTACACAAAGTTTTAGGAATATATAATATGCTTTGTCAAGCTTTGCAATTGAAATCTCAAGATATCTTAAATGCTATCAATTTAATGTCAACTACAAAAATGCTTCTTCAAAAGTTAAGGGAGAGTGAATGGGATACTTTTCTTGAAAGTGTAGTGTCATTTTGTGAAAGGTATGAAATTGATATACCTAATATGAAAGCATGTCATATGAAAGGAACAAAACTTTCTTATTAGCATAAAGATAATATCACAGTTGAGCATTACTATCACTTTAGTATCTTTATTGATGTGATAGATTATCAATTGATTGAGTTGAATAATAGATTTCTGGAGCAAACAATAGAACTTCTTACTCTTAGCATGGCTTTGAGCCCTGTTGATGTGTTTAAATCATTTAATCTCAGACTTTGTAAGACTACACTTGCAAGAGATTTGGATAGAAAGACAAATTTTGGATGAATGAAAATATTTTCAAAACTTTTGGTATAAATTCATTTTTGGAAGTTGTCTAGCTATGTAATTAAAAGCAATAGTAGATAAATTTGAATGATGAAGCATGACTGCTCAATTGGTATTTATTTCTCTCTTTTTAGCAGTTTTATCTTTGAAGAGGGAGTGCATACAAACTAGTGAAGTGGAAGTATTAACAGTATGTGACTATATATCCTTTTGCAATATTTTTAGTATTTTCTTTTTTTTTCTTTTTTTGAAATAAAATATTTAAAGTTCACTAATATTAAACGAGTTTTTCTCTGGTAGGCACACAACTATGAGTATACTTATATCACATTTATTCACCTCATCGCTTTCTTCCATGTAAGTATTATTTGACCCAATTGCATTTCCTTTTCTGACAAAAAGTGACGAGGCGGATAAGTGTGTTATAAGTATGCTCACAGTTATGTGCCTACCAGAAAAAAATTCAATATTAAACAACCCAAATGATATTATAAGTGAGTTGTTCTTAACATTTATCACATTATTTGAATTAGTTTTTGAACTAAGTTTTTGGATTGTGTGGTATTACCCTTTAAAGTTTTGAATAACTTAAAGATTAGGTAAGTTTAGAAATTGAGGGAGGGGTATTTAGCCATTTCTATTTGTTTTGAGCCATAACTTTTTTGTTAGCTTTTAGGGCCCAATCCATAACAAAACCATAAAACCCACTTGAAAGTTAGATGGAAACTCGACTCCTAATCATATCTAATTCTATTTCAAATCATTTTTTTTATAAGAGTGACGATGTTTGCGGTAATTTTACTCAGTTCGACATGTCTGCATAGAATTCGGAATTCAGAGAACCAAATCTGCACAACATCAGGCCACGTCAACTCGACGAGCCACGCATAGCCATAGCGAGTTGAGGAGCGAAGAGCAAGTTGCCTACTAAAGGAGCCTGCTCACTAGAGAACCCCCAAGTAGGTGAATTGACTCAAACTCACCACCAGCAAATATAAAGCATCATTAACAAAACAGGATTTTAGCATATCTTCCACAAAACTCTGTTTTATATTAGGCAAGACAATCACCCACAATCCAGCAGTTGACAAACCTGTTAATAAATGCAAAGATTTGGAGGAATAATTCCACCAAGAATGGAGATCTTCATAACATAAATGCATGAGGACTCGATTTACTAAGAATCTCATCAAGATATGATTCCCCTAGGATCTCGCCCAATAATAATCTTTGCTAGCATGCCAATGGCTAGGGCAGCACCTTAACCCATATATAAACACATGTAACAAGTGAAGAAAGGCACTACAAGCAATATATCACTTGCAAACTGTAATCATTCTTACATAGTGAAAGATTTTTTTCCTTTAGTTACAATGACCGTGGTTTTTCCCTGTCTTAAAGGTTTTCCACGTAAAAATCTGGGTGTCTTTACTATTTTTGCACTTGTCTCTTATTCATTATTCATTCATCAATTCACACACCTATTAGTGAGGCGACCTGATCACACCTCATAAGCTATATTAGGTGTCGATCTACATACGTGACACTGTTGACTAAATCATCTAGAAATCGACGTCAACAGTATGTACACTTCAAATTCATATATTTTTAAAATTTCAACATTACCCTCAAATTAAATTATTAAGATTTTAATCAAATTATATTATATTTTTATCAACTAATTTATTATTTTTTTTTTTTGAAATTTTTACCAACTAAACTGAATTACTAACTAAATAATTTTCTGTTTATAATCCCTAAAATGAAGAGGAAAACGATTGTAGATAGATTTCAGGAAGCATTGGGTGCTACATTAGGCGATGGAGTTATGCTTGTGGTG
This sequence comes from Acer campestre, assembly GCA_954870605.1. Lineage (NCBI taxonomy): Eukaryota > Viridiplantae > Streptophyta > Magnoliopsida > Sapindales > Sapindaceae > Acer > Acer campestre. The sequence goes on along the minus strand of OX940808.1, from coordinate 32,926,639 downwards.
TACGCCTGTACCCAAACCATCTGGGTGACTGATGAGGTTTGAGATTGAGACTCCGCATGCCTTGAATCCTCAACATACTTGAATCCTCTCTGAAATCCCTATCTTCTTCTTCCTCGACAAAACCTTAAATCCCTAAAAAATAATTGAATCAATTATTCATTGCATTTCCAAAAGCCAAACAAGCTACAACACCAATAGGAAAACAAAACCTACAAAGAAACAATTACTTAGGAAACCTTCAAACGAAAAGCTAAAACAAAGACAGCCCGCCCCAAAACAAAACCCTTGCTTTGAAGCAAAAGAACAGCAAATATAGAGCAAGCAACCACCGGAGACAAAGCTAGAGCAAAGCGGGGTCAAAGTTGTTGACTGTTGCCTAGTTGACTTGCTGATTAGTCGCTGCCTTGTCCGATTAGTCGTAGACCGTGGAATGAGGCCGATTTTAGCCTTTTCGCCTCAGTAACCCAATGCCTAGCTGAATGGTGCCAATTAATCGGCCTAGTTGGCCGACTTCTAGAACATTGGAAAAAACCAAAACTTCATTAAGAAATGGAAGTTTTACACTGTGGCCTTTCACTAAGCTAGATATGATCCTCACTTGAGATTAAAGTCAATAAGTATTAAAGTTGCAGAAGCTAGAAATTCTTCTATTGAATGCTGATGCATTATATTGCTATAATGGTTCGACACATATGAGGAAAGAAACAGTAAAGAAGTTTTGATGGGAGATGATTCACTGTGCAAGATCCTAGGTATTGGATCAGTCAAAATCAGAATCCATGACGAAAGGGTACTTGATAAGGTCAGACATGTTCCTAAGCTAAAGAAGAATTTGATATCTTTGGGTACTTTAGACAAATCTGATTACAAGTATTGTTCTAGAAGAGAGATGCTCGATGGATGCTCAAGTTTATCAAATGGTTATTGGTCATGATGAAAGGTGATATTCAGCCTAACACTTAAAACAAGCTTCGAGGGACTACAATAATAGGTGGAGCAGCAACTAACATCTACCGAGAATGACGAGACTGATCTTTGGCAATATAGGATAGGGCACATGAATCAAAGAGGGATGCAAGAATTACACAAGAAAAATTGGTTGAAAAATGTTAGTTTCTGCAAACTGAATTTCTACAAGTATTGTACTCTCGGAAATCAAACAAAGATATCATTCAAAATTGCAAACAATGAGAAAAGAATCAAAGAGTCGTTACAATATTCATACAGATGTATGGGGTCCTGAACCAACTAGGTCTAAGGGAGGATCAAGGTATTTTGTTACTTTTTTAAATGATTTTTCTAGCGACAACCTTGGAGGTCTTTTCGACCTCCGTCAATAGAGGTTTTTGAAAAAAAAAAAAATTCAAAGAAAAAAAAAAGAAGAAGCAAAAATGTAGACATTTTTGTCCATTACCATATTTTGGTGCCATTTAAATTCAAATCATTAATTTGGTGAAAATCATAAAAGTAGGAAAGAAAAGAGTGATATTTAGAATTTACCCTTATTCTCACTAAATTTTATCATATTTTGATTTTTGCTTGCCTAAATTTTTTATTTTAGTTTAATGGATCCTCCAAATAAGAATTTCTAACTTCATCACTGAGTAAATCCCACACCAATAAAAGAGATTGACAGATCGAGTCTGTTACGTGCACAATTGGATCAAAGAAGAAATGGTATTGGTTTACTTCAAGAGAAACCAAAATCTCTAAAATGTCATAATAAACCAACACTTAATTTTAGGAATAAACTCTAATCATATTAATTCATTAATGCAAGTCATAATTTATACAGCAAATTTAAAAGATAATAACCTAACTAATAAACATAAAATAACTAAAGACATCTAATTAGATTGTGTAACTACAATCTAATCTTATTTAATCTAATAATTATCAAAAAACTATTCCTAAAAATCTACAAACTAACTTTTTCTTTTATTTATTTGACTTGCACGTAACATTCCTTCCCCCTTAAAACATCCTTGTCCTCAAGGATACTGATTGATGGAGAAAATCTGATCATCCCACTCCTTCAACCCATTTTTCATTTGTTAAATTTGCAACTTCTTCAACGAACCAGATTCTTCAATAAGAAATAATGTCTTTGCATTTGTGGTTAGGTCCAAATTTCTTATTACGGATAAAGCACAAGCCTTTCTCCTTCATTTTCTTCAATTCATCCGAACTCAATCTTGTAACTGATGAAGAGTTGTTCTAGTAAATCGTTGGTTTGTTCGGATCGAGTCTCTTTGTGTCTGTTTGAATTGAACTACTTGGAGTTGAAAGTGTTGTTGACTTGTAGGCTTGTACATCCATCGTTGTTGGTTTGGACAGTTGAACATCGGTCGTTAATGCTTTGCAAACTTGAACGTAGTGTTTGATTGCAGAACCATCAACTTGTAGATCTCCTTGTTTTTGAACCCAAGTCTAAGACTCAAGGAGTTGCTCAAAGCGAGCATTCAAAGCCAAGAACATTTATCTAATCTCCTTACAAAGTGTTAACAAATTAATCTCCAAATTAATTGCTCCGATACCAATTGATACGAGCACGTTTCTTTGAATCAAAAATAAAATGCTGGTTTGCTTCGAGGGAAACCGAAACCTCTCAAAAGTCATAAAAGATTAACACATAGCTTATAGCCAAATTAATTCATCGTTTTATTATTGACAAAGCAAATCCTATTTATATAAGAACACAAGAAATTTAAAAGATAACAAAGAGATTAGATAGGATAAAAATCCTATATAACAACAAATTATTCAAATTTAAATATAAAACAAACATTTATCATTTTTTTTTAAAAATTGAAATAAACGTGATAGTAACATTCCACCATGCTTCCAAGCTAATGTACTCGTTGGTCAACATATCGATACTAACTCGTCACTCGACTATCAGTATTCGATGTGATAATATTATGCTCATTCATAATATAAACACATCTTAATCTAGCCTATAAGTTGTTGCCAATTTCATTGCTCCAAAACAGTAAGATGGTACGTAGTTCGCCAAAAATTGGCTTTGATACCAACTGTTACGTGCACAATTGGATCAAATGAGAAATGGTATTGGTTTACTTCGAGAGAAACCAAAATCTTCAAATGCTCTAGCCATTGATCTATAACCGGCTCTAATACCAACTGTTACATGCACAATTGGATAAAAAAAGAAATGGAACTAGTTTACTTCGAGAGAAACCAAAATCTCCAAAATATCAAAATAAACCAACACTTAATTTTAGGAATAAACTCTAATCATATTATTTCATTAATGCAAGTCATAATTTATACAACAAACTAAAAAGATAATAACCTAATTAATAAACATAAAATAATTAAAGACGTCTGATTAGATTGGATAACTACAATCTAATCTTATTTAATCTATCAAAAAACTATTCCTAAAAATCTAAAAACTAACTTTATCTTTTATTTATTTGACTTGCACGTAATAGAGTCATTTTGTGTATTTATCGACAAGCCTTAGAATAGGGTTCCAGTTTGATAGACATGAGAAGCTTAGCTATATATGGTCAAGGGTGGACGGTTAAGGGCTAAAGCCGAGTCAGCCTTTTTCGAAAAAAAAAATTGTTTAATGTTTTACTCTTTTAATTAAAGCAGCTCACTTCTCTCAGACTCCCACACACAACATTGCAACAATCCAACATCATGTCATCATTCCTTTTCCTTAAGGTCAACTCAAACTGACAGATATCAAAAAAATTATATTTGTTTATAAACCATTACATTGCAGCATCCAATTATCCTCTAGTCCAGTCTATCACACGCAAATACACAATTCCGAATATGAAAGACAGAACCCCTCTCTCTCTCTCTCACGAATCCCAATTTCCTCTCTCTCAAGTCCCAAATCCCATCTCTCAGAATTATTAAAATATTCATATTTGGTTCTTCGATTCATGTATTTTTCTTAGTTTATATTTATTTTTAGTTTGTTATTTGTAATTTTAAGTTAGTGTTTTTTTTTTTTTTAATTTATTTTTTGATTGCAATTTATTATTTCTAGGGTTATATTATAATTTATAAAGTATCACTTTAACCAATTCTTTTTAATAATTTTAGGTTACAATGTCAAACAACCATACATCAAAGCCAAGAAAAACTATGCTTTCATACTTTGGAAAAAAAAAATCATTTATCGGGTGAGAGTGGATCAAGTTCTCCATGTAATGTTGGGGATGAGGTTTCAAGTTTGCCTTCTTCATCTCAAAGAATTGAAATTGAGATTGTTGACACTCGAATATTAATATTCCCTATTATGAACGTGATCCTAGATTACGCCTCCCAATAGAAGTTTATCCTGCTGACAAACGTGATGATATTCGAAAAGCATATATCAAAATGGGTCCATGTCAACCTATATAGGATAAATATCCACCCATTCCATATGGTAAACAAACTTGACAATTTAAACATTCTTGGTTCCAACAATTTTCGTGGCTTGAATATTCAATAGTGAAAAATATAGCATTTTGTTTTCCATGCTATCTTTTTGATAGTCTTTCGTCAAAGCATCGCACATTTACGATTGATGGTTTTCAAAGTTTGAAAAGAATCAATTAAGTAGGAAAAAATGTCCATTTGTGCACCATGAAGGGGAACGTAATTCATAACATAGTTTTGTCATGCAAAGATGGAATAACTTAAAAGATTCGTCTCGACATATCGACAAAATCATGAATAAACTCTCTGTACAAGAAACTATGCAAAATCGGTTACGACTCAAGACCTCACTAGAGACGGTGAAGTGGTTAGCAATGCAAGGATGTGCTTTTCGGGGACATGATGAATTCGTCAATTCTACCAATCGCGGGAACTTCATTGAGATGATAAAGTTGCAAGCAAAGGTAAATCAAGTAATTGCTGGGATTGTTCTAGACAATTCTCCACAAAATGCCAAGTATACATCACCTAGAATTCAAAAGGAGTTGTTGAATATTCTTGCTAACAGAGTGCAAGCTAAAATTCATGAGGAAGTCAAGGATGCCAAATTTTGCATTCTTGTTGATGAAGCAGTTGATGAATCCAACAAAGAACAAATGACAATTATTTTGAGGTATGTTGATTACAAAGGATTTGTTAGAGAATGTTTTTGTCAAGTTGAAAGTGTTAATGATACAAATGCCTCAACTCTTATATATAAAAAAAAAAGATATGCAATGTCCTTGCTCAATATAATCTATCAATTGAAAACTTGTGAGGTCAAGGATACGATGGTGCAAGCAACATGAGGGGTTAGTGGAATGGTTTATAAGCATTGTTTCTCAAAGATTGTCCATATGCCTATTACATACATTGTTTTGCACATAGACTTCAACTTGCTTTAGTTGCGGTAGCTAAGGAAGTGCATGATATTTGGCTATTTTTTTTTTTCAAAATTGAATTCTATTGTCAACTTTGTGAGTGCTTCTTCTAAGCGTCACTTGAAGTTGAAATCTATTCGAGAAGGTGAAATTCAAGAATTGACCACTTTAGGGGAACTTGAGACTGGTACATGGGCTAATCAAATTCGTACTTTGCAATGACCTGGAGCTACCTGTTGGAGTTCTCATTTTACTTATATTGATATATTGATTAATATGTTTGGTTCAACTTCTACTCTTCTTGAAAATTTGATTGACAAAAGATTGAACAGTAATATACATGGAGAAGCTAAATGTGTGAATAAAGACTTAAGATCCTTTGAATTTGTGTTTATCTTGTTGTTATTGCACAAAGTTTTAGGAATAACTAATATGCTTTGTCAAGCTTTGCAATTGAAATCTCAAGATATCTTAAATGCTATAAATTTAGTGTCAACTACAAAAATGCTTCTTCAAAAATTAAGGGAGAGTGAATGAGATACTTTTCTTGAAAGTGTAATGTCATTTTGTGAAAGGCATGAAATTGATATACCTAATACAAATGCACGTCATATGGAAGGAACAAAACGTTCTTGTCAGCAGAATATAATATCACAGTTGAGCATTACTGTCACTTTAGTATCTTTATTGTTGTGATAGATTATCAATTGATTGAGTTGAATAATAGATTTCCGGAGCAAACAATAGAACTTCTTACTCTTAGCATGGCTTTAAGCCATATTGATGTGTTTAAATCATTTGATGTTGATGATATTTGCACTCTAGCCAATAAGTTATACTATGAAGATTTCAGTAAGAATGACATTGAAGATTTCAGTAAGAATGACATTGAAGATTTGAGAAGACAATTAAGCCATATCAGGTTAGATGTTCTTGGTTGTCCAAAATTTCAGAATTTGGCTTTTCTTTTGGAATTATGTCAATGTTTAGCTGAAACAAAAAGGTCAGAGCACTACACTTTGATTGATAAATTTATTCGTTTAGTCTTAACTTTTCATGTAACCACAACTACAACAGAACAACCATTTTCAGCAATGAAGCTTGTCAAAACACCACTTTGCAATAAGATGGATGGCGATTTTCTTACTGAATGTATGGTCATATTTATTGAGAGAGAGATTGCTGATATCATTGACTTAGATTCTATAATAGATGAGTATGATGATGTAAAACCTCGTAAGACAAAGTTGAAATAGTGCTTATTTGTATTTGCGTTTGTTTTTAAGTTTATGTACTTTTAACTATAAGACTCATTATATCCCTTTATCTATGTGAATATTTGTTTTTCAAATAATGAAATTTTCTAGTATTGACAAAGTTTTATATATATAGAGTTTTGTTTTAGCCCACCATAACAAAAAATCCTGGGTACACCCCTGTATATGGTACATGGAAAAACAAAGAAAGAAGGAAATCATTTTCGTATGACAAGATACGGGCTTTTAAGCTTAGAAGCTTAAACATCAAGAGGAGATGTTTCTCCCAATTTTGAGAGTATTGCATATTGAATATAGTTGGTATATATGAAGATTAATGTTCATCTATTTGGTGCTTATATATGACTCACTTTTTCTCAATAAAAATTTGTACTCAGCCATCTCAGACTTTGTAAGACTACACTTGCAAGAGATTTGGATAGAAAGACAAATTTTGGATGAATGAAAATATTTTCAAAACTTTTGGTATAAATTCATTTTTGGAAGTTGTCTAGCTATGTAATTAAAAGCAATAGTAGATAAATTTGAATGATGAAGCATGACTGCTCAATTGGTCTTTATTTCTCTCTTTTTAGCAGTTTTATCTTTGATGATGGTGTTGGATATGGCTTGAATTCTCCAATGGTTACTAAACACAATTTACCAATGCAGAGACTTCCTGGAGACGTGAGAGCGTTTGGAAGTATGAGGTTATGTTTGAGGGAGGCTTGATGACGTGGCGCATGGATCACAGTTTTCTGAGTGATCAAGTTCAACACGGTTTAGGAAGCGAGTGGCCAACTGCAACTTGAATCATAGTCAATCACAAGCATGCGTTGAATCATGAAATATTTATAAAAGAAGAAATATGTTGCTTCTAGACGTTCTAATATGAAAAGGATTTCTCTTTAAAAGAAGACTTGTCATAAATAAGAAATAGTATTTATGTGGAACAAGTAATTCTTGTACGTATAGGAGTAGGATTTCCTTTTATCTTAAACTCCCAGTAATTCATATAAATAGACTATAATAACTAGGTTATTAGTGGTGGAGCAAAATAGCAAATACTAGAGAGATCTCAAAATGAGCATTGGGTGTACTTGGGTTTGAGGTATTATTTAGAGAGAGATCCTAAGTGTGTGATTGTAACAATTTATTACATATTGGAACTTTCTCTTGTCATCTTGACGTCCATGGTTTTTTCCCTGATTTGGGTTTCCACTTAAATTCTTGTGTTGTGTGTGATTAGATTTAATTACTTCTCTTCATCTTATCTTTTTCTTGTTATTGTGTTTGTTTGTGTTCTATCTGGCAACGTTTCCGCGCGTATAGTGACATTTGTTTGCTAAAAGATGGAGTGGCATACAAATTAGTGAAGTGAAAGTAATAACATTAATATGACTATAGATCCTTTTGAAAGTTTTTTACCTTTTTTTGAAATAAAATATTTAAAGTTCACTAATATTAAACGAGTTTTTCTCTGGTAGGCACACAACTGTAAGCATACTTATAGCACATTTATCCACCTCATCACTTTTTGCTATGTAAGCATTATTTGACCAAATTGCATTTCCTTTCATGACAAAAAGTGATGAGGTGGATTAGTGTGCTATAAGTATGCTCACAATTGTATGCTTACCAAAGAAAAATTCAATATTAAACAACCCAAGTGATATTATAAGTGAGTTGTTCTTAACATTTACCACATTATTTAAATTAGTTTTTGAACTAATTTTTTGGATTGTGTGGTATTACCCTTTAAAGTTTTGAATAACTTAAAGATTAGGTAAGTTTAGAAATTGAGGGAGGGGTATTTAGCAATTTCTATTTGTTTTGAGCCATAACTTTTATGTTAGCTTATAGGTCCCAATCCACATCAAAACCATAAAACCCACTTGAAAGTTAGTTGGAAACTCAACTCCTAATCATATCCAATTCTATTTCAAATCATTTTTTTAGGGAAAATTGCACTAATATCCCCTAAGTTTAGGTGAAATTGGACCTATAAACAAAAGATCGATTTATTGCATAAACCTCCCCAGGATTTCGTTGACCAAATGTTGACTAGCCTTGACACTTAAAAAGCCACATTTACCCTTCTTATAAATATTTAAATTATTAAAAACTAACAAAATTTTAAATTTAAATTTGGATTGGATCTCCACCACCAAATCCAATTAACCAAAAAAAAAAAAATTCTTAACAAAAGATTTTTACAACAATTTGGAATCAATCGATTATTACAACAAATATCTCTCTAACAAATTTCTATTCTATCTCTCAACTTCTGATTTGTTATGTCTCCAATCTATTCTTTCTATCTTCTTATCTTCAAACTTTCTTCTTCTGTTCTTCATTTTCCAGCAACATTCAAACCTACAAATCAACCAAACACCACCACTCCAACCACCAAACACAATCAGCCACCCAAACCAATCGAACCCAGAAACCACCCAAACACAAACCCTAAACCACCAAACACCACTACTCCAACCACCAAACACCATCAGCCACTCAAAACCTCAGCCACCCAAATCAATCGAACCTAGATTCTATCTCTTGCTATCTTCCCCTCGTCGGCAACCACCATAGCCACTCAAAACCTCACGGCCGCCGCCAAGCGTGAAGCCTTCCCATTCTCCCCAGCCGTTGTGATGATGATGGTGGCAGTGGTTTGAAGGCGTCGGGTTTGAGTGGGTTGAAGATGATGATGTTGAAGATGAATTTGCTTCGCTAGAGATACAGAAGTCGCGGCGACCACCCTCTGTCAAAACTCAAAGGAAAGAAGAGGGATAAGAGAAATGGTAAGAGAAAGAGAAGGAGATCGACGGCGAGAGGAGATCGAGTGGCATGAAGGAGGAGATCTAGAGCGACTAGAAAAAAGAGATTGAGAGTGGTGGTTGGTGTGATTACGGTGGGTTTGGAGTGGTGGTGGTGGTTAGGATTTGTTGTTTAAGTTTAGGTTAGGGTTTGGGTTCAGAGAAGATGACGATGGGATTTATTTAATATCACTCTTGAAAGTCCATTTTGCCCTTCCAACCGTTAACTTATCGTTAGTCAAACGTTTGGTCAACGAAATCTAAGGGAGGTTCGTGCAATAAATCGATCTTTTGTCTATAGGTCCAATTTCACCTAAAGTTAGGGGATATTAGTGCAATTTTCCCCATTTTTTTTTATAAGAGTGACGATGTTTGGGGTAATTTTACTCAGTTCAACACGTCTGCATAGAATTCGGAATTCAGAGAACCAAATCTCCACGACATCAGGCCACGTCAGCTCGATGAGCCACGCATAGTCATAACGAGTTGAGGAGCGAAGAGCAAGTCACCCACTAAAGGAGCCTGCTCACCGAAGAACCCCCAAGCAGGTGAATTGACTAAAACTCGCCACCAGTAAATATAAAGAATCATTAACAAAATAGGATTTCAGCATATCTTCCACGAAACTCTATTTTATATTAGGCAAGACAATCACCCATAATCCAGTAGTTGACAAACCTAGTAATAATAAATGCAAAGATTTGGAGGAATACTTCCACAAGGAATGAAGATTCTCGCACCATAAATGCACAAGGACTCGATTTACTAAGAATCTCGTCAAGATACAATTCACCTAGGATCTTGCCCAATAATAATCTTTGCTTGCACGCCAAGGGCTAGGGCAGCACCTTAACACATACATAAACATATGTAACAAGCAAAGAAAGGCACTACAAGCAATACATCACTTGTAAACTGTAATCATTCTTACAAAGTGAAAGAATTTTTTCCTGTCATTACGACGACCGTGGTTTTTCCCTGTCTTAAGGGTTTCCACGTAAAAATCTGGGTGTCTTTACTATTTTTGCACTTGTCTCTTATTTATTATTCATTCATCAATTCACACACCTATTAGTGAGGCGACCTGATCACACCTCATAAGCTATATCAGGCGTCAATCTACATACGTGACACTGTTGATTAGATCGTCTAGAAATCGATGTCAACAGTATGTACTCCTCAAATTCATATATTAAGATTTTAATCAAAATATATTATATTTTTATCAACTAATTTATTATTATTATTTTTTTGAAATTTTTACCAACTATAAACTGAATTACTAACTAAATAATTATCTATATATAATCCCTAAAATGAAGAAGCAAACTATTGCAGATAGATTTCAGGAAGCATTGGGTGCTACATCAGGCGATGGAGTTATGCTTGTGGTGTACGCCTGTACCCAAACCATCTGAGTGACTGATGAGGTTTGAGATTGAGACTCTGCATGCCTTGAATCCTCAACATACTTGTCAACCCAAAACAAATCTGAATTTTTTTTAATATCCCAATTGGATGGACATTTGAATATAGTTTGTACTCGAAGAAACATTATATTAATGAGGACTAGGAGAGAAAAACCGAGTTAGGAAAAGCAAGGGAGGTGGTGTGGCTCCCTCCTACCAAATTTTTTAAAACTTTTACGGCCTGTCCTGTATCATTTTACAGGCCCATTTTCGTTTTTGTTTTCTAAATCCGATTTCGAATACACATTCGTTACCGTTTTTCATTTTATTTTCCATTTTATTTTCCAAAACAAAAACAACAACAGTGTTAAAAGTAAAAAATTTCCAAAACAACTTTTTGATGTTTTCCATTTTGTTTTTCACTTAAAATAAAAAACTCAATTTTTTTTTCTTTTTTTCTTCCTTTCACTGATGTTCATCTCCTTCCTCTCCTTCTCTCTTCTTCTCCTTCTTCTTCCTTCTTCTCCTTCTTCTTCCTTCTTCTTCTTCTTCTTCTTCCTCTTTCTTCTTCTTCCCATCCGGCCGTCAGACCGACGCCGTCCAAATCTCCTTCCCGTCAATCAGATCTTCTTCTTCTTCTTCTTCTTCTTCTTCTTCTTCCTTCTTCTCCTTCTTCTTCTTCTTCTTCTTCTTCTTCTTCTTCCTTCTTCTTCTTCCTGTCCGTCAGTCAAATCTGGACGGCGTTGGTCTAACGGACGCCCGACACTGTCCAGATCTTCTTCCCGTCCATCATATCTTCTTCTTCTTCTTCTTCTTCTTCTTCTTCTTCTTCTGCTTCTTTTTCTCCTTCTCCTTCTCCTTCTCCTTCTCCTTCTGCTTCTTCTTCTCCTTCTCCTTCTCCTTCTTCTTCCTTCTTCTTCTTCTTCCAGTCCGTCAGTCAGACCGACGCAGTCCAGCTTCTTCTTCCCGTCCGTCAGACCGGCGCCGTCCGTCGGATCTTCTTCTTCTTCTTCTTCTTCTTCTTCTTGAGTTAAATAATAAAATTCTCTATAAATAATAATAATAATAATAATAATAATAATAATAATAATAAATTCAACTCATTAATTTTGGCCTGGAAAATGATACCAGACATATTTTTTATGTTTTCATATTCGGAATCTAACTTTCAGGATATGCTACCGGATGCGTATTTGGATTTCGAAACTGAAACCAAAAACACTGTTTTCATTTTCATTTTTATTTTCGAAAAACGAAAACAAAAACAGCATTTGAAAAACGTTACAGGACGGGCCCTTAATTACTGTAGAATTTATTATTTAGGGGGATTATCATTTGGGTCCCTAACTTTTTCTGAATTATCAATTTTTTAAACAAGTTTGTTTTTTTAGCAAAACTTTCCCTGACTTTTGAAAAGTATATCAAATCGGTCCATCCGTTAGTCAATTGTCAGTCAAACTTAACATTTACAGGGGTATTTTTGTCTTTGAACCAAGAACTTGCCATGTGTCACAAAAATAGAAATAAAATAAAAATCAATAAAACATAAACATGAACATAAATTAAAAAATTAACATTAGAAAATAAAAAATAAAATAAAAAACATTTAAGCCTATAAACATGAAATCTAGAACATCTCAAATAAATAAATATTTATATATGTAACCAGAAATTTTAAAAATACAAGGAAAAAAATAAAAATAAATAACAACCGATATATTTTTAAGAAAAGAGAAAATTGAGTTTTTTTTTTTTAAAATAAAAAATTAGACAGAGACCATGTTAACTTCCATTTCCACATCTAAAGCTTCGAAAATGGAATTTTGCCAAGAAAATAAAAGTTCCTCATCTGCCTTTTCTTTTTCTAATCTCTGTCAGTGTCCATCAATTTCAAATAAAAAAAATAAAAGAAAAAGAAAAGGAGAGAGATTGGAAAAATTCAGATCTCTCTTCTCCTTGAAGCTCGAAAAGCATCCATCTCAATTGGAAGCAAAGCTACTGGGGACGACGACACGAGCGACTCAGTTGCAGGAGAAGCTAGCGGCTGTCACGAATCGCTCCGGCGGAGGAGCGACTGCTCCGGTAAGAATCATGTCCTCCGCGTGATCTCGTTACACTTGCTAGATGAGCAGATCTACTCCTCCTTTGTCCATGGTTGTTTTTGTTGTGGTGCTTTTGTTAGGCTAAAAACAAAGCCTAGGCTGGTGGGTTGAACTTGAATTGGTTCAGACTTCAGAGAAATTTTTTTTTTCTCTTAATTATTCTTTGTAGGGGGGCTTTTGGTATCTAGATTGCACATCAATTTTGTGTTTCAAGAATAGAAGTGGTGGTTTTTGGTTTTGGTTGTGGGATGTGGGATGTGGGATGTGAGCAGGTCCCGTGGCCAAAATTGGATGCATAATAGGTGTTGGGTTTGGTGTTGTTTGATGATTGATAGTTAACGATGATGATGAAATGGTGTTGGGCGGTGGAGTTGTTGTTTGCGATGAAATTTTTCGGATCCCTCTCCTCAGCTTTTTCTTTATATATATATATATTTTTTTATTTTTTTTTTCTCAATTTTTTTCTCTTTTTTCAGATCTCTCGTTTCTCTTTTCTTTTTTTTTTTTTTTTTAAATTATTGTGTTTTTGTAAGAAGTTGACTTTGAATTTTTGTTGTTGTGAAACTGGAATCATTGAAGTTGTGTTGAAGAATGGAAAATGTATTTGAATTTTTTTAAAATTTAATTAATGAAAAAAATATTTGAGAATAATTATATCTTTAATTTAATTTAATTTAATTTTGTTATATTAATAAATTATTTTAAAAAAAAATTTCCTTTTTTTAATTGTAAAATAATATTAAAGCTTTATCTATATTTTATTTTTAATTTCTATTTAAGGATTTTTTTTAACAATTTTTTTTTAATTTTAATTTTAATTTTTTAAAAAACTTTGGTGACGTGTTACATTCTTATTGGATTAAAAATTAAAGTTAAATTGTTAAATTTTAAATGTTAGAGGGTAAAACAGTCTTTTCAGCCATTAATAAGGCATGCAGGGGCAAAATAGACATTATACCTATTCTGTGACGTTTGACCGTTAAAAAAAAAGTCAGAAGGACCTATTTGATATACTTTTCAAAACTCAGGGAAAGTTTTGATAAAAAATAAAACTTGTTTAAAAAATTGATAATTCAGAAAAAGTTAGGGACCCAAATGATAATCCCTCATTTATTTATAATAGTTTTTTTCTAAATTACAAAAAGAGTATATATGGTAATGTGTGGGTGTGCTTTAGTGCTTATGAAATATAGTTTTTTTTAAAAAAAATTAATGAGGGGTACAAATAAAAAGGGGTGTCCATACAAATTTTCCGGAATACAAATACCGCCACTCTCGTTATAAATAATATAACTAATGATCTGTAATTTTGATATTATTTACTATATTATCTCATTATTTATATGATAGATACAATTCCTATTAATTGTATTATAGAGAATAAAAACTATAAATTGAACATAAAAAAGAAAGAAGAATTAATGTGGGATTTTGAGTAGGAAGAGAGTCACAATCGTGTTTGGTAAATTAAGACAACAAAATTAACAAATAGGGACCAATGAAAGTTAGATGAGGTGGTCCTCAGTCCTCACACACTTCACTATCAAGACAAATAATGTATAATTGGAGAGAGAATAAAGAGGAAAAGAAGGAATTCCACAAAGGAAGCAAAGCGACCACGTGCTCTTCCCTTCATCAAAATAATTTTTACATCTAACAAAATGATTGTTATACAAAAGAGGTGGCCGTGGCTTCTTGTGTTTGTGTTGTGTTTCCTTGGCGGTGGTAGCTTGAGAATCACCAAACACATAGCCCTAGCGGTCCATGACAACCACTTTGAGGATCTAATTATCTTCCCCGCACATCTTATAAGATTTGTAAACTACAGTCCTGACTCCTGAGTGCGGTAATCATCAGAATATCTATAAGAGAAATATTAGTTATTTACTGATATTAATCTTTGTAATAATATTTATTATTTATGATTATTTGTTAATAAGTTACTAAATAAAAAGAAAATAAATCCTAACAATTTATAAGTAATTATTTAGATTATTTTTTTTTAATTTACCATACATGGTGACCATCAAGCTGGTCTATTTTGATGTTTTACAATATCTCTGTGACTTCAAATCATGAGTCTGTGGATGTTGATTCTTTAATTGATTTATATAAATATGACAATTTATCAACAGAAGATACTGGTATTTTCAAATTATTTCTATTACATGTCACGCATTGAATATAATAACACAAAATTTGTAGAGTAGATCTTTTACTAATAGAGTTTTTATTGAGTGGATCGAGTTTTTAACAAAAAATGTTTTTGGTTGTATAAATTACAAAAAAAGTGTTGACAATATATTTTTAAAAATAGATTTTGGTTATATAAATAATAAAAAAGTGTTGACAATGTATTTATAATAAAAGAGTTGTATGGTGGAGTATCTAAAATTTATAAAGGGTGGTTGAGATAATTCTTATGTTAAAAAAATAAAAATAAAATAAAAAATAAAATAAAAAATAAAAAAAAAGCTTTTGTATTCTTCACAATTTAGAGAATTCATATGAACACATTTTTTTTTCTATTCTTTGCAATACAAAACAATGTAAAAAAAAATCTCATTAAAAAACAATGTAAATGTGTTTTTGTAAATATTTCTACCTAAAATTAACTCTTTTTTTATTTTCTAAATTTATTTCGGATTAGATATTTCGAATCAGATATTTTGGACTAGATTAAAAAAAAAAAACCGAATCGGATTTAGTTGCATAGTATTTTCCTATATGCCATATCCGAAAACTGGATTCAGACTTTTTTTTTATCTGAAACTTTAAATTTGATCCGAATTATCTGATCCGATGCCTATTACCATGAAGCAATAAAAACATTAAAAACAAAAATGTTCCCAAAAAAGAAAGAAAAATTAAAAGAATGTTAGTAAGTACCAAGTGTTTATCATCGACATATCCTGACCGTGAGATGGAGAAAAATGAAGGGTGGGGCAGGGGGAGGGTGGAGTGCAAGCTAAGATATGAAAATCAAAGTTTGCAAGAAAAAGGAAAAAAAAAACAGAATTGTTATTGTTTGGATTTTGGAAACGGAAATAGGGAAGAGAGAGGGTGGGGTTAGAATGAGTTGTTTGTTTAAACTTTTTATAGGAAATGAGAGAGACATCCCATTCCTATCCAGCTGTCTGTCCCCATTTACCTTTTGGCCTCTCATCAATGCTCTATATCTTTCTCAATTTTCATTCCAATTTATTTTTCTTTTATTTAAAAAATATATATATTTCACCGTCATAGATTGAAAAAATCCAAAAAATATAAAGTATACTATATATTATCTTTTATTCAATTCATATCATATCAACATTTTGAATGAAAATTGTATTGTGTATTGAATGTATTCTAAACTTTTTTTCTTATACATCACATATTACTTTTAAGTAGAATTAGTTTTTTTTGGAAGGTAGTACTAACACACCCGACATTAGGTTTAATTGTGTACATAGAAATTTTTTGCTTCAAATTGTACAGACAAGAGGTGTTAATCGAATCATAATTGGATTATTTGAATTCGAATTTTTTTTTTCAGTTTTCCAGATTTTCGAATTCAGATCGTTCTTGGTCGGAAAAATTTCGGATCTGATTTTTCCCAAAAAAAAAGTCTTTCGTTCGGATAATCGAACCGAATTGAATTTGGACTTTTTCAGATTTGGTTCCAGATTCAGTTAGGACATTCTTGATCGATTTCAAATAAATCTTCGGATTTCATTTGGATCAGATTTTCGGACTTTTCATATTTCGGATTGGATTAAATTAATCAGATTTTAAAACAAAATAACAAAAACTCCACCCTTAATCTTTACAAACACACAATATACACAAACCCATCCTCATCGATCTTCAATCTTCATAAATCATGATCCTCCACTCAAACAACCAACAGATATCATCAATCAGAACAATATCTAAACATATTAAACCCAAATTATTAAATATATATATATATATATTATATTATATATTATGTTATATGGATTTTTCGTCAGCATGACACGTCAGCAAATATAGCGGGTAATGCGAAAATATAGTAATTCCACGTCATCAAAAGTCAACCAGTCAATGAAAGAGACATTGGCCAAGGACACGTCACCAGGTCTGGACACGTCATCAAGAAAATTGATATGAAAGTTAGAAATGTATGCAGTGGCGGACCCATGAATTTTAATCAGGTAGGGCACTTTAATAAATTAAAATCGCAATTATATGAAAAAATATTGAAAAATTAAGATCATAATAAGATAGTTTTTTTAGATAAAATAAAATGAATATAATACTTACTCAGATGAATTAAATAATCTTACATTAAAAAAGAACTAAAAATAAGAAAAAATATTTAAAAATAAATAATAACAAGAAAAACAACATAAATAATGAAAAAAAAAAAGAATAAATTACCATCTAATTTTATAATAAGAAATTTTGTTTGTATTTATAATGAATTCAATTTAAATTTATACAAAAATAATTTATTAATAACTATTACTAGACATGTTTTTCAATTTTTTATTTTTCAAATTATTGGTAAATTATTGATTTATTAATTCTAAATAAATTAAAACTATAAAATAAAGAAAAATACTAAGGATAAGGTAAAATGAATCATAGTAATATATTTTCTATTTTAATCCAATAAAGTAAAAAATGAGATTTTAGAGTTTATTGATTGGACGTGCTAGATATGTCAAATTAAAAACTATTAAAAATAATAAAAATCCAAAATAATAATATATAATTTAATATAAATTAAGTAAACACAAATTAATGGTAGTTACGAAATTGACAACGATAAAATAGAGAAAATGAATAGGAAATGATGCTAAAATAAATAAGACATAAAAAATTAGAAGATAAAATTGAATTTAAAAAAGCGCATAAAAAATTAGAAGATAAAATTGAATTAAAGATTACTTGAGATAGGACTTGAACCATGCACCCTTTTAGAGTTTATTGATTGGACGTGCTAGATATGTCAAATTAAAAACTATTAAAAATAATAAAAATCCAAAATAATAATATATAATTTAATATAAATTAAGTAAACACAAATTAATGGTAGTTACGAAATTGACAACGATAAAATAGAGAAAATGAATAGGAAATGATGCTAAAATAAATAAGACATAAAAAATTAGAAGATAAAATTGAATTTAAAAAAGCGCATAAAAAATTAGAAGATAAAATTGAATTAAAGATTACTTGAGATAGGACTTGAACAATGCACCCTTGTCTAAAAAGCAAGATCCACTACCAACTATACTAACAACAATGTATTGTTAAGGATTTTTAATAAATATGTATATATATATTATACACATAATCAATTTTTTTTTAATAAAAAATTAAGGTAGGGCATGGGCCTTACCTGGTTCCCACGTGGGTCCGCCCCTGCAATGTATGCACCAAGTAAAGTCATCTAGTTATCAAGATACACTATATTAAATAGAGATCCACTCAGATACGAAATCTAAGAATCACACTCCAATAAGGAAATATAGACTTGGCGCGGTTTCGGTTCGGTTCGGTTCCGGTTTCGAACCGGCTATTCCGGTTCTACAGATGGGTGGAACCGGAACCATCGGTTTCGGTTTCGGTTCCAGTGGAACCGGCGGTTTTAAACCCTTTTTTTTTTCTTTGTTAATAAAAAAAAAAAAAAAAAAAAAAAATTAGACTTGTATAGAATAGTTGTATTGTAAGTTGTAGTTGTAAATAAAATATTAAAATAAAAATAAACAAAATGACAAATTACAAAATTAAATTAAAATAAAAATAAACAAAATGACAAATTATAAATTACATTTCATTGGTTATTTGGGAATTAGGTCACCCTAAAATTCGATAATAAATAAATGACAAATTACAAAATTAAATTAAAATAAAACTAAAAATAAATGTAAAGTTATTAGTCTTGCACTTAATTTTTACCACAATTAAGTTGCCTACGTATCCTCTTGGGGGATTTAGAGGAATCAAAGGCCACGTAGTTTTCTTACCTTTTATTGCATGTTTGGTGCCATGTCATCTGTAGTCTGTACTCTGTACTCTGTACTGTAGATCTATTATTCCGGCCCCGCTGCTCTTGTTTCAGGTTCGTCATCTTTGAAGAAGTCATATGTTGGGTCTTGTTGAAGTTCTTGTTGTCTGTATTGTGCTTTCGTACAATCATCTACACAAACTTGCATTTGTAGTGATTTTGGAGTTAAGCAAGAACGCTGTTCATCCAGAATATTTCCGTCGGCGTTGAACTCTTGTTCCACCGCCACCGTAGAAACTGGTGTTGAAAAAATATTTTTGGCTATCATAGCCATAATTGGATAGTACACTGTGTGCTCTTTCCAATATTGTAAGATTTCAAAATTTTCCTCTGACTTATCTTCTATAAACTCATAAGGAGTATTTAGATAAGATTCAAGCTCATAATGAAATAGTGTAACACCCCCAAAATCCGGGACCCAAAGGACTGGGTTGCTATACGGAACAGAACTTATAAAAACCTTAATTCATAATTATTCACCATTAGAATCATCAATAATATATCCCCCAAAATACAATATTCAAACCTGATACCATCAATTACACTAAACTGCCAGATTCTAGTCATAATTACAACATTAAATAAATTGATTCCTTACAATACGTATACACATAAAATTAAATCCTCCAACGGTACATATTCAACCACATGTTAAAGCAAACCCCATCCATTCTAAGTCCATGAACTCAATCTGCAAAATGATGGTGACGAGGGGTGAGCCGTCAACTCGGTAAATAAATTCATGCATAACATGTAAAATAATTAACCTTTGTAAAAACCTTTGCGTTCAAAAGCTTCTCATAAACCCTTCGGAAATATTAATAAAACGGTTGAAACAATATTTAAAATCATAAAGCATTTCATAAAACAGTATAACAATATAAATCAAAAGATCTAATAATCATAGTTTAAAACACGGAAATCGGATATTCACTTTATAAGACAGTAAACAGTGTTCTTACAGTGTAAATAGTATTCTTTTTATAAACAGTAATCATATAGTTTCATAGTATAAACGGTATTCTTTTATAAAACGGTAAGCATATAACTTTTCAGTATAAACGGTAGTCTCTTTTATAAAACGGTAAACATATAGCTTTTCAGTATAAACAGTAGTCCTTTTATAAAACGGTAAACATATAGCTTTTCAGTATAAACAGTAGTCTTTTTATAAAAAGGTAAACATATAGCTTTTCAGTATAAACAGTAGTCTTTTTATAAAACGGTAAACATATAGCTTTTCAGTATAAACAGTAGTCTTTTTATAAAAAGGTAAACATATAGCTTTTCAGTATAAACAGTAGTCTTTTTATAAAAAGGTAAACATATAGCTTTTCAGTATAAACAGTGAAATCAATATATCAGTTAGCTCATGTTCCATAGTGTCACAATTAACCCGAGTGACGCGGCAACAGTATGTCACAATTAACCCGAGTGACGCGGCAACAGTATGTCACAATTAACCCGAGTGACGCGGCAACAGTATGTCACAAGTACCCGTGTGACGCGGCAATAACAGTATGTGTGCACACAGAATCCCAGCTGGGCCAGTAACAGTAACGGTAACTACGGAACGATGAGCCAAAACGGTTTTATAAATTTACTCATATTTAAATCAGTAGCATTTTCATATAACAGTATAAATGGTAGCGGTAGCGGTAGCATTTTTATAAAACCATTAGTACAATACAACAGTAGTATTTTAGTAAAACTTCATGAGTTTAAATAATAGTGATCAAAAGGTATTTGACGGTAAATAAGAAATAGATCAATTTCAAAACAGTTTATGTATCAGTCTTAAACAACGTAAATACTTGATCAAAGCCAGTAATATCTTTGACAAATATAATAGAGTGAAATACAATAGAGAAAACAGAAATTTTGGTATTTCAAACTTAACACACCATGAATGAATTTACTTACCTCGAACCCGTTCAAATCCGTTCTAGCTTTAGAAACTCAAGAATCACTCAAACCTATAAAATATTACATTTGATTAACTGTCATAATCTCATCATCACAGCCATTTAAATCAACATGGGCTTCCCATATATTAAATCCAAACTTAGAAATCTAATTTCCAGCTATAGTCACAACTGACCACCCTCTGGTCTCCGATTTTTAATTAATTCTCTACAACTCCAATTATTTCGAATTTTGACATGAATGATCTAAACATATAGGAAATACTACAGTAAAATTATCAACTAAATCCATGATCATTTGAATATGTAAATATTCATTCCTTTCCCATATTTCTGAAATCTGTCCAGCAGAGAATGAGATTCGACCTTTGTCTATTTCGAAAATTATAACAATATTTCTACACATCTAAAAATCACGAAACTTTACAGAATGATATTAGACATATAAATATACCTTCATATAAATTCCCATAATTTTCCCACATGAATAACCAACCCAAAACGGTATTACGAAATCTGGCTGGTTTAGTAAAAACAGGGGATCTCCAAACATCTCCTTAATGAATCTAAAATCTAATTAAAATCATGCTCATGCTCATAAATAATTCATCCAAGAACAGCCTACTGTAGATAGAGAGTCTATGACATGAGAATAATACTTGAGAAGAAGAAGAACACTTACTTGGAAATTAAGTTCTTCAAACTAGTGATATGCTCCTATTTTTGTAGAATAAGTAGGAAAGGGAGAGGAATTTGTTCTCAAAAATTTGGCTTACATGAGAAGAATAAGAATGAGGGTTTAAAGGAAATAGGTGTATTGTATTATTATAATAATGAAAGTGGGTTGTTGGCCTTGATTCATGCCTTAATTCATGCCTTAATTCATGCCCCTATGAAGAAAATTGTGTATGATTTGGGGCCCTTGCCTCCCATTTTTCTCTTCTTTCCTCTTTCTCGGTTCTTCCTTCTCTCTTTCTCATTATTTTTCCAATGAGTGGACTTGGAGTGGACTTGGATGGGACCAAATCCCCTTTTGTTTTATATAATATATTGGTCCTCACTTTACACATGTCTCCCTTGTGTTTTAAGTCATCAACCTATCACGGCAATTTACATTTCCACCCTTGTATCATTTCTTATTCATTTCCAATTCATCAAATACATAGAAATTTACAATCTCACCCACACTAAATTCAGTTTTGGGCTTGGATCAACTTATAATTATTTGGGTTAGGACCTTAACATTTACGATAAAGATAAACTCAAATACTAAGTGATTTAGGTCCAATCCAAATCACTACTTCTCTTGACATAATTATGATCTCACAAACACTTCAAATCCATAATAATTGGGGTCAACTACTTGGGAACAGTTAGACCCCTTTTTCAGGATATTACATTCTCTACTCCTTATAATAATTTCGTCCTCGAAATTCACTAGAGTACAACAAACCTCAAAACAGTCGTGGCAACTCCTCATTAGTGAAACAATCAAACCTATATTCTCAAACAGATAATCCATCCGACAAATAATAAAATTACAGATCATCTCTAACATCAAATAGTTAAATAATAAATTAGTAATCTGATTGTCAAGCTTGAAATAAAATCCATCTGTTTCTTTCTCTATTTATCCTTATCATCATCATCCTACTAACATACAAAACAAATAATTCATTTTAAGCAACATTTATAATTCACAGTATCTAACCGGAAATCCTTACCTCCAATATAATGATCTTATACTCCAAAACTTAGCTCACTAGTCCTTGAGTGAGTTCACAACAATGCTATTTAACATAGTTAATAATTCAATGCCGTAAATATACACACAACCATTAAATATTCTGATTTAACCAAATCAATAATGTACTAACCTCAAGTACTTAGCTCCAATCTGTCCCAATCAATTTCAGGAGCCTAAATGCAATATTATATCATTAACATTTAACAATATATCTCATCATAGAGGAATCAGATCTTTAAAAATCTTCAAGATTCTTACAACCTATAATTCCCAAAAGAAAGTATGACTTCTACATAAATTAAACCGCAAAGATCCTGAAGCAACGGATAATCAAGGATTATCATTAATGTACTTCCACAAGTACAAAGAAATTCCTCCATCATAGAATACAATTATCAGTAACAAGAAATGCCTCAATTAAGACATTTCTAACCAACTTAACTTTATCGAGACCTATAGTAGTCATACCAATGGCATAATCTCGCATCAACCTATGAATTACAACATGATTATGAACAGATCCAAAATAAGAACTAACATACGAAAATCTGATACTAAAATAGACATTTGACCTTTGAATCCTTTACAGGGAAAAAATACTTAAACCCTTAAATTCAATCCATTCTATTATCGTATCCATTAATCACCAAACAACTTTAACACCAAAAGTTCGAACAACAGAATTCCTCACTGTTTACTAATCTTTACCTTGTATTTCATACGATTCTAGCCTTTCGAAAGTGCAAGATACAACAAGCAATACCAAACTCTCAAATAAATCCCTAAATTTCACCACATTAAACTTAATTGATCAAACCACAAATTCATATCTTTCATCTGGAAGTCTAGTCACCAACATATTATCAGAACCTCATAATGCACAAGTTGTTCATATGCACAAAATAAGTACAATTCCCATGATTTCTTACTCATCACTCAGTATACTAGCAAATATTTTCTTTATAAACGTTAAGAAAATCTATCAATTTTCATAAAACATTTCAAAGAGAAGAAAATATAAACAAAATTATTTTAAAAGTCGACGAAACACCCCTTCTTATTCTCATCACAATCATGAAGGTAACAGGTAAACTAACGACAAATGACATCATTAAGGAATTCTTATTAAATCTCTTATCTTACAAATAATTCAGTGGCATAATCCATTACCCTAACTAAGGAGGCCTTACATCATTTCTTTAGAAAACCTCAAGATTTAAAATTACTCAATGTGTTATCCATAACTTAGTATCGACTAAGGAAAAGTACTAATTTCACTGATCAATTGAAATACAACTTCTATCTCCATCAAAATAAACAATAATCTGAAACTTGTCAAGGACTACATCAAAGTCACATGAATCCAAATTAAATAAATCGACTTGAGCACTATGTATAAGTCACCAATTTCATTTTTGTATACTACAAATCCTCTCAAAGGTAAGTAGTGATATGAAATTATGGCCTTATAAGACAATACAAATTTTATCTATAAAATAGAGAACTTCAATAAATCAGTATACCTTAAATAATTTATTCACTCTATAATATCCACAAACGAATAATATTCAATATCACTTAGAAATATATATTGCACATAAAATCATAATTCCTAAAACTTTTCCCAATTTTGACTATTACAACTTCAATCCAACTTATACAATCATCTCCAATAAGACACAGGTAACTCATTTTCAAATCCATAACTCCAACATGTAACTTGAGGTTTAATATTGTTGTGCTATGAAACCATAGTAATTTCCTTAACTCTTAAAAAGTAATTATCAGAAACCTAACGAAATAAAATTCCTCCAAAATGAATTTTCATGTATATGAAGTACAAGAAAACACATATCATAAACATAGTCAAAAGGATTTGGCATTTCTCTTGTTCCCAAAACTAATTTCCAACTACAAGCATCCAGAATCATATAACCATGATCCTACAAATCATATCATTCCTCCGTTTAATCATACTTTAATATGCAAATCATAACCTAGTCTCCAGAATTAACTTCACTCTTGCGTATACCTCAAGATTCAAAATATTTGTATGATAAATATAATCATAACCTAATAACCAGAATAAATATTTCTCTAATAATTCTTTTACAAAATCATAACTTAGTCTCCAGAATCGACTTTGCTTTGATACCAAACTGTAACACCCCCAAAATCCGGGACCCAAAGGACTGGGTTGCTACACGGAACAGAACTTATAAAAACCTTAATTCATAATTATTCACCATTAGAATCATCAATAATATATCCCCCAAAATACAATATTCAAACCTGATACCATCAATTACACTAAACTGTCAGATTCTAGTCATAATTACAACATTAAATAAATTGATTCCTTACAATACGTATACACATAAAATTAAATCCTCCAACGGTACATATTCAACCACATGTTAAAGCAAACCCCATCCATTCTAAGTCCATGAACTCAATCTGCAAAATGATGGTGACGAGGGGTGAGCCGTCAACTCGGTAAATAAATTCATGCATAACATGTAAAATAATTAACCTTTGTAAAAACCTTTGCGTTCAAAAGCTTCTCATAAACCCTTCGGAAATATTAATAAAACGGTTGAAACAATATTTAAAATCATAAAGCATTTCATAAAACAGTATAACAATATAAATCAAAAGATCTAATAATCATAGTTTAAAACACGGAAATCGGATATTCACTTTATAAGACAGTAAACAGTGTTCTTACAGTGTAAATAGTATTCTTTTTATAAACAGTAATCATATAGTTTCATAGTATAAACGGTATTCTTTTATAAAACGGTAAGCATATAACTTTTCAGTATAAACGGTAGTCTCTTTTATAAAACGGTAAACATATAGCTTTTCAGTATAAACAGTAGTCCTTTTATAAAACGGTAAACATATAGCTTTTCAGTATAAACAGTAGTCTTTTTATAAAAAGGTAAACATATAGCTTTTCAGTATAAACAGTAGTCTTTTTATAAAACGGTAAACATATAGCTTTTCAGTATAAACAGTAGTCTTTTTATAAAAAGGTAAACATATAGCTTTTCAGTATAAACAGTAGTCTTTTTATAAAAAGGTAAACATATAGCTTTTCAGTATAAACAGTGAAATCAATATATCAGTTAGCTCATGTTCCATAGTGTCACAATTAACCCGAGTGACGCGGCAACAGTATGTCACAATTAACCCGAGTGACGCGGCAACAGTATGTCACAAGTACCCGTGTGACGCGGCAATAACAGTATGTGTGCACACAGAATCCCAGCTGGGCCAGTAACAGTAACGGTAACTACGGAACGATGAGCCAAAACGGTTTTATAAATTTACTCATATTTAAATCAGTAGCATTTTCATATAACAGTATAAATGGTAGCGGTAGCGGTAGCATTTTTATAAAACCATTAGTACAATACAACAGTAGTATTTTAGTAAAACTTCATGAGTTTAAATAATAGTGATCAAAAGGTATTTGACGGTAAATAAGAAATAGATCAATTTCAAAACAGTTTATGTATCAGTCTTAAACAACGTAAATACTTGATCAAAGCCAGTAATATCTTTGACAAATATAATAGAGTGAAATACAATAGAGAAAACAGAAATTTTGGTATTTCAAACTTAACACACCATGAATGAATTTACTTACCTCGAACCCGTTCAAATCCGTTCTAGCTTTAGAAACTCAAGAATCACTCAAACCTATAAAATATTACATTTGATTAACTGTCATAATCTCATCATCACAGCCATTTAAATCAACATGGGCTTCCCATATATTAAATCCAAACTTAGAAATCTAATTTCCAGCTATAGTCACAACTGACCACCCTCTGGTCTCCGATTTTTAATTAATTCTCTACAACTCCAATTATTTCGAATTTTGACATGAATGATCTAAACATATAGGAAATACTACAGTAAAATTATCAACTAAATCCATGATCATTTGAATATGTAAATATTCATTCCTTTCCCATATTTCTGAAATCTGTCCAGCAGAGAATGAGATTCGACCTTTGTCTATTTCGAAAATTATAACAATATTTCTACACATCTAAAAATCACGAAACTTTACAGAATGATATTAGACATATAAATATACCTTCATATAAATTCCCATAATTTTCCCACATGAATAACCAACCCAAAACGGTATTACGAAATCTGGCTGGTTTAGTAAAAACAGGGGATCTCCAAACATCTCCTTAATGAATCTAAAATCTAATTAAAATCATGCTCATGCTCATAAATAATTCATCCAAGAACAGCCTACTGTAGATAGAGAGTCTATGACATGAGAATAATACTTGAGAAGAAGAAGAACACTTACTTGGAAATTAAGTTCTTCAAACTAGTGATATGCTCCTATTTTTGTAGAATAAGTAGGAAAGGGAGAGGAATTTGTTCTCAAAAATTTGGCTTACATGAGAAGAATAAGAATGAGGGTTTAAAGGAAATAGGTGTATTGTATTATTATAATAATGAAAGTGGGTTGTTGGCCTTGATTCATGCCTTAATTCATGCCTTAATTCATGCCCCTATGAAGAAAATTGTGTATGATTTGGGGCCCTTGCCTCCCATTTTTCTCTTCTTTCCTCTTTCTCGGTTCTTCCTTCTCTCTTTCTCATTATTTTTCCAATGAGTGGACTTGGAGTGGACTTGGATGGGACCAAATCCCCTTTTGTTTTATATAATATATTGGTCCTCACTTTACACATGTCTCCCTTGTGTTTTAAGTCATCAACCTATCACGGCAATTTACATTTCCACCCTTGTATCATTTCTTATTCATTTCCAATTCATCAAATACATAGAAATTTACAATCTCACCCACACTAAATTCAGTTTTGGGCTTGGATCAACTTATAATTATTTGGGTTAGGACCTTAACATTTACGATAAAGATAAACTCAAATACTAAGTGATTTAGGTCCAATCCAAATCACTACTTCTCTTGACATAATTATGATCTCACAAACACTTCAAATCCATAATAATTGGGGTCAACTACTTGGGAACAGTTAGACCCCTTTTTCAGGATATTACAAATAGGGTCATATGTAAATAACCAAAAAAATTAAGTAATAATCAAATTTAATAAAAAAGTTATATATATATATATATATATATTGATAATACACCCAAGCTTTAAAACTGAATATGCTACATTTCTTAAGGGAAACAACCACAAATATAAGATTTATAGGCCACCGTAAATTAATTTGAAAATAGGATTCTACTACAATGTAAATCCTATTGACTTATTGTAAAGAGAAAATATGATTTAGTCTCTTCTTCTTTTTTTCATTTTAAATTTTGTCTTTTCAAATTTAATGATTAATTATTACCGTTACTAAATATTGATGAGATGAGATTGGTCAAGTCACAAGTGGTATGTCTCAAATATCTATATCAAGAGGTTGTTGGTTCGAGTCATATCCCTTTCTTGACCTCCCCATATCCTGAATTATTGTAATATTTAAATATAAAAAAAAGTAAATAATTTTATCACCACCATTACTAATTATATATGATAAAATTACCTTTAAATTAATAAAAAAAATATTAATTACCTCACTTATTTGAAAATTAATACGAAATTTCTTTTTTTAAACTAGTAAGATGTGTTCAGACTTAAGATTTAAAAGAAAATATGAATTTCGAGAGATTTCTTTAAGTTTTATAAATTTAAAGCAAAAACATTTGTAACTAATAACTATATATCTTCAATTATATATGTCACGACTGATCCATTGGACGGTATGGGACTATGGACAGTATTAGTTGATACATATTTTATGAAAAAAAAAAAAAAAAAGATCCATCCACCCAATAAATTAATAAATAAATAAAAAATGCAGCCGAAATTGCCGTTTTCGCACCCAATTATATATATACTAAAACTCAAGATGCAATTTCACTGTTCACGTAACAGTGAAATTGAGGAGATTTTAATTTATTTACAATAATGCCAGTGATGTGTTGTTAAAAAAAAAAAAAAAGGTGTACTCTCATCACCTCCCTCACTCTCTTTTTCTCTACCCATCCACCGCCTCTCTTTCTCTCAATCTCTCTCCATCTTTTTTTTTTTTTTTTTTTTTTTTTTTTTTTTGAATAAATCTCTCCATCCTTTTTAATTCTAACCAACTTTAATATATTTCTATGTAAATTATTAATTAGTTATCATTTTTTTTTTCTTAATCATTCGAAAATAAATAACTAATGTAATATGAAAATTATATATAAGATAAAATCTCAACCATAAAAACTTTCTAATATACCATCACCCAATGTGGCTTGGTGATTAGAACGCTCATTCAGCCTAATAATGTCTCAGATTCAAATCATCTCATAGCATGTGATATATATATATATATAATATAGCACATTTTAAAGAGTGACTTTTGGAATTAGCATTACTTTAATAACTCGAGTTTAAATAGCACCAAAGATTGATTTTGGACAAAAATACCCCCACTTTTCAATAATTATCTCTTATTAGTCCATTTTTTATTTTATTTTTCAAAAACCTCCATCGATGGAGTTCAAAGCTCCATCAATAGAGGAGCTCCAAAAATCGGAGCCTTCATCGTCTTTGTTAAGCAGCTTCACGAGTTTCCGTCATTGCCTAGAAACGGCATCATCTTCGTTGGTTCGCGCGATAAAATCCGGTGACAAAATTAGCTTGAAACGAAGGCACAACGAAATTAGACGAGTAGTCTCCAAAGATAAAATCGAGCCTTCGTCACTTCTTCTCGCTGGATTTCGTCGATCGAGTAGCTATTTTGGAGACAAAGGCTCGAGTAGGCGAGTAGCCTTCTCGCTGGACAAAATTTGAAATTAGATAAGAAACTATTCGACGAACACTCGAGAAGTTGAAATCTAGAGAAAAAATCAAGCCTTCATCGTCGATCTGGAAATAGTGTCATCCTCCATTGATGGATGAAGAAGACGACCTAAATATTTTTTAAAAAAAATTCTTATTTTTACTCTGTAAATTTCAAATTTGTAAAAATACCCCATAAATCTCGAATTATCAAAATAAGTATCGAATTTGCCTAAGTAAGTCTCAAATTTACAGAATAAGCCTCGAATTTTACCCAATAAATCTCAGATTTACAAAATAAGTCTCGATTTGCGAGAAAAAAAAAATTATGAGGGAAAAAACGAAGTGAGGAAATTTTTGTCTCAAACCGAATGATACTCACTTTCTTGGTGTTCCCATCCTCGAAGGTTTCCAACATTATTGTCGAACCATATAATGCAACCCTCTTTGTTCACCAGTTGGTTGAAAATGTAGATGAATGAATGGTTTTGGACAATAAAGCCCTATATGATATTTGCTTCCGGACACTAAAGCTCACAACTCCAAGCTGTAAGCTTATCATTATCTTTCTCTTTGTTACGAGACTTTTGTGGAATATTTTCATAGTTGTCAACTAATGGAGTGATTTTTATAACGTTTGGATGTTTGATATTTTGATTTGATGTTTACTGAGAATTTTTTGATATATGTGGTGTGCTCATCTTAATTTGTTTATAGGGATAATTACCTTGGTGACCACTCATTTGGTTATTACCTATCAAAATGGCTATTTTGACAAATAGTGTGATGGAAATGGTCATTGTTTGCCAAAATAGTCATTTTGAAACAAATTTCCAATCTAATGACCATTTTGATAGAGTTTAACTAAATAGATATTCACCAAAGTAATTATATCTTATTTATATTTGTCAAATCACATGATGTGTTCATAGATTTATTGTGACAGCGTCCTAGCGATTGGTAGTTTCAAATGGTTTATTTACTTTTTAAATTTTTTTAATGAATAATTATTCTCTCTCTGTCTGAAAGAGAAAAAAAAAAAAACAAAGATAAAACAGATGATTTAGATGAGAGATGAGTTGATTGTTGAGAGAAAAAAAATTGTTTGGTAGAGATAGTGGATGGTCAAGAGTTGAAGAAGAGATAGAGAATGATGGATTTACATTTGAAAATATATTTGCATTTTATTTTTGATTAATATATTTTTTATATTTTAATTTTGTTTGTTTCATAATTTAGATCAATAAATTTATTAAAATTGAAAATAATATATAAAACGGTATAATACTCCCGCAGCAGAGTGCGGGCCGTTTTACTAGTAAGATCTAATTGGGCACATTCCAAAAGACATCTTTTAATTATAAGATTTGAATTGTTTTGTCTCACCAACAAAATAATTACTTTAAAAAAGAATAAAATAAAATAAAAATAATTACACAAAGACCAATGAAAATCTGAATATTATATTTGTAACCCAAGATTTTCACCTCTTTGTCATCCATAGTCCCCCCTCGTGTCTTGTCCCATCTTCAATTAATTTCTCAACTATGTCACATCCCTACCTTCACGCTCCATCAGAGCGGTTGCATGACACTCGACTCAGCCTTTAGATGAGATTAATCTTAGGGTCTTTTGTTTTTTCCACTTAAAACTTAATTGGTCTGAATCATAATTATTAAGTTGTTTTGTTTGTTTTTTTAAGTAGTCAAACAACTTAAAATAAAAAGTAAAAAATCTTAACTTTTCACTTAATTGTAAATCACTGAATTGCACTAAATGCAATCCAAAATCTTTTCTTCCGATACCATCCTCCATATATAACATATATCCAATTTCATCATAATTATATATTGTATAGAAATCTTTATTTTAATATATTGCTTATTTTAAATAGTTTTAAAAATAAAAATAAAAACCTAATCATTTCTCATATTGGTGTTTAATATCAATACTTTATTATGATAGTAGGATGATGTATTTATATATTATTTTTTTAAGAGTGTTTTGTGTGAATTTTCCTGCTATCCTTTTCTTTTTTGAAAAAAAAAAACCTTTTCTTTTCTTAGTAAAAATAAAGTTTGTTTGTAATCGAA
The DNA here is from genome assembly GCA_954870605.1 of Acer campestre. Taxonomy (NCBI): domain Eukaryota; kingdom Viridiplantae; phylum Streptophyta; class Magnoliopsida; order Sapindales; family Sapindaceae; genus Acer; species Acer campestre. Next base: position 32,895,086 of record OX940808.1, on the reverse strand, counting down.
GAAGAAGATCATGATCATATGTGTTCATATATAATTATTATTTTTGAATTGTTTTTATTTTATATTATATGTATAATTGTTTAACATGAGTATATATATATAAAATTACTTCTTTTCAGATAATTTTATTTTTAAAAAACAAACATGTTGACAACACATTCAGATGTGAGAAAAAAAAAAAAACAACAAACAACCCCTTATATCATAACATGTAATGCGTGAATCCGATAAGATGGATTTTACATCTATATATAAAATTAAAATAATTACATATCAATTATGAAAAAGTTATAAGAGATTTTCATACCCAGATTATTCGATCGAACATCTACTCTTAAAACATTGAAAAAACGAACTTCTTATATATGTCTATAAAATCCAAATAGTGAGACTTGAATCTTTCACTATTTATATAGAAAAGAATATATATTTTGACAGAGTTAAAAATGATATACAATATTAACTTAAAAAAAAAAAAAAAAAAAAAAAAAAAAAAAAACGAATGAACTTTAATTATCTATTCAATATACTTTATGAGAATAGTAGTGACCGGAAAATAGAAATACAAGGTCTCATGATGACATTATTTGAGAATTAAGTCCCATTTCAATTAGCGTAAAATTAATGGATTGTATTCGGATTGACACAAGTAAAACAATATATTGATAGGGGAGTGTTAACCTATGCTATAAGGTTATAGGTTAATAACTACTTTATTTCTATAAAAGGAAATAAAAACACAGATCAATCAATACATCTGTTGTCTTGTTACAATAAATACAGTGTTTTTATCTTTTTTTTATAAAAACAAAGTAGTTGATAACTTGATATCCTATGTCCAGATTAATACTATCTATATTGATACAGTATATGAAGCTTAAAGAAACGCGCTGGAGAGAGCGAGTGGGAAGGAACGTTGGGGGACCGATTATCGAGACAATTAGTTGACGCATCAAGGGAAGGATGGCCTACTGGGATTGCTTTGCATATTCCGAGGCCAAATGGCTCTAACGGTGATCATAACGACAAATGTGAAGAGGTCATCCTGTCTCACTAATACATTCACCTTTCTTTTCTTTTCTTTTTTCGATAAAATGCAAAACAAATTTTACTTTTTAAATTTAACTTAAAAAATAAAATAGAAAAACAAGTCTACTTTTAATTCCAAATCTCAAAATAGTTTTTAAATATTTGAATTGATTTTAGAATTTTTATATTATTTTAATACTATACATACTATGACTATACATCAAAAGGAAAGTGCACCGTTTGAGTCAAAGGGTGAATATGACTATTTCATATTAATTTTTAAACTCTCCAAAAACCTGAGTTTTTCTTTGGTAAACACATAACTGTGAATATACTTATATCACATGTATCTATCTCATCATTTTTTACTATATAAACATTATTTGACCCAATTACATTGTTTTTCTCTTAAAAAGTGATGAGATAGATAAATGTGATATAAGTATGCTCAATGTTGTATACCTACCAGAGAAAAACTCTCTAAGAGCATCCCTAAAAGACTCTTCTATTTATACTCTTCAAATGTCTATTTGCTTATCGATGTGGCAATTTGAGGAGTGAAAAAAAGAAAAACTCTTCCAAAAGACTCTTCAATTAGAAATAAGTTTATATTATTTTAATGAAAGTGATCAAATTCCCCCCTTCCCACCAAAAAATCTAATTGCCCTCCATTTTTTTCAAGTTAGAAATAATAACTTTTCATGTTATTAATATGTTATTATTAAATATTCAATATTAGCCTCGTTTTAAAGATCTAAATGAGACCTTTCTAGTGGTATAATTTTTATGATGTTATAATTTATAAATTAAAATTTATTATATATTAATTGAATTTAATTAAAAAGATAAAGGATATAGATGTTAAATATTAATGATGATGTGATATAAAAAATAATATAATAATAATTGAAGAGGGAGAAGTTGCTCTTCAATATTGAAGAGTAAGAAACAAAATCTTATTTGAAGAATCTCATTTGAAGAGTCTGTTGGAGACATTTATGCTGACGTGGCTCGTTTGATTTTTAGATATATCTCATTTGAAGTGTCTTTTGGAGATGCTCTAAAAACCTGAGTTTTTCTCTACTAGGAACACAACTATGCATACTTATAGCACACTTATCCACCTCATCACTTTTTACCGTGTAAGCATTATTTAACCCAATTGTATTGTTTTTCTTTTTGGTAAAAAGTGATGATGTGGATAAGTGTGGTATAAGTATGCTCACAATTGTGTGCCTACCAGTGAAAAACTCTCTAAAAACCTAAGTTTTTCTCTGGTAAGCACACAACTGCAATTATACTTATAACACATAACTATAAGCATACTTCTAACATACTTATCCACCTCATCACTGTTTATCATGTAAGCGTTATTTGACCCAATTGCATTGATTTTTCTGGTAAAAAGTGATAATGTGGATAAATGTGCTATAAGTATGTTCACAGTTGTATGTCTACCAGAGAAAAACTCCTCCAAACCTTAACAAGTAATATCATAAAAGTTAACAAGAATATATATATATATATATATAATCTTTCTATTGTTAGTTCGTTCTGATATATTTAGATTATGAAGAAGTTTTGACAAGTGCATACACTTTGAGTCAAAGTTTGTAAATCTAATGGTTTACATTTTTCGTCCTGATATATTTTATATCAGGACAAACTGACAATAGAAAATTTATATTTATATAGGTATAGTTTATATATAAAGAGTGTTGACTTTTTTTTTATTTCAAATCATATACATGCACCTTGGTTTTCTAATTTGTACATTTAGATTGTCAGAGTAGGCACGGTTTTACGATCCAATAAACCGAACCGAACCGAATATAAAATATGTATTTGAATCAAGTCATCCAATTAAGATGAGTCAATCCTATTAAAAATTAAAAAAAAAAAAAACCAAATTTATACGAATCATGGACAGTTTTACCTTGTTAAAAACCGAACCAAACCGAATAAACAAAGTAAATATTGTATATATATATATAAATAAATTAAAAAAAACCAAATTTATACGAGCCATATCGGCTTTACTTTCAATATATACATATTGTTATATACTCTCTCTTTTTTTTCTATTTCTTTTTTGAAAATGAATGAATATATACTTTCCAAAAAAAAAAAAGTTTATGAATATTGCTTTATTAAATATTATATATATATGGTTAGGCTATATAAACTCAAATTTTTGAGCCAATTTTTTGACTTCACTATCTCAACTATCGGATTAAATAGCTACTGAACAAATGGATGGTTGAGATTAGGGGTGGGCTCAAAAACTGAAATCGAATTAAACCGAACCGAACCGAACCGAAAAAGAGTGTTTGGTTCGGTTCATAGCTTTTATTCGGTTCAAACCAATTTGAAATTTGAAAACCAAATTGAATTCAGTTCGGTTTTGGTTTTAGACATACAAAACTGAACCGAACCGAATAAACCAAATTGTCTTAATTAATTATTTTGTAAGGTTCAAGTTTATTATGGACTGTTTGTTGATGATGTTTTATTTTGGACTACATTATGTTCTACATCTTTTTACTTCTATTTTATAGAAGTTATGAAGATTTTATATTTTGATTGAGAATGTGGACCGAATATAATTGAAATTTTAGATTTTGATTGAAAATTGAGTTGTATTTTGTTTAAATTATTTTTTACATATTATGTTTTTTTTAAAAAGTTTTAAGCCTAAATGCCAAAAATGCAACTTAAAGGCCCAAAAAATTAAAAAAACATATAAAAAAACCTTCAAAGCCCAATAGGCCCAAAATCAAATTGAACCGAACCGAACCGAACCGAGATAAAGGTGTTTGGTTCAATTCGGTTTTCAAGTTCAAATGGTTCAAACTGATTCACATTTTCAAAAGCTGAATATATGTCGGTTCAATATGGTTTTGGCCAAAACCGAATCGAACCGAACCGAACCATGCCCACCCCTAGTTGAGATATTGAAGTCAAAAAATTGAGTCAGAAATTTGAGTTAATATATCCGGACCCATAAATATATGTATATATATATTATATATTAACAAAAATATATAGAGAGACTAGAGTATTAGGGGCTATTTGACCCAAAAAAGATGCTTTTGTTTTTGTATACGAACACGTACGAAAAACGATTTCAAAAACATGTTCGTTAACTGTTTTTCATTTTATTTCCAAAAAACAAAAACAAAATGAAAAACAAAACGAGTGTTAAAAGTGAAAATTTTGAAAAACAAGTTTTAGATGTTTTTCATTTTGTTTTTTGTTTTGTTTTTCACTTTATTTTTTTTTTATAACAAAAATCAACTTTTTTTCTTACTTTTTTTTCTTCTTCTTCGACATTCTCCATCAGACCTACTGTGTTCTTCTTTACTTCTTCTTCTTCACTTTTTCTTCTCCGATCTGCTTCTTTTTCTTCTTCTCCGATTTGTTTCTTCGATCTGCTTTTTCTTCTTCTTCTCTGATATGCTTCTTCTTCTTCTCCAACCTGCTGTTTCTTCTCTAATCTACTTATGACTAGGATTTTGCAGAACCAATCCACTCTTCAACTGCAAACTTATAGCTTTAACAAGTTAGGTGTTCAAAAAAATGAACCTCTTGTTTGCAGTTTTCTTGCTGGGGACAATTTTCTTGCCCACCATAGCCGACCCAGTTGAAGATAAAGAAGCATTGTTCGATTTCCTTCGCCATATTCGTTGAATTGGTATACAATTATTTTAGATTGTAAAGAAAAGCATCTGGGCTTGGTTTTGTTTTGTGTTTTTGGTCCAAGTTTGTTTAATTTGTTGTTGCTTTGGGAAATATTTTGGATCAAATTTTGATATTTTGGATCAATTTTGTCAATTTTTTTATATTTTTCGGTTAACCTATTGAACACGTTTTTTATGTTTTTATTTTTAGAATACAAGTTTCAGTGTATGCTACCAGAAGCGTTTTTGGATTTCAAAACTGAAACCAAAAAACATAGTTTTCATTTTCATTTTTATTTTCAAAAAACGCAAATGAAAAACGCTTACAGGACGTGCCCTTACTGATCTATAAAAAAAAAGCATAGATTCTTTAATCTCTCGCCCTCACCATCTCATGCCGCTCAACTGAAGTCTCATCTCTATTCCCTCTCATCTCTCTCACAATTCACGTTGTCACACAACCAAAATCTCATTACACATTAATATTATGGACTATTTTGAATTATGATAGATTGTATTATGGATTATTTGGACTTTTGTTTATATTATTAGTTTAAATATTTTTTTAATACTTGGAATTGTTGAATTATATATAAACTGGTTTATAATATTTTAATATTTTCTAAAATAAAGACATCGATATATGGTCCAAAATACGCATACGGTTAAAAATGTATGTAAAATGTTTAGTCGGCCCATAAGGCCCATCATGCCAAAAATTGCATTAAACCGAACCCCAAAAAAACATATTCAAGTTAGATTTGAGTGGCAATACTGTCATCACTCAAAAACTGTATGTACACTCCTTTCGTAAGTACACCTCTAAAATATTTAAAAATCTCTGGTTTGTAAATAAATTCCACTTAATGCTAAAAATACTCTTTCTTTAATTTTATTGTATTATATTTTTGTTAGCACACCTCACTATTTTGTAATCTAATTAGATTTATTTAAAATTTTATTATTATATATCTTTTTATTCAAATAAATAATTTCTCTTTAAAAAATAATAATTTCTAACTCTTGCAAAAACATTTGATTTCACTAAAAAATTGTATGAAAAAAATTTCTTTTCACTGCATTAAAACTTTTTTTCTTTATGTAAAAAGAGGCTTTCAGCACATAACAGTGTATCTCAATTCGTTTGTTCCTAAGAAAGTTTTTTTTATTTTTTTATTTTTTTAAATAACAATTGTTCATAAGAAAATTTATTGTTAGTATTGATTTTTTTTCATTCAATTATAGTAGTAAACTAGTTTTTTAACCCGAGCGTTGCACGGGCTCCGTATTATAAATTGTTTGTAAAAAATTTTATTGTTTATACCAAACTTTTTGAACAATTTATAAAGCATAATAAATTAATACAATCAACAAAATAAAGCATACTTCAACAATAAAGCATCCATAAATTAATGGTAGGTGGTAGGGAAGGTCATACTTCAACAATTTGTAGTTTCTAAGAGTATATTGTCATCCATTTAATATAAAGCATCAAATCCGAATAAAATGAGTCAAATTTAATTATATAATAAAGGGGTGAAAAATTAAATCCTTCAAATTGTTATTGTTTTTATGAAGATAGATAGAATAATCTAGATATTGAGGTACTTTGCAGTATATATAGATTAGTGCCTCCCATGCTTTACAATTTTTTTCTTTCTTGATAGTTGTCCTGGAAAAAAAAAAATTGAATGATATTTTGTGTCAGTTATGTGTTATAATGAATGTAAATTTAAATATAATTTGTTGTTTTGTTTGCCTAATAACTTACTCCTGTATGCATATTCGTTTATTCCTTTGTTGAAGTTCTTCATCATGACCACACTCCTTAGGTCGTGTTGTTGAGGAATAAGTTGATGAGTCTTGTGAGTTGGAGTCCTTTGATTCATCTGACTATATTTCTGCTAGTATACTTGATGTCGAACCATGATTATGTTTGTTCTGATATTGGACAGTTAGAACACTACTCGCCATTTGAATATTTTTAAAATTATTCATATATCAAATTGATATGAAACCTTCAAAATAGTTTAGACAACACATATAAGGTTCCAAGATAAAAGTTTCAAAGTTAAGTACATTAAATAAATATTTTTAACGTATTTATACTTTTAGATTTCGAAATCTGTCCATCACTGGACAGATTGTAGTATCCTACTTTGAAAATTCATAACTAATTCAATAAAACCCCAAAAATAGTGAAATGAATTCAGAAACCCTTTAAACCTATTCATAAACATCTTTTCCAAATATTACAGTTTTTAAATAAGTATAACATAGTGAAAACGATTTTCAAAATCGGACTATATTATAAAAACTGATATTTCCAGCAATACTGTTTCAAACTAAAAAATTCATAAAAAATACAATACTTATTATTTTGAACCAAAACGAATTTATTTGGAATCCTTAGTCTAGTTCAAAATCTCAAGATCCAAATCACAAAAGTTTCACAAATAAATTATCTATAATTTTCGGAATTAGCACTGGTCAGCCTCAAGTAAACAGATATCAGAAAAATGAAACCAAACAATCACCTTAATATGCTTCTAGGATTCCAACTTGATCAAAACCTTAACTTGAATCCTCTAAGCATCTAAGTATACTTACATAAAATTTACATATTGGAAAACATAATAAACCAAGGGTGAGTTTTCTTACCTCAAATACGTACGAATATGTTCTAGCTCTAGAAATTCAAAAACTCTCACAATAATCTCTAGAGGTTAGGATTTCAAAACACAAATTAGTATTGAATATTAATGTTTCTAGGGAAAAATTCGATCTCCCATAACAATTGAGGATTTCAGGTTCAATTTTTTATGGTTAATTTAAAAACATAAGATAATGATTCTAATGCTTTAAAAAACAATACATTCACCCATGCTTATGTTTCTATGCAAAGCACCATACAATATTAGTACAACAACAACAACAACAACAACAGCAAAAAAAGAAAAAAAAAACAGTTATATAGATATAAATCATATAATGTTACCTTTCAATCCGTAGGTGATGCAGTAGCAGATATTTTTTTTAAAAGTGCCTATTCAAAAAATTAAACAACAATATTATAAACATGAACATGTTTAAAACTTGGAAAAAGTAACAAAACCTACGTACCTTTTCATTCACAGTATACAATTGAATAGAATATTATTATCTTTCTACATATATATATATGATATATAAGTTGAAAATGAGGAATATAAAAACATTTACTAAATGATAATGGGGAAATTAAATCATATTTAAACCGAAGTATAACAACTTTGATTGTTAATTGTTATGATATTTACATCACCTAATCAAGTGGTCTTTTGGCATTCCTACAATTGACATGCATTGCCACATGTCACTAATTTTTTATTTTACTAATACATTTATCTCATTATCTGTGCACATCTAAATACATTTGAAGAGCCCCATATATAAACGGTTGTGGAGAACAATATGCATGGTTGAAAGTATGTGAACTTCTCAGGTAAACTAAAAGGTTTTAATAAATATTTAACAAAACTTTTAATAGATATCCAATGTATTTAATTAGATTTAATTGTAGCATTTAGCCCCATATATAAACGGTTGTGGAGATCAATAAGCATGGTTGAAAGTATGTGAACTTCTAATGTAAACTAAAAGGTTTTAATAAATATTTAACAAAACTTTTAATAGATATCCTATGTATTTAATTTGATTTAATTGTAGCATTTAGGAATATTTCTTTGTTTTATTTTTTTGAAGAAAGGAAAAAAGTAGAAAATATTAGGAATATATGATTACATTTAATTCCAAACTCCTCATACGGCGACATGTGACGCTGGTGAAACTTTAAGAATATTTCTTTATTTTATTTTTTTGAAGAAAGGAAAAAAGTAGAAAATATTAGGAATATATGATTACATTTAATTCCAAACTCCTCATACGGTAACATGTGGCGCTGGTGAAACTCTATTATTATATATATATATATATATGATTGTTTGTCAACTCAATCAATTTGTATTCTTTAAAAGAAATTGAAATTAATATTTAAAATAGAAGTTAGGGTTTGATAAAATAGAAAGGTTTTTATTATTATATCAAACAATTATTAGGAAACTTTTTTATTATTATTATTTTTTTATTTTTAACAAAGGATTGATGTAAAACCAATTAATAATTATTGGTGAATGGTGTGTACTTACAAACTATTTAGTCCTTTAAGTAATTTTACTCAAGGATAATATTGGATTTTCAAAAATATTCTAAATCGGGGTGTACATATAGCTTTTTAGGGCTATAAATATCGTCACTCTTAAAATTAGTCCAGTAGTCAACCTGTTTTTGCGAGTCAATCCAATTAAAAAAAAAAAAAACTGAGTATATGTAATTCATGAACGGTTTCGTCCAAAAACTGAATCGATTTGACTCGTGCCCACCCCCTACATTGGAGAATTTATTATTATTTTTTATCTTTTAATAGTTCTTTAATGTTAGAAAATTAGGAAATCACACAACAACAAAAAGTCATCTGAAATCCCGCATCTTATAAAAGGCAATTTTAGGTGAACAGTATGAGGAAGCCATTTCGTCACACTCTGTTCAATTTTTTTTTTTTTATGGAAACCGTTAAGGACTCGTTTGGCATATCGTATCGTATTGTATTGGACTGTATTATCATTAATACAAACCTGTGTTTGGTGATGCACCGTATTATATCGTATTAGGTTATTCCTATATGACTTTATTGTATTTTATTATATTATAAATATATAATATTTTTTAAAAAATACTTAACAATTAATTTTAAATATCCTTAATAAATCAATAAATATTTTTATATGAAAAATCAATAAATATTTATTTTAATTGAAACAAAAAATTTAAATAAAATTTTCCTATGTATTTTGAAATTATAAAAAATAAAATATTAACAACATAACATATATTTTATTAATATTCCATATTCATTGAGAAAAAAAAAAAAACTGTTATTTCTAATACAGTACAACCTAATATCACAAAATATAATGTATTAGTTAATACGGTGTTTGCTGTATTAGATAATTAAAATGTATTAAAATAGTACAATACAGTGTTTGGTGCAAACACTGTATTGTACTATTTTAATACATTTTAATTACCTAATACAATATAATACGGCCAAACAAACAAGGCCTAAGTGTAAAAACATTTTATTAAAAGATCAAAGGTTAATTTGGTAAAAACATTGTGACGAAAATAGTTATTCTACACACTTTGTTCAATTTTTGATGAAATCATTAAGTGTAAGGGTATTTTGGTAAAATATCAAATGTCAGTTTGGTAAAAACATAAAAAAGCTGTAAAGTTTGAGGAGGAAAAAAAAAAAAAACTAGTATGCCAAAGTTAAAAGAGGAGTTGTTAGGTTTGTATTGGATTAGGAAGTGTAGGGATCTTCTTTATTCAAATTCTCATAAACTTAAGAAATTTCGGACCTTAAACACCCCATTCGCTGTGTTAAACGTAAAATCTTCTCTACTTCCTTCAAAATGCCTTTACACTTAACGGTTTTCATCAAAAATTAAATTGAATGTGACAAACTGACTATTTTTATCGCACCGTTCTCCTAAAATCCCCAAATTATAATATAAGGGTGAGATTGGATACAAAATTTTATCGGTTATTAAATTCCTAATGTACACTTCTCACTCTTTAAAACAAGTGTGCTAAGTCATCTCCTCATTGATAAAAGCAGTTATGTCTGTCTGGACAAGTGTAGAGTTGATAGTGTACTTTTCCTTCATTTTAGTGAGAAGTATATGATTCTAGCCTTTGATCTCGGTGACTTTGGAAACATCTATCTATCTTGATGTCCAGACAAGTATGGTACAAAAGATCTTACAATCTAAAATAGTTATTATTTATCAAAATTAATATTTTATATAAAAAAAAAATTTATTAAAAAATTTCGTAGGAGTATGATCATTTGATCCACACCCATGAAAATGTATATGACGATTGACGAGGCGAATGGGCATTTCAAATCCTAAATATGATTCAAAATTTTCTAATAAAAACACAGTAAAGAAAAATGTTAGCTTTACATGCAGAAAATGATAGATGCAACAATAATGATGAAAGAGACACATGGAGAAAATAAAAAAAAAATAAAAAAATAAAAACAAAAGTTGCTTTTACTATTTTGTCTCAAGTAGTAGTAGTACGGTGCGAATGTTGGAAGCATGGAAGCAAAGCAAAGGCCTCTATAATGGCGGCAACCCATTCCCTCTCTCATAAATCCCCACCACACCACCTAGCTTATTGCAGAACCCACACAATCTAATAGAGAGAGAATTTTTATTTTTTTTTTCCCTTTGTTTGGGGTTGTTTGGTTGATGGGAAAGTGTTAGAAGGAAAATCCCAGACAGGGAAAAGAAATTTTTTTTTTTTTTTTTTTTTTATAGAAAAAGTGGGTTTGATTTGGTTTGGTTTTGGTTTCATTTTATCATTATGAGAATAGATGAGGGTGACAGTAGAAAAAGTGATGGTGGTGGTGGTACTAGTGATGAATCAAATTTATTCCCTTGTAAGAAGAAGAAGAAGGTGATGATGGATCATGATCATGATGATCATGATAAATCGGACGACTGTGGTTGGAGGAGGGGTGGTGGTGGTGGTGATGTTGTTGGAGGAGGTCCCACATGTAACAACAATAGCAGGCCTAGAACCAGTAGCAGTAGTAGTAGTGGTGATGTAATTGGTGGTTCTACTGTGAAGACTTTGCAGCCTTTTGACAACATTGGTGCAGCAGTGCCTCAAACATCCTTCAAATCCCCAGGTATAATTTTTATTTTTATTTTTTCTCTTTCAAGTCAAACATGTTCTCTCTTTCTCTCTCTTCTGTTCATTAAAGTTCCTGTTTGTTGGAGTGAGAAAAATGAGGTGAGATGTAGTTGTTGTTCAGTTGTTGATCTTTTTTGTGGTACAAAACAGGAGGAGGATTAATGTCTGCTACTTCAATGGGGTTTTTTCCTTTCACAAATGCACAGTGGAAGGAGTTGGAGAGACAAGCAATGATATATAAATACATGATGGCTTCTCTTCCTGTTCCTCATCAGCTCCTTTTTCCTTTTCTCATAAACCCCTCTCCTCCCTGTAAATCTCTCTCTCTCTCTCTCTAGCTCTCTCACTCACTTTTTCATGTTGTTTTGGGGAATTTACAAGGTGGGTATTTGTTTTGTTGTGTTGTTGGTGCATTTGCAGATGTGGGTAGTGGTTTGAATGTGATAAGGTTCTCAAATGGAGGAGATCTAGAGCCAGGAAGATGCAGAAGAACAGATGGGAAAAAATGGAGATGCTCTAGAGATGTGGCTCCTGATCAGAAGTATTGTGAACGGCACTTGCATAGAGGCCGTCACCGTTCAAGAAAGCCTGTGGAACAACTTCCCCCTAAAAACAACAACAAGAAGACTCGACTTCAATCCGATCCTCCTCCTCCTTCATCAAGTATCACTCAATCTTACAATCATGTCAAATCCACTGAAAAAGTTACAGTCTTTGAGTCTCTTGAGCAGCAGAGGTGAGTTGGATTTTAAGAAATTTTGAATCCTGTTGGTTCTGTTTGTGTCATTTTGTGTTCCTTATTGTGTGAACATTTTTTAGGTGCGTAGATAATTGGATGATGAACTCCTCTGTTTACAATCAAAATTATCAGCCAGAGCCGCCTTTGAATTTGAATTGTTATACAGATATCATCAACCCAGATTCGGTTGCTTCTCTTGAAAATCAACACCAAACAGAGACACCAATTAGAGGGTTCATTGATTTATGGACTAATGGAGTCTCAGACCATGACCATAACAACAACACAAACTCTGGCAACAGTTCTTCAAATGGGAACCTCTTAGTTTCTCCACTAAGTCTATCAATGGGAGGCAGCAGCAGCAGCAACAACACCACCACCATTGATGACGAAATGGGTCGGATCCATATGGGTTTGGGTGTGATCCAAACAGATCAAGACCATGAATGTAGTACCAGACTTCCATTTACAAGCTGGTTACCTCCTTCTTCTTGGGCACCAGGAGGGCCACTAGCAGAGGTCTTAAGGCCAAGCACAGTCATCCAATCAAATTCACCGTCTCCGATAGCCACCGTAAATGGTGATACACTGTCTTCACCATCTGGGGTTTTGCAGAAAACACTTGCTTCTTCATGGTCTGATAGCAGTGGCAGCAGCAGCCCTACACTTGCAAGTTCAAATGCTAATAATAAACCCGTTGAGCTTGCTTTGCTTTGGTTGAATCAAGGAAAATTATCATCATCCTCTACTTGATACGTTTGTGAGAGTACTTCTTGTCTTTCAAATTAAGTTGTTGTGTTAGCTATGTTCTTGTTCATTTGAAAAATGAAAATTAGTTTTGTGTGGATTTGATTTCACAATGTCTGAAAAGGAGGGATCTGTCTGAATCCTGAACTGTACCATGGAAACATCAAACATGTATTTTGATTTGCAGGCTTGCTATGTTCTTTTATTTGGAAAAGACATATCTTTGGGGTTCTGTGTTTGTGGCCCTCTTTTTGTCTGAAAAAAATAAATATCTAGTTTGACTATCAAGATTGGATCTCACTCAAGATTGTATCTAACCTTTGAGTTTATTTTGCTCATCCCCTTCTACCCTTTCTAATGTTAACCCCTCCTAAAAACATGACATGTGTCTATGGAGAGATAAATTTGTTTAAAATTTGTTATATTTTAGATAATTTTACCCTCTTTGGACATATATCATGTGTTTGGGAGGTGGGAAATGCTCATCCCCTTCAATGGACTCTCACTCTTGTCTGTATAATTCAAGCTCAATTTGTTTCAACTAAACAGTACTTGAAAATTGAAATCATACAATCATAATTCTCACCTTATAAAATTTAGTAACTCTGTCACTCATTCTGATTTCAAACTTCTGTGGATATAATATAACTTCATAGTTTTTGTGATTCTATGTACATATATGATATATCAAATGTTCGACGAATTGTCTCACAGGCATGGTTTTGTAACAAACCCATGATCGTAAAAAAAGCATGTGATGCTTCCTTTGAAAGAAAAACAAATAAGAGGAGTGCTAGAATCACTCTCTCAACTCACTCTCCTAACCCACTCTCTCTTCTCCTTTTGACACTTGTCCATTATTTACTTTTTAAAAATAAATTTTAGAGCCATCATTAATGGATTGTTTTTACTTGTTATTTACAATTCAAACCATCATATTTTCCCAAATTACCCTTTTTCTTTACACCTAATTGTCATAATCCTTTTCTTAAATATTAATATTATTATTATTTTATATACCACTTTTTAATCTTCTAAAATATCATAACAAATACAATTTATATTTGAAAAATTATCGTTTTTCTTATATTATTATAAGTCCATCATATTTTACAAAGTGATTATTTTTACGTAATTTGAAAAATGTAGTTAAAAAAATTAAAATTTCATTAATACTATCAAAACTCAAATATACTAACCACAAGATGCTAATGTTTATTGTATTTTAATAACTTAAATATTGTTAATAATATATTTACTATTTTAAAAAAATAAATATAAAATAAATATAATAAATATTATTCAACCCATTTTACCTTTGAAGATTTTTGCTCACATATTTGGAAATTGGAAATGACAATTTAGTGTAAAAAAGGGTAATTTGGGAAGATGTGGATGATTTGATTTTAAATAACATGCAAAAAATAATTCATTAATGATGGCTCTAAAATTTATTTATAAGAATTCAATATAGGACAAGTGTGTTATCAAAAAAAAAAAAAAAAAAAAAAAATATAGAACAAGTGTTAAAAGAAGAAGAGAGAGTGGGTTAAAGAGTGAGTTGAGAGAGTGTATTTAGCACTCCTCAACAAATAAATGATCAAAGGATAATGTTAATAATACAAATAGGTTTCGACTATCAAAGCAATTGAAAATTAAAATGCTATCTTCTATTTAACTGATTCGATAACCACAAAATACAGCTGATGTATATCATCCTATTATTAGCCTTTTTTTTTTTTTTTCCGGCTGCATTGAACACCACGTGTTTGATGAAATGACCAGGAGACAACAACAGGTTCTTGGAACTTGGTTTACCCAACTGGGTTTCACAGGTCAGCTATATTCAGTGAGTCGGTGAACCCAACCAACAACATAGATAGGTGTGACTCAACTGGGTTGCAACTTGCAAAGGATATGGCCCATTACCCTATATACACACTAATGTTATCTTGACACTTGGCACCCTATTTATAATTAGTAGAAAAATTTGTATGTGACAGTCTCATTCACGTGAATGAGACTGTCCAATAAGAATGTACGATGTAGTATTTTAAAAATATATTTTTATGTTCCTAATATAAATAACACATTTTCAATGGACGGTTTTACCATGCAAGTTTTTCTCTATAACTAGAGCTAAATAATTATAAGTTTAGAACTAATTACACAAACATCCCCAAATTTATCCATAATTCCACACATATTGACCGTTTGAAAAACATTACATAAAGTAACATTCACTGCCGTTAGTGAAAGCTGTTAGAAGTTAACATTGGAAGGGTAAAACCGTCATCTAGTAATGTGGAAAAAATATTAAATGAATTTTATAACGTGAGAAAACGTGATTTAAAAAAATGTGGAGAAAATACATCCTATATTATTTAAAGAATAATTAATTTAAAATTTTTAAAAAATTGATGGAGGAGATCTAATTTGCTCCAGTGTCCTCCCTCAATGAGGAGATGAAATAGAAAATCAATTAAATAATATAAAAAAAAAACTGGAAAAATCAGAAATTTTTTTTTTGAAAAAATAATAAATGTAATGGCGCCGCCAATTTTTGTGCTTTTAAAAAAAATATGATTTTATCCATTTATTATTATTATTTTTTAATTTTTTTTTGTCAAATATTAATCTGCTCATGTATTCTCTTCTTCTGCTCGTGCAATTCTTGTACGTAATCAATCATGTCTTTGATTATTGGAGTCTTATCCATCTAATTACATCAACTAATAATCACCAAAAACATTTTCCAGTTTTCATAATGTAATTTGAAATTTAAGATATTGAAGGGGAGGTGTTGAGTAGCCTCACCAGTATATGCTAGAATTCAAAAACTAAAATTTGTTTAACAATTATTGAGGTGTAATTATAAAATGAGAGTGAGAATTTGAGATAATCTGGCACTACCATGGTGCCAATAGGACGGGTTAGAGGTATCAAATGGGTAGGGACGGATCGGGCCATATTTTAAAGGTCAGATCGGGTTTCAGGATCGGGTATAAAATGTTTTATGAGGGCTGATAGTAACAAATTTAATAATCAAAACAAATTTATTAAATAATAAACTACTTCTTTATGAACTTAATTATTTCTACAACACAAAGTAATAGTAACTAGCTATCCTATTTTATTTCTTTAAAAAAAAAAAAAACGATCCTAATTTATCATAGATAGACACTGAAAAATTAGAAAAATGTATATAAATATAAAGTTATAATTAAAATTTTATAAACAACCCTTGCCTCATTTTTTAAATTTGAAATTATCATTATCATCATTCATCATCATAAGTGCAAAACCATCAAAACATCACATGGAACAGTCAAGCAAGAAATTTTTCATTTATGATAAGATGAGATTGATCCGGTAGTAAACTCTTCACATATGTACTATGAGGTTACATGTTTGAGTCCTCTCTTTTTCCAAAAAAAACCTTGAATTTATATAATAGTGGGAAGAAAATTTTCAATTATAGCGAGTTGATGAAGATAGAACGAAATAATGTATCACGAACATCTTTATTTACTTTTTAAAGTGCTCTAACGTGTCTAAAGACATATATTAAACTAACTATTAATGTATAATATTGAGTGAACAAAAAGTTATATTATTTTATGGTATTAGATGTAACTTAAAACTCTTTGTAATACAATATCGTCTAATGTGGTTTAGTGGTAAAAACGTTTATTTAGCTATACTATATCTTAATTTTGAGTCGTCGCCATTGCAAATGTTATATTATGAAAAAAAAAAAAAAAAAAAAATACTATTTATACTAAGTTAGTGTTGGTCTTAACTCGTGGTGCTTCATCTCCTCCCATTCCACACATGTAGTGGTGGGTTCAAGTTTTACGATACGTATCATTTTTGATATGTGAGAGTTTTCTTCCATGTATTTGTAAATTGTGAGAATAGATGTCTTTGGTTTAAGAAAGTAAATATTTATACCGTTTATGTATTGTTTAATCACAGCATATTCCAATAGATTTCAAATCGATTTTGACTTTGGTATCATATTAAAAAAAATTAAAGTATTAATGTATGCGCTTAAATTTTAATTTTAATCTGTATTTATATATAAATAATTTATTATGTGACAATCTCGGCATCTCGAATTTAATAAAATTAGTACATTCTTAAAGGTTTTAAGTACAATTTTCAAAGATTTTGTAACAGACTAACAGTGATGTAATGACACCTTTGATCAACCTAATTTTTTTAATTATTTTTAAAAAATAATTAGTTTAAATTAGTTTAAATTAACATGTGCTCTTTAATTTTAATTCTTTGCTTATAGATCAAATTAAAGAGAATCATTGAGTTTGGTCACATGGTTCTGTTGGTTTGGTCACATTGAGTTTCCCAAGAACAGAATCATTATTTTAGTGATTACGGGAATGACACTTGAAAATAAGAGATGGTTCGATGCAACCCATTCAATTTATATAACATATATAACATATATAATGTGATATGAATAATTAATTATATTATATGTATTCAATTCATAAACATGATATGAATAACCAATCACATGAATCATGAATCGAATGTACGTGACGTATTGAAACATTTCTACTCAAAAACACTAGAAGACCACCATGATTTCCTTTTGAACAAACTCCTTATTAAAATCATTTATAAAAAATCTTCCCAACCTGGACACATCATGGTATCTATCTTTTCTTTGAATCAAAGTGTGTTTCCAATCTAAATATTAATATATAAAATCCAAAATGTTGAAGAAAGGAGAAAACATCCAAACTAGCATATGTTGGAATCTGTAACTTTGCATGTGCTTGCCATTACCTACACCATCTTCTTCTCTTCCCTCACAAGTCACAACTCACAACTCAAACGCCAGAAAATTAAACATGTATTTGTTTTTCCACTACTATGTTCTCTTCACTCTCATTCATGTCCTGGTTTTTTCTCCATCATCACTTTCTTTACCACCTCCATCTGCAACAACTTCACTTCTTCAATTTCTTCACAGTCTCCCAAAACAATCACAGAATCAGTTACCATGGAACCACTCCATTTCTTCATCACCTTGTCAATGGCCTGGAGTTTCTTGCTATAATATTTCCAACAACACAAGTTTCCAAGTGATCAAGGCCTTGAATCTCTCAGGCTATGGACTCACTGGTGTCTTAAACAACTCCATATCTTACATCTGCCAAAACACTCACTTGTCATTTCTTGATCTTAGTGGTAACAATTTCACTGGAAATGTACCAAAACAACTTGGAAACTGTGGCCAACTCAGTACTGTTTATCTCAGCAACAATGGCTTTCAAGGGCAAATTCCACCTGAGCTTTTCAAATCAAAATGGCTTTCAAATCTTGATTTGGGGTTCAACACTCTCTCTGGTTATGTCCCACCTGAGGTAAGCCTCTGTCACAATCTTGAATACCTTGGATTGTACAATAACTATTTGAGTGGTGAGGTCCCTAGTGAGATTTTTTATCTACCAAAGTTGAAGTTTTTGTATTTGAACACAAACAATTTCACTGGATCACTTCCACAACTCTCAAGTGATTATTCATGTTCAATTACCCATCTTTGGATTCATGAGAATCAATTCTCTGGATCTTTGCCTCACTCTTTTAGTAGTTGTCATAATCTCACAGAGTTTATAGCTTCTAATAATGACTTTAGTGGGGTGATATCAGAGGAAAATTTCAAGGGTCTGTTGCAACTTGATGTTATTTATCTTGATGGAAACAATCTTCAAGGGCCAATTCCTGATACTTTTTGGGGTCTTGAGAGTTTAAGAGAGCTTGTTCTTTCAGATAACAAGCTCAATGGAACCATATCTGAGAAGATTTCTCAGTGCAATCTGTTAGAAGTTATAGCTCTTTCAGGCAATAATTTGGTGGGTCAAATTCCTGAATCCATTGGAAATCTAACTAGTTTATATGGATTGTTTTTGTTTGATAATATGCTTGATGGTTCATTGCCTCCTGAGCTTGGAAACTGTAGCTCACTTGTGGAAATTAGGATTCAGAATAATTTCATTGGAGGAACAATTCCTCCTGAAATTTGCAATCTTGAGAACCTTGAGGTTCTTTTTATGTTCAACAATCGTTTTGAAGGCCATATCCCACACGAGATTGGTCGAATGAGCAATCTTGTTGAATTGGCTCTGTATAACAACAGTTTGAGTGGTACAGTTCCTTTAGAGATTACTCATTTCAGAAGGCTTGAATTTCTATCATTAGCTCACAATAATCTCTTTGGAGAGTTGCCATCAGAGCTTGGGAGAAATTCGCCTCGTCTAATTAAGTTGGATTTTACCGGGAACAACTTTTACGGACCAATTCCTTCGAGCATATTCACTGGCAATAATCTTTCGGTTTTGGCTCTTGGAGACAACCGTTTCAATGGCAGCTTTCCGATTGAGATTGGAAAAAGTTCATCTCTTAGAAGGGTCATTCTAAGTAACAATCTTCTCCAAGGGAATATGCCGGTGAGTTTGGATAGAAATTCTGGTGTTTCGTTTTTAGAGGTTCGATTTAACTTGCTTGAAGGAAACATACCTCCAGTATTTGGTTTTTGGAGCAACCTAACAATGCTTGATTTCTCAGGAAATATGTTATCCGGTTCTATCCCTTCCAAGCTTGGAAATCTTAGAAATCTTCAAATTTTGAGACTTTCGTCTAATAGACTGACGGGAAGCATTCCCTCCGAATTAGGAAATTGCACGAAAATGATCAAACTAGACCTCGGAAAGAATAATCTTTCAGGTAGAATTCCTTCGGAGATAACATCATTGCCGAAATTGCAAAGCCTTTTCCTTCAAGAGAACAAACTTAGTGGAGCTATTCCAGATTCATTCTCATCGATCCAGAGTCTCTTTGAATTGCAGCTTGGATGCAACATGCTTGATGGTACTATCCCTTGTAGTTTGAGTAATCTTCACCATTTCAGTTCGGTTTTGAATATAAGTCATAACAGGCTCTCTGGGAAAATCCCAGGATGTCTCGGAAATCTAGAAAAGTTGCAGATTCTTGATATTTCAAGCAACAACTTCTCTGATGAGCTACCAACAGAAGTGAACAACATGATTTCGCTTTATTTTGTGAACATATCATTCAATCATTTCTCTGGAAAACTCCCAGCTACTTGGGCCATTTTAATGGCTTCATATCCAGGATCCTTTATGGGGAATTCAGAGCTTTGCTTGCTTGGAAATGAAGCAAGATATTGTGGGGAATTCAAAGAACGACGCCATACAAGAGACGGTGTTCTGGCTGGTGTTCTTATTGGAGTAGTAATCTCTGTGGCACTGGTTTGTGCCTTGATTTACATATTGGTGGTTCGAAGCCTTCGACAAAAGTACTTAAATGACCCATCTCTTCTTCAAGAATCTCAATCGAGAACTGAAGAATTACCAGACGACATGAAGTTTGAAGACATTATGCGTGCAACTGAAGACTGGAGTGACAAGTATGTTATAGGGAGAGGCAAGCACGGAACTGTCTATCGAACAGAATCTACAAACTCCAGGAAGCATTGGGCTGTCAAGAAAGTGAACTTGTTGGAGACAAACTTCTGCGCTGAAATGAGGACTTTGAGCTTTATTAGGCACAGAAATGTTGTAAGAATGGCTGGTTACAGTATAAGAGATGGCAATGGATTCATTGTCACTGAGTACATGCCTAGAGGAACACTTTTCGACATATTACATCGCTGTGAACCCCGGATGGCTTTGGATTGGGAAACTAGATTTCGCATTGCTTTTGGTATTGCTCAAGGCCTCTCTTATCTTCACCATGATTGTGTACCTCAAATTATTCACAGAGATATTAAATCAGATAACATTTTGTTGGATTCTGAATTGGAACCAAAGATTGGAGATTTTGGGATGGCAAAGTTAATTTATGAATCTGATTCAAGTTCAACAAGATCAGCAATTGTAGGAACACTTGGCTATATAGCCCCAGGTTAGTTCAATCTCAATCTGATTTGTTTTCTTTCTCTAGTGCTTAAATATTATTGTTGGACCCTTTCCTATTGGCTTTACTTTTTAGGTCTAATGGTATCTAACATGGTATCGGAGCCTTCCTGTCCAAGGATTTCTGGGTTTGAGTCTCCCACGTGATTGAATTTGTATTTATTTAAAGTTTGAATAAATTGTGTTTGGTGTTTTGTTGTCCGCTTGAACTTTCAGAAAACGCGTACTCAACCCAGTTGACAGAGAAGTTAGATGTTTACGGCTACGGAGTAGTCCTGTTGGAGCTTCTCTTGAGGAAAATGCCAGTAGACCCGAGCTTTGAAGAGGGCATGGACATTGTTTCCTGGACAAGAAAGAAATTGCTAGAAAATGATGACTCCATTTTCTTTCTTGATGAGGAAATCAGTTACTGGGAAAGTGATGACCAGAGAAAAGCACTGAAACTATTAGAAATGGCACTTGACTGCACAGAACAAGTGGCTGATACAAGACCCTCCATGAGAGATGTTGTAGGATTTCTTATCAGGTTGAATGATAAAATC
Source organism: Acer campestre (assembly GCA_954870605.1). NCBI lineage: Eukaryota > Viridiplantae > Streptophyta > Magnoliopsida > Sapindales > Sapindaceae > Acer > Acer campestre. The sequence continues at coordinate 32,873,575 of OX940808.1, read as the reverse complement.
TGAAAGAAGAGTAAATAATAGGCAACATCCATCCAAGCTTGTAGAATTTAATATGAAAAAGGAACTTAATGCCAGTTTATATTATGTCCCGATGTGAAATATTGAGTAAATAAGCAATGAAGCTAGTGCTCTTGTGCATTGAATTTCAAGTTCTTATTTTTTTACGAATGTATTGATATCGTCGAATTTTACGAATGTATTGATATCGGGGTAGGATCTCGTATATTTTTTGTATGGACGGTCTATCACATTTGATAAACCATGATCCAACAAGAAAAAACCATACTAGATAAGGTCTCCAAACTTACTATAATATAGACTTGTTGAAAAGACTGCACTTACCTATTGAACCAAGCCATTGTGTTTAGCATATCTCAACTAAAAAAAAAAATACATCGCAAGAGTAATTAAGTATTGTAATCACTATACACGTCACAGCCATTCTAAGAAATATTTGTAAGATTTCATTATTCTTCAAGAACAAAACAACTACTCAGCCACGGATACAAAGCTGAGGTAGTATGACTCACTACTTTCTCGCGAAGAGCAGAAAACCACAACAACCACCACCACGACACAAACTTGAACCCACTAAACTTCAATTAGACATGAAAATGGTAGTCTTTGCCGTACGTAAAATGCATAGAAGTACACATAGTCTTCAATGAAATTTTGTATCAACTCATTGTTTATTTTTTAAAAGTTGAGGTGAAAGGGGAGAAAAAAGAAGGAAAGAAACCTAATAAGAAACCAATTGCATGTTACAGAAAAAACATATTCAGAGCCATAATCCCAAAGTGCAGCAGCATGCCTCACACAACTACTCTGTTGCTTCAACGTGTTGTGAAGCCTCAGTTTGTTTCAGACTTTCCAATGTGGAGATTCGTCTATCCAGTGACTCATGAAGGTCTTTTGCCTGGAGAGACAAGGACAGAAGAATAAAATTAAGTGCATTCACATTTTATTTCAGAAAAAAAAGTAGACAGTGCTCACTAATTGCAACATCTGCAAAGTATATAACTGATGAAAAGGAAACCATAAATGAAAGAAAAGACAGGCTCATAGGGAATTTGATTTTCTCACTAATTGCAACACATGAAAATACGCACATCACTTTCTGATGTGCTTATGGGAGGGTTCAAGTACTGTAGTTTCTTAAGTATAGAGGGGTTTTCAATTTCTATTGCAACAAGACTTAATTTCTATACCTACATGAAAATAATTAATTTCGATACTTCTCTTCCTGTTGGAGGCTGAATTTGCCATGCTTCACCTTCTAATATTTCTTGCTTTTATTTAATATAAAATAACACCATCGGTCCTCTTAGTACCTTTGGTATTGACATGAAAAAAAAAGATCCATCTTCACATCTTTCACTGATTTATTTTGAGCAGTTTCAACCCTTTACCTACATTCTTCAGCGGGACAATATGATGCGTTGAACAAATGAATGAATATGTTGGCAGATGGCAGTTTGTGCAATAAAGCGGCTGGCACCAAGATAAAAAAAAAAAAATAAATAAAATACTATTCAAACATTACGACAACTTTAATAAGTCACCAGAAGAATCCAGTAAACTATAGCTCTGTATCACCAGCAGCACAACAAATAAGATCCATTCCTGTTCATAAGATCCACTATCAAGCATCCCTCTATCCACCTAATGGATACTGTGTAGCAATTGACATAAGACTCCATATGCCTTCTTCCCCTTAACAGATTTTAAATGCCGAGTATCAGATTAAGGAATGCAATGAGCGTATTGTTAAGGCCAATCAGCATAATGGGAGCCAAACAAGGGACTGATAAAGGATTAAGAAGCCATAACAACAAGGGCATTGAATTTAAAGTTGATAAATTAAGAGAGACAATTAGACCACAGTTCATAAGACATAACAAGGAACACTGTTATACGCGTTAAATGCTGAAAATGAGCAGAACAACAACTAAAAACGATACAGAAAGAAACAGGATGAAAGAACTTTAAGAGCTCACAAATCCTAAAATACACCGCGCCCTAAATTGGTAAAAATTGAAAAAGGAGGAGCAAGATAAGACACATAATATTATAACATAACTCTCCCTCGCCTTGAATACAGCAAGAAGATTGAGCAAAAAAGACTAAAATGACTCTAAGCAACATGGCTTTGGTTTCTCCTTTTCGATTTCTTAAATCCTGCTTGTACAAATCCAACCTATTCATCCATGAAATTGCTCAGCACCAGTAACACATTAAGTTATGCGAGAGAAATACATACGCACTCAACCGAACCCTTCCATTCCCACTGATAAATAACATTAACTATCTGACATTAAGACGATGATGGCCTACACGGTCAAGAAAAACCTACCACAACCTCACTGCAAAATTCAGTATCTAACATTACATAAAAACTATCGATCATCAAAAAATCCTCCACATTTGTACGCTGCACGCTCCATCGCAACGCCCTCTACTAACTACAAATCCAATACAAACAAATCACCCGAAAATGCCTTCTACATTTCCAAATATAAAATTCTACCTCTACGAACTGGGTTATACAAATACAACAAGATTAGCTCAAATCACTCACAATCCACATAAGAATTCTCTTCTATTTTAATTTTCAAGCATCATCAAATTCAAGATCAACCAAAAAATTCAAGGGAAATTAAAAGGTACCCAGAACACAAAAAGGCATTAAAAAAAATAGTTTTTTTTTTTTAAGGTACCTGTTGAGAAATGGATTCGTGGGCAACTTTGTAGTCTTTGTAGAGGACGTAAAGACCGAGAAAAGACGCCGTTGCAGCACCGGCGAAGAACGAGGCCAGTCTCACTCTCAATACGTAACCCATCTCTTCTCTTCTTTGCTCCGTTTTGATTCTTCCTCTCTTCTTTTTCTATATAACACTACTCTTCTTGTCCCAGTGTCTCTAAACGACGCCGTAATAAACCACTCCTTTAACAAATACGGCGTCGCTTTCGTTGTATTTAATAAATAAGTTTTTTAAGTGCAAAAAAAAAAAAAAAAAAAAAAAAAAAAAAAAACAAATGACCACGTAGTGTTTCTATACCCTCACATAAATATAATTTTTTCATCTTATACTTTTATCTAGGGGTGGGCATAGTTCGGTTCAGTTCGATTTTGGGTAAAACTGAACTGAACCGAAAATATTTCGGTTTTTAAAAATTGAAACCGGTTTAAACCGATTAAGAGCAAGTAACCGAATCGAATTGAACTAATTTTAATCGGATCAGTTTATTTCGGTTTTGGGCCTAATAGACCTGATGGGTTTAATGAGTTATTTATTTATTTTATTATTTATTAGGCTTTTTATAAACTGTGGTCCAATTCTTAATTTTGCTGATTTTAATGAATTCTTATAGTCCATAGCAAAAGGCCCAAAATAAAACATGACATTCTTTTTTCTTTTCTTTTCTTTTCTTTTCTTTTTTTTAACAAAAAAGAAAATGGACGTCTATGAAACTTTTATCAAAAACTTGAAATTCAAACCGATACATAGGGACAAAAACTATGTACGATAAATACATGTAAAGTTTCGTAAAATCCAACTTGGAACTCGAAAACCTATGAATGAGTAACTGAAACGTTTGGAACTCAATAAGGAAAAATATGAGAACATATTCAAGTTCGATATCATTAAAACACAAACAAATAAATACAAAAACACACAAGTATGCCATTTCCTATAAATAGTCCTAAAACATGCAATTTCATAAAAGTTGTCAAAATAAATCTAATGCATGTGCATATAACAATATGTGTATGTGTTATGCCAATTGAGTACAACGATGCAAGGACGCAAATTCATACAATGTGTGTGTGCACGCTTACGCCGTGCAAGAGGAGAAAGAATCTTGATACCTTAGCATCCAAGTAAGCATTTTTTGCTAGAATTATGTGATTGAATTGGACAAGAATTAAGGATTAAATTGAGCAATATTTTTAGTCAATGATTGCCTTTATTCTCCTCTTAATTATAGGATATTCTCAATTATGATTGAGATTGTGTAGTTGACTATAGATTGATTTGCTTAATTCGTGTAGTTAACTATAGATTGATTTGTTTGATTGTAGCTTGATTTTTTCCTTGTAAATGGTCCTTGAATTTATTCTTTATGTTGGAGAAACACAATGAACAAAATTATCAGAAAATTATTTCACAATTGTGTTATTTTTGATATAGTATCAGAGCCACCTTTAATCTCCTCTTCTTTACCCTAGGAATTGAAGTTTGGTCATGCATTCACAATTGTTATTTCTGCTCTTATTATTCCGCTGTGAAGTTCTTTTTTACTTTCTTTATCAATATGACTGATTCAAATAATAGTGGTGAAGATTCTCTAACTAATAAGAATGAATCTACTACTCTATCTGGACTTGCTACTGAGTCAGGTATGTCTGTTAAACTTTCATATTTTACTGGAAATAGTGATTTGGATAATTGACTCTGGTGCAACGAATCATATGACTTGTGATCATTATAGGTTTAGTCATTTATCTTCTAAAAGTTCTAAAATTACTATTACCAATGCCAATGGTGTATCATCTCCAGTTATTGGAATTGGTATTGTCCCTTTATCTCCTACATTAACTATTAAAGATGTCTTGTTTATTCCATCACTAAATTGCAATATTCTCTCTGTTAATCAAATAGCCAAGTCTCATAATTGTGTTGCTATATTTTTTCCTACTCACTATACTTTTCAAAATATCCATACCAAGGAGAAGGTTGGTAGTGGTAAACAAAGAAGGGGATTGAACTATTTGGAGTAGGGGTGGGCGCGGTTCGGTTCGGTTCGGTTTTGGGTAAAACCGGATTGAACCGAAAATATTTCGGTTCATCCAAAATTGAACCGGTTTAAACCGAATAAGAAATAGTAACTGAACTGAACCGAACTGATTTTAATCGGTTCGGTTCGGTTCGGTTCATTTCGGTTTTGGGCCTAATGGGTTTAATGGGCTTTTTAATATGTTTTTTCTTTTAAAATTTTATGGGCTTTGGAAAATCATGGTATAAACTCAATAGCCAAAAGCCCAAAATCAAGCCTAAATAAATAAATAATAATACCAGTTTAGTTTAACTTTTTATTTTTATTTTTATTAGTTTAACAATTTACCTTCGGTATATATATATATATAACAATTTAACAATATTCTTCAAGAAAGGAAAACATGTATTTGGTGATAAATATACATAATGATAACTTAAATACATGTCCAAATCTTACGGTTTAAATTAAAAATAAAAAAATAAAAATCCAATTACTAAAAATACAGTCCAAAATCAAATTAAACAAACTTTCCTAAAAATTATTGAACTTCAAGGTTCAATTCTTTGTTCTTCAGTCCCTTCAAAAAAATGAATTTCTTTGTTCTTCAGAAACTGCAGCAAATCAACCAAGTTATGAGTTTATAAATAAGTAATTAAATGATTTACTTTGAATAAGGAAACAAAAATTTTGTTCGACTAAGTTCCTTATGTTGAATATGGAACACAGTGCTTCAGAAAATATGTAAAATTGTAATCAAATCACTGGAAAAATTATTTAAATCCCATAAAAATTAAAAAATATAAAATATTAAGATAAACCTTGAGATTGCTGCGATGGAGATGAAGTCACTGGAGATGTGGGTCATTTCGATGAATAAGTCAGCAGAAAAGAAAATTATTGAACGAAACCTAGGAAACCCAGGAACCAAGAACATAGATCTAGAATGCTAGTTGAGTCTAATAGGAAGAAAATAAGAAAAAATATGTAAAATCGTTTTCAAAATCACTGGAAGAAAAATTTTAAATCCCAGAAAAAATTAAAAAGATGAAAGACAGAGAGAGAAGACAAACATTTGATTGAAGCAACGGAGATTCACCGGAGATGAGAAACGTTGCAACGGAGAGATTTAGAGAAACAGAGAAACTACTAAACTAGAGAGAGAGTTTTAGAAAGTTGCGGCTGAGAGAGAAGATAAAACTGAGATTTAGACTTTTAGGGTTTTTTTTACTTATATAAGACGGTTCATCGGTTTAAACCGGTTTTGGATATCCAAAACCGGTTTGAACCGAAAATAAATCAATTTTCAAATAATTAAACCGGTTTGAACCGAATAACTTATATGAACCGAACCGAACACCCATTTTTTGGTTTGGTTCGGTTCGGTTCGGTTCCGTTCCGGATTTTGTGCCCACCCCTAATTTGGAGGATGAGTTTCAATGATCCAAAAGAGAAAGGCAAGCTCACTTGGTGAATGAAAATTTGGTGAACAAGAAGAAAGAAGAGATTTAGTTATGACATAAACGATTAAGACATCCCTCATTTAGTTATCTTAGGAGATTGTTTCCATCTTTATTTAGTGGTTGTAATTTTTTGGATTTTATTTGCGAAACTTGTGTGATGGCAAAGAGCCACCGTACCATTTTCCATTTGAGTGATAATAAATCAAATCTTCCTTTTTCATTAGTTCATTCGGATGTTTGGGGACCGACGCCAATCTTTACTCATAATGGGATGAAGTGGTTTGTTACTTTTGTGGATGACTATACTAGAATGACTTGGGTTTATCAATTGAAGCATAAGAGTGATGTTTACAGAGTTTTTCGCCTGTTTCATCAGATGGTGGCTACATAGTTTGGCATTCAAATAAAAGTCTTTTGTTCCGATAATGGAGGTGAATACTTCAAGCAAGAATTGACGGACTTCATGTGTTCGATGGGTGTTATTCACCAAACAACTTGTCCTTATTCCCCTCAACAAAATGGTGTCGCAGAGAGGAAAAATAGACAGTTATTGGAAGTTGCTTGGTCTCTCTTGATTGGTGGACATGTTCCTTCTCACTTATGGGGTGAAGCTTTGAGTTCGGCGGTCTACTTGATCAACCGTACACCCTCTAGTGTCCTCAATTTTAGAAGACCATTGGATTCACTTTCCGATCATTGCACTCTTCCGCCAGTGGTGCTTCTAGCTCCTCGGATTTTTGGGTATGTCATCTATGTTCACTTACATCCACATCAACGTACTAAGCTTGATTCTCGTGCTTTGAAGTGTGTGTTTGTAGGATATGGAATCAATTAAAAAGGCTATAAGTGTTATGATCCATCTTCTAAGAGGTTTTATGTTTCCATGGATGTTGTTTTTCATGAGAAATAGCTCTTTTATCAGCCACCTACTGATTTATCACTTCAGGGGGAGAATCAAGAAAAAATGATTAATCTTGAAGAATTACAAGTGTTTTTTCCAAGATATTTGGACTTCTCTAGTATCCGGGGGACTAGAAGTGACACTACTAGTCGACCAGACGAAGACAACTAAACAATCAGAAATGATACCACCGATCAATTGGAAGATCAGGAAAGACTCCCAATTGATGAATTAATGACTCCAAACGTTGAGGATGATTCTTTCCATGATAGTACAATGTCTCCTAAGAATCCGATATAACCACTGGGCCAATCTTCTCCTGAGAGTCCTTTAGAGATACCCACTAATCCTAATTCTACAATTGTTGATAATGTTAATTTTGAATATCAATTGTCTCAATATCGTCTTCCACCTCGTTCTAACCGTGGCATTCCACCCATTAAATATGAACCTAACCTTAAATCAAAAGCTAGATATCATATTAGTGACCATGTATCTTCCCAAAAATTATCCAAGTCATAGGCTTCTTATGTGCTACAGTTATCGTCTGTCTCTATTCCTAGTAAAATGCATGAAGCTTTAGCAGATGCTAGATGAAACCAAGCTATGGCAGAAGAAATGGCAGCACTTGAAAAGACTTCTACTTGGGAACTTATGCCTCTACCTAAGGGAAAAGATGGGTGTTTGCGGTCAAGCATAAGGCAGATGAGACCATTGAAAGGTATAAAGCTTGTTTGGTTGGAAAAGGGTATACACAATCGTATGGGATTGATTATCAAGACACTTTTGCACCAGTTGCCAAGCTTAATACGGTTAGAGTGCTCTTGTCTTTGGCGGCCAATCGGGATTGGCCACTTCTCCAGTTTGATGTAAAAAATGCTCTCTTACATGGAGATTTAGAAGAAGAAGTGTATATGGACCCTCCTTCAGATATAGAGAAGTACTCAAATACTACAATGGTGTGCAAACTCAAGAAGACATTGTATGGGTTAAAGCAATCTCCAAAGGCTTGGTTCAGTAGATTCACCAAGTCTATGAAGAACTTCAGCTATAAACAAAGCAACCCAGATCACACGTTGTTTTTGAAACACCAAAAGGGTAAAATTACTACTTTAATTATCTATGTGGATGATATGGTGGTGACAGGTGATGATCAAGATGAAATTGAGAGTTTGCAACGACACTTGGCCTTGGAGTTTGAAATGAAGCAGCTTGGTGACTTGAAGTACTTTCTTAGGATTGAGGTAACACGATCAAAGAATAGTATTTTCTTATCTCAACGGAAATACATTCTCGATTTGTTAACTAAAACAGGTATGCTTGGATGTAAACCTTCTAAGACTCCTATGGAATAAAATCATAAGTTGTTTCTATGTTTGAATGCAACTTCTATTGATAAGGCAAGGTACTAGAGCCTTGTGGGAAAAATGATCTATTTGTCCTATACTAGACCAGATATTGCCTATGCAGTGTAGTAAGTCAGTTTATGCATGATCCTCGTAAACCTCACATGGATGCTAAGGAATGTATATTGAGGTATTTGAATACCGCTCCTGGTAAAGGATTACTCTTCACTAAACATAATCACCTAAAAGTAGAAGGTTACACTAATACAGATTGGGCAAGTTCAGCTGATAACAGAAGTTCTACTTCAAGATACTTCACTTTTGTAGGTGGAAATCTTGTGACTTGGAGGAGTAAAAAGCAACCAGTGGTAGCAAGGTCTAGTGCAGAAGTTGAGTACAGAGGCATGGCTTTTGGAGTATGTAAGTTACTATGGTTGAGAAACTTGCTTTTGGAATTGTGTGTTGATTATCAAGAATCAATGAAGTTGTATTGTGATAAAAAAAAAATGATCTATTTGTCCTATACTAGACCAGATATTGCATATGCAGTGTAGTGAGTCAGTTTATGCATGATCCTCGTAAACCTCACATGGATGTCGTGGAATGTATATTGAGGTATTTGAAGACCGCTCCTGGTAAAGGATTACTCTTCACTAAACATAATCACTTAAAAGTAGAAGGTTACACTGATGCAGATTGGGTAGGTTCAGCTGATAACAGAAGATCTACTTCAGGATACTTCACTTTTGTAGGTGGAAATCTTGTGACTTGGAAAAGTAAAAAGCAACTAGTGGTAGCAAGGTCTAATGCAGAAGTTGAGTACAGAGACATGGCTTTTGGAGTATGTGAGTTACTATGGTTGAGAAACTTGCTTTTGGAATTAGGTGTTGATTATCAAGAAGCAATGAAGTTGTATTGTGATAACACTTTAGCTATAGAGATTGCTCACAATCCAGTTCAACACGACCGGACAGAACATGTTGAAATTGATAGACACTTCATTAAGGAAAAACTTAAAGCCGAGATTATTATGTTTCCTTTTGTGAAGTATGAAGATCAGTTAGCCGATGTTCTTACCAAAGCTATAGCCATCAATGCTTTTGATGACTCTTTAGACAAGTTAGGCATGTGCGACATCCATGCTCCAACTTGTGGGGGAGTGCTAGAATTATGGGATTGAATTGGGCAAGAATTATGGGATTAAATTGAGCAATATTCTTAGTCAATGATTGTCTTTATTCTCCTCTTAATTATAGGATATTCTCAATTATAATTGAGATTGTGTAGTTGACTATAGATTGATTTGCTTGATTATAGCTTGATTCTTTCCTTGTAAATGATCCTTGTATGTATTCTATATATTATAGAAACACAATGAATAAAATTATTAGAAAATTATTTCACAATTGTGTTATTTTGATAATTTTTTCTCTTAAAGACGAACTTTGCATGAAAAGTTGCTTTCCTTCATTGAAGTCATATCAAACACGAACCACCTAAGCAACTAGTCAATACAAACAAAGGGAGTTTTGTTATGGAATCAAGCCAACACAAATCTAAAACCTAACAATACCTTCTAGCTTTAAGGTGTTGCATCAATAAGCTTCAACAAATAGAGAACATTCCTAAGTGTACCTTGGAGTAGTGTTCTCCTTGTTTTTAACCATCAATATAAAACTCAACATAAGCATTTAGATTAGGACATGCTTTATATTAAGTTCTTTGTAATTGAAAGAACATGTAACACATGCTTTAGATTAAGTTATTGATAGGAAGCAATATGACTTTTCACTTTTGTATCACCAATGTTATAAATAGACAACTGATTACCGTTATTTCCAACGATAAATCTATTCTTAGAGCATCTTTAATGGTATCCTTAAAAGTATGAACGTAATCAAAATTTGATTATTTATCCCCAAAACACCGTCCAATAGAACCACTAAAATTTAGCAATAGCTTTAATCAATAATTAAATTGCCTCTTCAATAATCAAATTTGAAGTTTGACTTTCAATCATCAAATACAAACTTAACCCAAAATAACTACTGTTGTGATTTTATACTTTCTCTCTCATCTGTGGCTTTTTTTTTCCCCTCTGATCGCTTATGTATCTCATCATTATTTCGACCCCAAAAATTTCAATTAGGTAAAATTCGTCTTTTCATTACGAATGGATGAATACCCATATCGTATACATTCTCTTGTCTTTTAGGTTTTTTTATTTTTTTATTATTATTTTTTTAATTTTTACCTTATTTGGGTAATGATATTGAAAGAAAATTTTATTATGGTTTTGTAATAACAATCGATGTTTGATTTTAGGGTAAAATATTTATTAACTGAGATTTAATTCACCCAAAAAAAAAATAGAGAATTGGTTTGATCAGTCTTACTATATTAGTGATGAAAGAAACTCAAAGCGAAATCCATCATTTTGATGTGCAGAGAAAGAAAAAGAGAAAAAGAGTATTTAATATCTTGAGATATGAGGTATATATAAATGCTATTGGTTTGTGAAATAAAAATGGGCAGGAACAATGAAAAAAATATGGCAAAAGTAGATTTTTTATTTAAATAAAATGTACGATTGTGATCTACACAATCATCAATTTTAGCAATCCCAGAAAACAATTCTTAAATGCTAAGGTGACAACTTTTGAGGATTCAAATTTGCTTATACCACTAAAGATATTGTTACCCCTGTATTCTGATTTGATTGAGAGGTTGTTGAGATCGGATGTGACATGGTTGTAGCTCCCCTATCCATATACCAAGCTTGATCTACAACTGAGTCCGGTGTTGCAAAATAAGTTGCATTTTGAGAGCAAGAAGGTGAGGATGAACTTCCTTGATTGTAGTTGAACTGCTCAACAAATCCTTTTTTATTCTGATATGTGAGATAGGCTATCTGATTTTAATTAGTTTGAGGTCCTAGAAATTGTTAGTCAAATCGTTTGTAACATTTCAATGCTCATGACCTAGCATGGTTTGCCACAAACTTGAAAGTGGATTCTTTGAGATGGCCTTCCAAATCTACCACCTTTTTGACCATGCCTCTACTACCATTTCCTTTGAAATTGTTAGAGTAACCATCTTGTCCTTCATTGTTTCTTTTAGTGCTAGACATGTTCGATGCAAAATGAGTTGATGGACTATTGATACTCATATGTGTTGATCCACTTCGAGTCTTTGCTCATACATCAACATCTAGAATTATGCATCTTCAAGAATTGCACAACAACTGCATCGTATTCATATCAAGGGAAAAAGTGGAATTGCCCTTCTACTAATGCTAACTAACGGTGGTCAACTGTTAGTCAATGGTAAGAGGGTATATTTGTGTTATTATGATAGATTTTCCAGAACATACAGTTAGGTATGTTTGTGAAATTTGCCCATATATATGGTGGTTTTCTAATAAGGACGTTTTGAAATTATAAGTTAAGGACATCCAACCATAGCCACATATTCATATTAGGTGTTGGTATTTGTTAATGTGGGGTTGTGGGCCCACTGTGAATGTGTGGCTGTAGTTGGACGTCTTGAAATTATAAAGTCATGATGATCCTAACTAGAAAAGTATTATATATATAAGGTTCTTCTCTAGTCAGGTGGGTCCTGAAATTTTTCTTTAGGTTCTTAGAATTCCAACTAGTTGGAATTAGTGTAAAATTGTTTTGCACTAATTCCAACCAATTGGAATTCTAAGGACATAATGAAAAATTTCAAGATCAAACCAGACTAGGGAATTTATATATATATATACACACATATGGTCCCATTCACATCAGTGCACACTAGGGATGGCAATTTGACCCGCACCTGCGGTCACCCGCCCGAACCCCTGACCCTATAGGGTCGGGTTTGGGTGGTGAATTTATGACCCGTGAACCCACGAACCCGTATAAATAAAAACCCAATGGATTTGGGTGCGGGTGTGGGTTGAGAAAACGAACCCGTGGGTGAACCCGCGAACCCATATAAATAAAAATCATATAGTATTTATTATTTAAAATATTATAAATTTAAACTCCAATTAAACATTTTTAACCATATAGAGAATAAAATATAAAAACTCCACTCATTTTAAGTTTGAGAATTACAATTCTTAACTCTCATTTATATATAGCTAATGATAGGTTACATTTGTTGGTTTTACTCTTATGAAACATCATGCTTACTTATTTGTTTTGTCTTTGGAGATCCATTTGGAATTTTTCTTGGTAGTGTTTTATATTATTGTATTTGTAATTCTCCATAATATATTATAAATAAAAAGGAGTTATGTATTGTATATATAAAAATATAATTAAATATTAAATATTTATAAATTAATATATTTTGTGGGTTGGTGGGTGTGACCCGTGAACCCGCTAACCTGCATAAAACCCGCGGGTGAAACCTAAACCCGAACCCGTTTATTTTCGCGGGTTCACGGGTGGGCGTGGGTGATGAAAATTTTCGTGGGTGCGGGTTTGGATTTTACAAAACTCGCCCGAACCCGACCCATTGCCATCCCTAGTGCACACTGATTTAACTACATCAGTATCAATACATGTGGACCACTGATTATGGAGAAGTTTTGACAGGTGCATACACTTTGAGTCAAAATATATAAATCTAATGGTCCACATCCAACGCATTGATGAAGTTATATCAGTGCGCACTGACTTGAACATATATATATATATATTGAGTCTCTCATAATGGATTTCTTATTTTAATTTCGGTAAGGAGTAATGACATTGATAAAGTCACATCGATTTGTATAAATTTTTTAAGTTGAATTTTGTGTGTGGATGATAAGTTCGATGAAATGTATCTATGAATATAATTTGAAAAAATTGTAAGCACTAAAACTATTTATCCCGATTTTATTAAATATGAAGACATTAGAAAAATGGACAAAATATAGGAAAATTCAAGAAAATGAGTTATAGTGTTTGAAAAATTCTCAAAATTTATTCACGTAGATTTCGATGAACTTATTATCCATAAAAAAATTCAGATCAAAATTCATAAAAATGGATGTGATTTCATCGAAGCCCTTATCGAAATTAAAATAAGGGATCCTCTATGATATAACCACTAGTCCACTATATACATACGTATTCTCAATAAAAAATTTATTTATTTTATTATTGTTTAATCCTAACTTCTAAGTTATATATAATTTCTTATTTTTATTATATCAATAAAGGTATGAAAAATTCTCATTCCAATAGAATTACTTATGGATTTCAATTAACACTGTCGGGGTTTGGGATTCGGAGACAGGGTCAGGAATGAGGGTATCTCTCCCGACACGAAATGACAGGTGGATAGTGGAGTTTTATCTAAATTTGAAAACTAGAATGCCCGTTTTGAGAAAAGATCAAACCTTAGGGAGGTTTTTGCAAAATAATAGAAATATATGGCATGAAACGTATAGTTGAGTGTCACCTGTGTAACTGTGTTACTTGACCTGGGCAGACTGGGAGTCAAGTCCATTTGACATTTACTTTTGTTCTCAAACCATTTTAAGAAAAAATTTAAAATTTTTCCTTAAAAAAAAAAAAAAAAAAATTAAAGTAGGGTTAGGGTTTTGATTTCGGTGTGAGAGTGAAAAAAACAGATGCAGCAGCCAAATGAGATGATGAGTCCTCCTCCATTACCATTGAACCTCACAACTGAGCAGATTCAAAAGGTACTAAACAAACACATACCCACATTGAAATATCATTAAAATGATGTATATATTGTTATTTACATTTTATTTATTTATTTATTTTTATGTGTACTATGATGGGTTGTTAATAGATTGTACTAAAAACCTGTTGATATTATTCTGATATGAATGTTATGGGTGGGCCATGGTGATTTCTTGTCACTTGTTTCAAGAAATTTAGTATAGATCATGGAGTGTTTGTATGTGGGTTTTTTATTTTTTATTTTTATTTATTTTATTTATTTATTATGAGCATAATAAAAAATAACAATGTACTTGATATGGGTAAGTGGCAACCTGAAAAATGTGATTTTAGGTTATTTTGTGGATTTATGATCTTAGATTGAGTTACACTTTGTGGATTTCATTTGAGTTCATATAGTAAATAGAGAGACTATCAATTTTCAGCATGTAAGACTTTGGGTTTGAATCCACCCACATCAGAATTTGAAGGGTCTGATTAATATTTCAATGTAATGGAAAATAAATCTTCAAATGAAAAACATTCTGAGATGTGAACCATTGTGTTGAGAAATGAACACCAAGCACAAAGATGGCACGATTTCAGTTTGGTTTTCAAAACATTCTGAGATGTGAACTTTATTTCAATTTTTGATTTTCTTTCATATAGAGATGGTGATGTTTTGTGGTTGATGCAGTACCTGGAGGAGAATAAGCAGTTGATTATGGTTATAATGGAAAATCAAAATCTGGGAAAGGCTGCTGAGTGTGCTTTGTGAGTTACAAAATTCGTATAATGTTCTTCTTTTGGTTATTTTCTATGTTATGTTGCATCAAACGGCTTCAGCTTTGTTACTTTTTAAGATTTTAGTTATGAGCTAAAATGTTCTGGGTTGATTCAAATTCTTGAAGTGAACTAGCTTACCAAGTTCTTTTCATGTATTGTGTTGTATGTGTTATCTGATTTTTTGAATATCATCCTCGTGGATGAGATTCGAATGTTTGTTTGTTTTCTGTCTGTGTTGTCTGAGATGACACCTAGAAAACAAAAGAAACGAGGACATGAAAAAACAAAGTTATGCGTGTTTATTTTCCAAGTAGAAGCTCATATTGTGGAAAATCTTGAATTTGGTATTTGTGATAATTTTAGATAACTATTCGCTTAGATAAACTTGCTTTTGTTATTGTTGTTAAAACCTTAGTTTATTGTGAAACAAAGAGAAAAGGTAGTTGAGGAAGATTGAGGTAGATGGCAACAAATTCAGTGGAATAGTTAACGGTCTTCTTGCATATCTTCGCAATGTAAATATTTCTTAGAAGTCGTTTCCAAAACAATTGGAATCGGAACAGAGTTTTAATGGTGTAAATAAGCATGTGGAATATCAGTCACTTTCTTCAATTGGCTCACTGCTTTGTTTGCTTGGAATCAGTCGCTTTTTTGTTGATTCAATGTTTCGAAAAATGATGTTGGCTAATAGATTGTTTAACATACTGTGACTGTCCAGGATCATCAACTCCACTTCAACTGTGCATATAGTATATGTAACATGTTTTGACAGCACATGACATTTCAAATGATTCAGGTACCAAAGCCAGCTACAAAATAACTTGACGTATCTAGCTAAGATTGCTGATAACCAGCCTCAACCTCCAAAGCCGCCTTCTCAGGTATCGGCAACAACAAGGCTTTGATAATATTGAACATAGCTCACCCACTGTTTGTAGTTGAACATAGCTCACCCTTTGATAATATTGCAGACGCAGTCACAACCCTCAATCCAAGAAGAGCACTACATGCAGTCATCTCAGGCAGCAATGTCTCAGCAGCAACAACAAGGCTTTATATCTCCCATGTCACCTTTCCCGTTAAACGACCAACAGCAGCAGCAGCTATCCTATGTGCAACAACAGCAAGTCATCCAAGCTCAAATGGGCATGAGACCAGCTGGTGCTTCTCCCACCTGCATTTATCAGTCCAGACCTGGGACAAATTTCATTGCCATACAAGGAAGGAGGCAAGATGGCTCGGAGGGTGGTGCAAGCGATGGTCTCGGAAGGTGAAGTTCCAGATATAATGTTTATTCTCTCTGGATATATGAAAACATAACTTCTTGGATTCTATCTGCCTCTTTTTATTAAGATCCTCTGTTAGTTACAGAATTGGTTCCTATAAAAAGCTTGTGTATAGACAATGAAAATTCCCTTTTATTTTCAACTTTTCTTAGAAATGAATGCTTGAAATTGTTACTACAACTCAATTAACAAGTCTTTGTTACTACCATGTTAATGGTAGGGGTTTTGAGTCCCACCATATCCATTTATTTTAGGGTTATTACTGTTTTCATCCCTATGGTTTACCATATTAGCCATTTTGGTCCCTGTCGTTTCAGTATTGGCCTGTTTGGTCCCCGTTGTTTCAGTTAATCCATATTTTGGCCCCTACCGTCCAAATCCGTTAGAGTTTTTAAAATTTACGTTAAGTGAGCAAGGGTAAATTGGTAAAAGCATCAAGCATTCTTCTAGAATTTGTTTTTAAGAATGGCAAAACAGTAACTTGATGTATAAATAATTGAAATAACTGAAATAATTGAAAATTACAGAAATTTTTTTAAAAATTAAAAAAATAATCAAACCCTAAATTATGTATTCACCCTCTTTCTCTAACTCTCTTCTTCTTCTTTCTCTCCATCTCTCTCCTCGATTCATCTCTTTCTCTCCCTCTCTTCTTGTTCTGTCTCACCAACACACTACCACCACCAAAACACCACATCGTACCACCATGAGCAATCGAAGTCATCGTCCAAGGTGCTGATGCGGGTCAGATAGAGGAAGGGGTAGCGACAGTGGTGGAGATGATTGTTGTTGTGGCGGTGCATAGGGGTGTTTTGGTCAGTGAAATCGATGTGGGAGATGAGGGACTAGAGAGAGACGTCATTGTTGATGAAGGAGGTGAGGAGGTGGGAGCCGTTCTCGACGAGGGAGCGGAAGGAAAAGAGGAGAGAGACGTCGCGGTGGTTTGCTTCATCAGCTGACTGGTGCTCCGAAGGTGGCGCAGTGGTGGGTGATCGATCATCACGGTGGCTCCTAAGAGAAGGGGTTTTTTTGATTTTGTTTTTATTTGTAAATTTTGCTTGTTTTTGTTTTCATTTCAATGCTTTTCAGGGAGCTTGATGGATGGAGAGTGTGCTGTGGGGGGCTTGTGCTTCAAAACAATCTGATTTTTTTTTTTTTTCCAGATTTTTGTTATTTTTCAGAATTTAATTTTTTGGTTTTGATCGGGAAATATGGATTAATGAATGAGATTTGTGTGTGTGTGTGTGTTTTGTTTTTTTTTTTTTTTTTTTTTTTTGTTGATTCAATTTATTTTTCTTGTTTGTGGAATTTAATTTGGCGGTGAAAGGGATGGTGGATGGTGGAAAAGTGATGATGGCGATGTGTGTTCATGATTGGGTATGGATTTGTGGTTGGTGATGGGTGGATTTGGGGTTTGGTTTGGGGTTCTTCTCTTTTATTTCTTTGGTTGTTTTAATTATTTGTGTATTTGGTGGGATTATGGTTCGTAGATGATGATGTTTAATGTTGAACCCAGAATTGGGTTCGAAGATGATGATGATGATAAAATTAAAAAATAGAGTTTAAAACAAAACTCAGGGTTATTTTTTAAAAAAACAATTACATGATTGATTTTTTTTTTAATAATTTGTCTTTGTGTTGTGTGGTTTGTGTATTAATGAGTTTGTGTTTCTTGTATAAGGAAAAAAAACCATTGAAAAGCAACAATAACTTTTGAGGGCAAAAGTGTCATTACAATCCCTTAAGACATTTTAAGGGTATAACTGTCATTTCACCATCTAATCATCTCGTTTAACGGAAAATGTAACAGAGGGACTAAACGGACCAATACTGAAATGACAGGGACCAAAACGGCTAATATGGTAAACCACATGGATGAAAACAATAATTACCCTTTATTTTACAAATATGTGGGGAGATTTCACCTCTGTATTATATATAGCAAAATTTTGATTTTTAAATTTCAATGGAAAATATATTGAGAAATCATGTGTGAAAAGTAAAATAAAAAATTTATTTGAACTTTTTCTATTCGTTAGAAATATTTATGCTCATGCTATTAATAAATGGACCTTGAATTGAATTGTGATACAAACTTTATTATTTGTTTATTTTGTGGATTCTAATTATTATTTTTTTCAAAATATTGGAATTGAAACAGATATAGAGTGAACTTGCTTTTTCATTTTATTTTGTACTATGACAATATTTTGAAATCAAAGGAGGTTGTATGATTCGAATATGATATAGTTGTGATGGGCTTACCACGGAACTAATACATGAGACTCTTTTACAGTGAGCAACTCCTTATATTAAGTGAATTCTAATGAGAATCTTTTTATGGGTAACAAGAGCAACATAATATAATATATATAAAAATATATATTAAAGAACATTTAACTACGGTACAAAATCTATATAATTACAATTATAGGACGTAATCGTTACAGTTAATGCTTCTTTGGGAGGAAGTAATCTATATAATTATAGGAAGTAATCTTTCTCAATTGACCTACCTTATCTCGAGCAATAACAATCTTAAAGGCAATATACCAATTCAATTGTGTTAGGTGAACCAATTACGTTTGATAGATCTTTCTCACAACAATCTTTCTGGATACATTTCTCCTTGTTTAGATTTCATTGCACTCCATAGTAGTGACCATAAAGTTGCAAGTCCATTATTATGATATTGAGAGTATATATAAAAGAGCTCTCAAGGTTGTATTTTAATACATTGATGAAAATACTTAAGGTTAAAATATTACATTTTCTCTCAATTGGCGGGATACTCTTTCTCTCTTATTCTATTTTAATTTTAAGTTATTATATTTGTTTTGTTTTTCAGTTATTTGCAAATAGAACAAAAGTAGGCAATACGCCAATACCTCTAGATAATGACGGAACAGTAGTAAAGACATGGAAGGCTTGGACCAGTACTAATAAAAGACATGGAAGACTTGGTAAACCCCTATACTTCACGAGATAGATCAATTATTTAGCTAGAGACATTTGTTTGCATTCAATAATGGGTCCTATGCAACCACCACATCCGCACAATGAACAGTAATCATAGTATCTATTCAATTTGACGATGTTTTTAGTTAGAGTTGCTCTTGTATAGTGTATGAGATATTTGAATATTTCAAAATAATAATACTGAGACCTACTGACTACTATTATCCAATTAAATTTAAGATACTTTTCAAGTCTTCTACTATTATCCAACACTTTATCGAAACTTACCTTGCAATTTCTTGAAATGGGCATAGTCTTCGAACTTTTATGGGCCTATTATTCTCTCCTAACAGACCTAAGGGGTTGTTTGTTTTTTTCCCAATAAGACTTATTATCTCTTATATCTTAAATTAAGATAAATTAGTTTGTTTGTTTTTTTAACTTATATCTTATTTTAAGATATATATGTCTTTTAAAAAAAGTAAAAATTTTTGACTTTTATCTTATTCAAAAAGTGATACAGTAGAGTTTTTTAATAAATTTCCAAAAATATCTTATAACAATTCATACATTTATGATTTTATCCGCACATAATAAAATACTAAAAACCAATTTTCCAAAAATTCCCAATTTTGAAGAAACCCTAACACAACCTAATCAATTTTATATTTGTAATAAGTCATCTAAAATGAAAAAAACAAACATATCATAATATCTTAATTTATAAGACTTATCCATATATCTAATAAATTAAGGTCTTATAAGACTTTAGACAAAAAAACAAACAGCCCCTAAGTCTACAGTAGAATGACAGAGTACACTAGTATTTTATATAATGTACTGTTCAAAACTATACAAATTAACACTAACATTTTCTAGAGATTTGTGTAAGAACTAAGAAGATAGTTGTGGTGTTGTGTAGCTTCAATTAGTCAATATGAGACCTACTATTGCTCCTCCTGTGTCAAACAACAAACTGTATAATAAGATCAATCGATTCAGCCACAAAAATACCAATTATCGAGTGCAATGCAATCATTTTGGAAGGGAAATCCTTTTCAAGGTAGAAAAAGTGATAAAGATGAATCAAGAAAATGGTTCCAACGAACAACATTTCTGTAACTCATTATGTTTGTTTATTATTTAGCTTTGACTCAGTGTGTTGACCGAATTTCATGACGTACCTGGGCACGTCACAAGTCAACTCGGGAGATTGACCGAGTCAGATTGAGATGAATTTATTATCGAGTTGACTAAGTCAAATTGAAGACCATGCCCATTTCATCCATTAATAGGCCTATAAAAGTTCGAAGACCATGCCCATTTCAAGAAATTACAAGGGAAGTTTCAAAGTGTTGGATTGACTTACATATAGTCTGTAGAAAACTTGGAAATACGCTTTATTTTAACTTTAAGAAAGTGAAGTATGTAATAGACTAGTAGGTCTAAGTATTATTATTTTGAAATATCTCATATACCATGTGGGAGGATTCCAATTTGAAATATTGTCAGACTGAATGAGTATTCTAAATTTCTAATTACCATTCATTGTATGGTGGTGGTGGTGGTGGTGGTTGTGTAGGACTCATTATTAAATCATAATGAGAGTTGCAAATATTCTTTTTAATATTTATTCTTTTTGGTTGCCACTCCCAAACTTCGATTTATTCTTTTTAATTTCTTTTTAATTTATTAAATCATAGAGTGTGTAGCTTAGTGGAATGAGAGTTGCAAATATTTCGGTCGAATCAAATTTAAATATATGACGTGGTAACTCGAAATTAATTTGGACAGTAGGCTGTAGCCTGTAGGCCTCATTATTGAATGCAAACACATCTCTCTTCAAATAAGGGAGAAACAAGCTGGTCTTCAGTATTTATTTCTACCTGTACATCTATATCTAAAAGTCCAGCTTTATCTTATGGAACTGACATATGTGGAAAATTCAAAGTCTCCTCCAAGGCCAAAGCGGTGGCAAATACTAATAACTTCCGACCATTAAAAGAGATAACAGTGTTGCAGAAGTCGGCGCCTAGAGCCGCCTAGTCGCCGACTAGTCGCTCGGCGGTGGTCTTCCGCCTCGATTATTGGGTAGTCGACTGAATTAGGCGGCTGTGGTCAAAGTCGGTCCACGTCGGAGCAAGTCGGAGCTAGTCGGTCTAAATCGGAGCTAGTCGCGGCGGTGGTCAACGGCGTTGGAAGTCGATGTTGACTTTCCAAATCGAACTTGGTCTTCTCTCTTCTACGTCAAATTTCTCCTCTGCTCTTGCCGCCGTCGTCCGTCGCCTTCGTTGCCGTCATCGTCGCCGTCGAAGCTGATCTTCTCTCTCGCCAGTCGAACTGGTCTTCTACTCCTTTGTCTCCTCTCGCCGAATCTCATCACTGTTTTGGTTGATATATTTAATAAATGTTATTTAAATTGTTGAGTGTGTTGACTGTTGACTTATGCAATATTAACTTGTACATTGTGTATTAGTGCATTGTTTACTTGTACATGTACTACAAAACTTATGCAATATTAACTTGTACATTGTGTATTAGTGCATTGTTTACTTGTACATGTACTACAAAGTTGTGTAGTACAAACTGATTGTACTATAAACATAAAAAAAAATATGAATTATAAACATTTAAACAATATTCAATATATTAAAATAATCAGAATATGTGAAATATTATGATATTTATTGAATTACAAGAAAAAAATACTTTAAAAAAAAATTCCGACCAGCTACCGGCTTGCCGTCGATCGGCCGATGACCGACTTCCGACCATTTGCCTAGTCCCCGACTAGTCCCCGATTAATCCCCCTAGGCCCTAGGCGCTAGGCGGTGGGTTGCCGCCTGACTAGCGCCTAGCGACTTTTACAACACTAGTTTTTATGACGTGCCGCGATATATTAATTTCATAAATGTGATTTATAGCTTCCATTGTTTTTAGAACAAATTATACCAAACTTCTCATGAGGTTTGCTCGTTTACACACGGAAACAATTTTACTGTTAATTGACACCCACCTCTCCTACCGTTAGGGTTTGACCGTTATGTGTGGAAGTTGACTATTAAAAAAATGATAAAAAACAGAAATACCCTTGATTCACTAAAAATCCAAAAGAACTAATTACACCAAACTCCCTGAGGTTTGCTTTTTATACACATAAACAACTTTATTGACACTCACCTCCCCTGTTATTAGTCAAACTTGGTCAAATTAAGCCATAAACCAATTTTGACTATCAAAACTAAGGATAGTTAAGTCATTTGAAGCATTATATATATAAATATATAAATATATATATTTAAAAAATTGAATAAATATTTTTTAAATGAAGATTTTTTAATGCATTTTAAAATGAAGATTTTTTCATTTATACTTATTTATGAATCTCATTTTAATTTCACTTAATTTCTACAATTTAGAAGAAAACTTTCATTTAGCTATTATTTTCTTGTATGTGATTTATAACTGTATCCCTAAAACTCCAACCTTTATGCTTCTAACACCATCCTGTTTTTTTTTCACTGCCAACTATTTCTATCACCATAGTAAAATCTTATTCAAAAGACCTTGATACCCTTGGAAGTGATTGAATTTATTGAATTTTGTATTCGCAGGCCTGAAAGCATATTACTCTGTCTTAGCATCAAACAGGACATATAATCTATATTGGACTAGCAAAAGATATTTCCTGGAAACAGAGGTTTCTCTATCAACCCTAGCTATGTAGAATTAGCCAAGACCTGTAATTTCTTTAGAGAATCTTATTGACTTGTAAATTGTAATTGCTTTTACACCACTCAATTGTTCGACCTGCATTCATTACCGGTTCTAAATTCTAATTGCTAGGGATGGCAAAATAATCTGCAGGGACAAATAATTTGTCTTAGTGTCAAACAGGACATATAATCTGTATTGGACTAGCAAAGGGGTATGGGAAGCTCTCAAAAGATTTTTCCTGGAAACAGAGGTATCTCTATCAACCCCAGCTGTGTAGTATTAGCCAAGACCTGCAATTTCTTTAGAGAATCATATTGACTTGTAAATTGTAATTACCTGCATTCATGACCGATTCTAAATTCTAATTGCTTTGGCACCACTTTGGAAATTCCACAGATGGAGAACATCTACTAATTGCTTTTGCACCACTTAATTGGCAAACATTGCTGTCAAGTCTTGGATGACAAATTATTGATGGATTGCTATTGTTTTAACTGCAACCACACAAGACTCTTCATTTATCATCAATTGTTGAAAAGTCTTGTGAGCAACACTTGGTCCCAAGCCGTTAATAGACTACTACTGCCATAATACCGAGGAGAAAACTACACACATGTTTGTAAGAGACCAATTCTGGTTTCTTTCCTTAGAAGGGTCTTTGAGTGAGTTGCCAATGAAAGGCTAACCCAGAAAAAACACTAACAATAATAAGTCTCACACCTTTTTTTTTTTTTTTTTTTTGGAGACTCAATTTCATGTTTCTGAGACTTATTTTAATATTTCTAAGACTTATTTTGATATTTCTGAGACTTATTTTGTTGTGACTTACATAACCACCACAACACAATAAATGGTAATTAGAGTACTTATTCAGTCTGACGATGTTTCAAGTTCGAGTAGCTCCCATATGATATATGAGATATTTCAAAATAATAATATGAGAATTATTACTATCCAAATAAATTTAAGATACTTCACTTTCTTAAAGTTAAAATGATGCATCTTTCCAAAGTCTTCAAAAGGCTACAGGCAAGTCAATCCAACACTTTATAGAAACTTCCCTTGCAATTTCAATATTTTTACAGTTGACTTTAAAATTTGTGTCCACCCAAAAACTGCATTGATTTTATGATGTCTAGAACAATTATTTGTCCAAAGAAAACAATTGGATAATCTTTATTTTTTTCCTTCAAAAATTATGTATTGAACAATTAATTCAGTTTATCAAAAAAAAAAAAAAAACAATTAATTCAGCTCTTAATTAATGGTGTCAACTAGTTTGATTTTATTAACAGTTAATAATTTAATGTAGGTTACAAGAATATTGGTTCCTCTCACTCTTGAAATTGTATTCAATTACAATCTACTGCGATTCTTTGTTAATCTTTCCTTTGTTAAAAAGAAAAAAAAAAGTGGACATTTCCTTCCATTTCCACAAACTAAAATGTGAAACTTGAAATCATGCCCAATTTTCCTTCTTCCCCTTCTTCCCCAATTTTCTTTCTCTCTCCTCTGCTCTCTCTCTCTCCCCAATACTCACTCTCTCTTATTCTATTTTAATTTTAAGTTATTATATTTGTTTTGTTTTTCAATTATTTGGAATTCGAACGAAAGTAGGCAATACCTCTAGATAATGACGGAACAATAGTAAAGACAAGTAGATATGGACCAGTACAAATAAAGACATGGAAGACTTGGTAAACTTTCACGAGATAGATCAATTATTTAGCTATAGAGACATTTGTATGCATTCAATAATGAGTCCGACACAACAACTACCACCACCGCACAATATCATTAGACTCTTTTCTCTATAGTATTTACATTTTACAGAATTTCTATCACCATAGACTTTATTCAAAAGACATTGATACTATTCAAAGTGATGGAAAAAATTCTTGTAGTGATAACTTGGGATAATTGCTTTGGCATCATTTGGAAATTCCATAGAACTAGCTAGTGTATAATTTGGAAGTTGGAAATGTTACAATGTATCTTATATAGTATAATGTATTTCATTTTCAAAATAAATTCAGTATATTTGTGAGTAGAGAAATTTATTCAGAATTATATCATCAAAACAGACTTGACGTGTCATGTGCCCGATGAAATGGCATGGTCTTCGAACTTTTATAGGCCTATTAATGGATGAAATGTTGGAAATATGGTTTTTAAAGCAATAAATATTTAAAAATATTTATTTGCTTGGAAAATCATATTCTGTATGAATGAGAAATGATTCAAAGTAATTAAAACCATATGAAAAATGAAATAGATTTGGAAAGGTGCATGAAGGTTGTTGTTCAATTAAACAGACACAAAATTACAGAAGGAAATGTCTTTTGAAATGGAAAGACACAACCATGAACAGATGCAACTATTCCTTTGAATCATGACCTTTTCAAAAGGCACTTTATGTCTATAAATTAGAAGTCATTCATTCATTCTAAACATCAAGAAAATTTGGAATTCTGCATATTCAATTCGTTGTGTGCTTGTGGATTTGAAGTGCTACTACCACAAGACAGAGAAGTCGTTGTATCCTAGAAGGCGAGCGCCGATTGACCAATAGCACCAGTGGGCGGGCGTAAATCGTCTTAAAGACATAGTGTTAAACACTAGCCTCGACTTCAAAGGAATTATTGACAAAACTACTGCAAATTGTGAAGGTTTTTCTATCAACTTATTCACTGTGTTTTAATCTTATTTTCTGTTTATTTATTTATATAGCAATTTACACCAAATTTTTCTAACAATTTTAAGACGATTTATTTCTTTGTGTTTATTGCTATATTAAAAATAATAATAATAATAATAATAATAATTTGGATTATTGTTGTTTTTGTGTTTACTGGATCTACTGATGTTATTGTTGTCTGCTTCAAATTGACAAAGTTTACTTACTGCATTTATTGTCTTTATTGCATCTCAAGTTGTAGTATATAGTTATTTGTTGTCGCTTGAAATGCTTGGTTAATTTTTTTTTTTTTTTAAGCCATCTACACCATTGCCTTATTATATTGCTCAAATTAATGTTTTATTTTGTGTAATATATAATATCAGTACCCACGATATTCTTTCATATATTTTGCCTATAGTTGGTATATTAATTTTTCTCATTTGATAATTAATTGTGAAGGAAAAATGAGTTCCTCAAATAACACAGCGACTGACACTATAGTCCCTGTTGTCCCTGTTACTTCTTTGCCTGTTGCAACTACTCCCCACCATGGAGAAAAACCTGAGAAGTTCAAAGGAACTGATTTCAAAAGGTGGCAACATAAAATGTTGTTTTATTTGACAACATTAAATTTGGCTAAATTCTTGAATGAAGACGCTCCTAAACCAGGAACTTCCAAGGAAGAAGCAACTGCAGTTGATGCCTGGCACCATGCAGACTACATTTGCAAAAATCATATCCTCAATGGATTGGATGATGCACTCTACAATGTGTATAGTCCAATAAAGACGGCTAAGACTTTATGGGAGTCATTAGACAAGAAATACAAGACTGAGGATGCCGGAATGAAGAAATTCATTGTTGGTCGATTTCTTGACTACAAAATGGTAGATAACAAAACTTGTTATTAGTCAAGTCCAAGAGTTGCAACTTATTCTTCATGAAATTCAAGCTGAAAATATGGTGTTGAGTGAATCATTCCAAGTGGCTGCAGTAATTGAGAAATTACCACCATCCTAGAAAGAATTCAAGAATTATCTCAAGCACAAACGCAAAGAGATGGGACTTGAAGATATGATTGTGCGATTGAGGATCGAGGAGGATAACCGTCGGTTTGAGAAAAGATGATCTTCCATGGAGGCCAAGGCACACATAGTGGAGAAAGGGCCAAACAAAAAGAGGAAACACTCCGGGGAAGGCTCTAGTCAAGGAAATTCTAAAAAAGCCAAGGAGTTCAAAGGCAAGTGCTTCAATTGCAACAAAACAGGACACCGTGCTAAGGACTGTAGGAGTGGCAAGGGTAAAAGCAACTTTAAGAAGAAAGGAAAGGCAAATGAGGCAAACATGACAGAGGAAGACATGATCTCAAATGATTTATCTGATATAAATCTGTCTGCAGTTGTCTCTGAGATAAATTTGGTTGGAAATACCAAAGAATGGTGGGTGGACGCTGAGGCTACTCGTCACGTTTGTGTTGATCGAAAAATGTTTGTTACTTATCAAGAATTGGATGGAGAACAATTGTTCATGGGGAATTCTTCTACCTCTAAGGTTGAAGGTCAAGGGAAGATTGTCCTGAAGATGATGTCTGGCAAGGAACTCACCCTCAATAATGTGCTCCATGTTCCTGACATCCGAAAGAATTTAGTTTCTGGATCTCTCTTGAGCAGGAATGGTTTTAAATTAGTGTTTGAGTCAGACAAGTTTGTACTTATTAAGAATGGTATGTATGTGGGAAAGGGGTACCTGAGTGATGGTTTGTTCAAGATGAATGTAATGACCATTGTACCAAAAATTATTAATAATAATAAAATCAGTTCTACTTATATGCTTGAGTCATCTGATATATGGCATGGAAGATTAGGTCATGTTAATTATGATTCAATACGAAAATTAATTAATATGGAATTAATTCCTAAATTTCACATTGATCCCAATGTTAAATGTGAAACGTGTGTTGAAGCAAAACTAACTAGAACATCATTCCATTCTATTGAGAGAAGTACAGAACCTCTAGATTTAATTCATAGTGATATCTGTGATTTAAAGTTTATAGAGACTAGAGGAGGGAAAAAATATTTTATTACCTTCATTGATGATTGTACAAGATATTGTCATGTGTACTTATTGAGAAGCAAGGATGAGGCAATTGAAATGTTTAAATTTTACAAAAAGGAAGTTGAGAATCAACTTAGCAGGAAAATTAAAGTGATAAGAAGTGATAGGGGTGGTGAATATGTATCCCCTTTTGGTGAGTTTTGTGCTGAACAAGGGATTATTCACCAAACTACAGCACCCTATACACCTCAACAAAATGGTATTGTTGAGCGTAAAAACCGTACTTTAAAAGAGATGATGAATGCTATGTTGATAAGTTCTGGGGCACCCCAGAATTTGTGGGGGGAAGCATTGCTCTCTACAAACTATATTCTCAACAAGTTGCCTCATAAAAAGTTAGACAAAACCCCATA
Source organism: Acer campestre (assembly GCA_954870605.1). NCBI lineage: Eukaryota > Viridiplantae > Streptophyta > Magnoliopsida > Sapindales > Sapindaceae > Acer > Acer campestre. The sequence goes on along the minus strand of OX940808.1, from coordinate 32,845,516 downwards.
TGAATTATGGAAAGGTCATCAACCTTCATATAAATATTTCAAAGTATGGGGGTGTTTGGCAAAGGTAGCGGTCCCTGACCCTAAAACAGTTAAAATAGGACCCAAAACCATTGACTGTATATTTATTGGTTATGTAATTAACAGCAGTGCATATCGGTTCCTTGTACATAAATCTAATATTTCCGATGTACATGTGAACACGATTATTGAATCAAGGAATGCATCTTTCTTTGAAAATGTATTTCCTTATAAGGAGGCACAAGAAAGACGTTCTCTTAAAAGAACTTATGATGCTGTTGGTAATAACCAAGACAATCATCAAGAAAGTACTGACCAAAAATCTAGTGGACAAAAACACAACATTGAACCAAGACGAAGTAAGAGGTCTAAAACGTCTAAATCTTTTGGTCCTGATTTTCTAACATATTTGTTAGAAAATGAGCCTCTCACTTTCAAGGAAGCAATGTCTTCTCCTGAAGCATTATTTTGGAAAGAGGCTATTAATGATGAAATTGATTCCATCATGCAGAATCATACATGGGAACTAGTGGATCTTCCTCCTGGAAATAAGCCTTTGGGCTATAAATGGATTTTCAAAAGGAAGATGAAGGCTGATGGAACGATTGATAAGTATAAAGCAAGATTGGTTGTCAAAGGATATAAGCAAAAGGAAGGCTTAGATTACTTTGACACATATTCACCGGTTACGAGAATAACATCCATTAGAATGTTGATTGCAATAGCGGCATTGCATAATCTAGAAATACATCAAATGGATGTTAAAACGGCATTTCTAAATGGCGATTTAGATGAGGAAATCTATATGGAACAACCTGAAGGGTTTGTAGTTCCTGGTCAAAAACACAAAGTGTGTAAGCTAGTTAAGTCTCTATATGGCTTAAAGCAAGCACCGAAACAATGGCATTTAAAATTTGACAAAGCTATGATTTCAAATGGATTCAAGATAAATGAGTGTGATAAATGTGTATACACTAAAAGCACTCAAGATGGATTTGTCATTGTTTGCCTTTATGTGGATGACATGTTGATTATGGGCAGCAATATTGGTATGATTAAATCAACCAAAAAGATGTTGGCCAGTAATTTTGACATGAAAGATTTAGGTGTTGCTGATGTGATACTTGGAATTAAAATTTCTAGAACATCTGATGGGTTAGTCTTATCTCAATCACATTACATTGAGAAAATACTAAATAAGTTTAGTGAATATGATACTAGTCCAGTGAAAACACCTTATGATCCAAATCTTCATCTTAGAAAAAATGATGGACAAGGCATTTCACAAGTAGAATATGCTAGAATCATTGGTAGTCTAATGTATCTCATGAATTGTACGAGACCTGATATAGCGTACTCAGTTAACAAATTGAGTAGATACACAAGTAATCCTGGAAAGGATCATTGGAAGGCTATAATTAGAGTACTTAAGTATTTGAGATACACAAAGAATTTTGGACTACATTACACAAGATATCCTGCCGTACTTGAGGGCTATAGTGATGCTAATTGGATATCTGATACTAAAGACTCGAAATCCACCAGTGGATATGTCTTTACAATTGGCAATGCAGCAGTATCTTGAAGATCTACTAAACAAACATGTATTGCTAGATCCACTATGGAATCTGAATTTATAGCCTTAGATAAGGCTGGAGAAGAAGCTGAATGGCTTAGAAAATTTTTAGAAGATATTCCATGTTGGCCTAAGCCTGTGCCCGCTGTATGTATACATTGTGATAACCAATCCGCAATAGGAAGGGCGCACAATAATATGTATAATGGTAAGTCTAGACACATAAGTCGAAGACACAACACCGTGAAACAACTGCTCTCTAGTGGTATTATTACCATTGACTATGTGAAATCAAAAGATAATTTAGCGGATCTGTTTACCAAAGGTTTGGGTAGAGAGCAAGTTTGCCGATTAACAAAATGAATGGGATCAAAGCCCTTGTAAAAGAGGAGCCATAATGGAAACCTAACCTGGTTGACTGGAGATCCCAAGATCCAGGTTCAAAAGGGACAACAAAATTATGGTATACTCTGACCAAGCACTGTAGAGATAAAATCTCCTTCCCATTCTTGTGATACGAAGCAGTGCTGCCTACAAAGGATTTAGGTTAAGCTATGCTTTTAATGATCCCATAATTTGATTTATTCAAGTTGGGTATGGTAGGATACTCTTTATGGGTAGTCACCTATATAAGTGTGAAATGTGGCCGTTTCTATGAGAATTTTACGTAGGGCTGAATTCTCTAAAGCACTCATGAATACTAGGATTTGTTCAGGGCCGAAATGAACACAACCGTATGAATCAGAATATGTTTGGAACGTTATTGTGTGAGTATTATTGTCTTGTTTTACACCGACGGTTGAACAGTTCAAGACATCACGTTCACTGATTAGCCAAGTAAATCCGATATTACTTCACTAGGGAAGGTTCAAGGCCAAAAGCTACCTATCTTGATGCAATAGCTTTTCTTTAAGAAACTCTCTCAAGTGTCTACATTGTCATATGCATAATATTGTGCCAATTTTCATTCATGTGGGGGATTGTTGGAAATATGGTTTTTAAAGCAATAAATATTTAAAAATATTTATTTGCTTGGAAAATCATATTCTGTATGAATGAGAAATGATTCAAAGTAATTAAAACCATATGAAAAATGAAATAGATTTGGAAAGGTGCATGAAAGGTTGTTGTTCAATTTAACAGACACAAAATTACAGAAGGAAATGTCTTTTGAAATGGAAAGACACAACCATGAACAGATGCAACTATTCCTTTGAATCATAACCTTTCCAAAAGGCACTTTATGTCTATAAATTAGAAGTCATTCATTCATTCTAAACATCAAGAAAATTTTCATAAAATTACTGCATTGAGTATTGAGTCCTTTGGTAATTGAGAGAGAATTCTGCATATTCAGTTCGTTGTGTGCTTGTGGATTTGAAGTGCTACTACCACAAGACAGAGAAGTCGTTGTATCCTAAAAGGCGAGCGCCGATTGACCAATAGCACCAGTGGGCGGGCGTAAATCATCTTAAAGACATAGTGTTAAACACTAGCCTCGACTTCAAAGGAATTATTGACAAAACTACTGCAAATTGTGAAGGTTTTTCTATCAACTTATTCACTGTGTTTTAATCTTATTTTCTGTTTATTTATTTATATAGCAATTTACACCAAATTTTTCTAACATGAAATGGGCATGGTCTTCAATCTAACTGAGTCAACTCGATAATAGATTTATCTCAATCTAACTCAGTCAACACATTGAGTCAAAGCGAAATAATAAACAAACATAATGAGTTGTAGAAATGTTGTTCGTTGGAACCGAGTCAATCTACAATTTGGAAGAAAAATTTCATTGAGCTATTTTTTTTTTTTTATGTGATTTATAACTGTATCCCTAAAACTCCAACCTTTATGCATCTAACACCATCCTGTTTTTTTCACTGCCAACAATTTCTGTCACCATAGTAAAATCTTATTCAAAAGACCCTTGGATGTGATTATGGTTATCTTCAGTTTATTGAATTTTGTATTCACAGGCTTGGAAGCATATTACTTCGTCTTAGCCTCAAACAGGACATATAATCTATATTGGACTAGCAAAAGAAATTTCCTTGAAACAGAGGTATCTCTATCAAGTATCAACCCTAGCCGTGTAGTATTATTAGTATAGCCAATAAGCCAAGACCTGTAATTTCTTTAGAGAATCTTATTGACTTGTAAATTGTAATTGCTTTTGCACCACTCAATTGTACGACCTGCATGCATGACCGGTTCTAAATTCTAATTGCTTTGGCACCACTTTGGAAATTCCATAGAGAACATCTACTAATTGCTTTTGCACCACTCAATTGTACGACCTGCATGCATGACTGGTTCTAAATTCTAATTGCTTTGTCACCACTTTGAAAATTCCACAGAGAACATCTACTAATTGCTTTTGCATCACTCAATTGTACGACCTGCATGCATGACCGGTTCTAAATTCTAATTGCTTTGGCACCACTTTTGAAATTCCACAGAGAATATCTATTAATTGCTTTTGCACCACTCAATTGTACGACCTGCATGCATGACTGGTTCTAAATTCTAATTGTTTTGTCACCACTTTGAAAATTCCACAGAGAACATCTACTAATTGCTTTTGCACCACTCAATTGTACGACCTGCATGCATGACCGATTCTAAATTCTAATTGCTTTGGCACCACTTTTGAAATTCCACAGAGAACATCTACTAATTGCTTTTGCACCACTCAATTGTACGACCTGCTTTCTAAATTCTAATTGCTTTGGCACCACTTTGGAAATTCCATAGATCGAGAACATCTACTAATTGCTTTTGCACCACTTAATTGGCAAACATTGCTGTCAAGTCTTGGATGACAAATTATTGATGGATTGCTATTGTTTTAACTGCAGCTACACAAGACTCTTCATTTATCATAAATAGTTGAAAAGTCTTGTGAGCAACACTTGGTCCCAAGTCGTCAATAGACTACTACTGCCACAATACTGAGGAGAAAACTACACACATGTTTGTAAGAGACCAATTCTGGTTTCTTTCCTTAGAAGAGTCTTTGAGTGAGTCGCCAATGAGGGGCTAACCCAGAAAACACACTAACAATAATAAGTCCCAAACCTTTTTTTTTTTTTTTTTTTTTTTTTTTTGAGACTCAATTTCGTGTTTCTGAGACTTATTTTAATATTTCTAATACTTATTTTGATATTTCCGATACTTATTTTGTTGTGACTTACACAACCACCACGGCACAATGGATGGTAATTAGAGTACTTATTCAGTCTGACGATGTTTCAAGTTCGAGTAGCTTCCATATGATATATGAGATATTTCAAATTAATAATACTGAGACCTATTACTATCCAAATAAATTTAAGATACTTCACTTTCTTAAAGTTAAAATGATGCATCTTTCCAAGTCTTCAACAGACTACAGGTAAGTCAATCCAACACTTTATAGAAACTTCCCTTGCAATTTCAATATTTTTACAGTTGACTTTAGAATTTGTATCGACCCAAAAACTGCATTGATTTTATGATGTCTAGAACAATTATTTGTCCAAAAGAAAACAATTGGATAATCTTTAGTTTTTTTCTTCAAAAATTATGTATTGAACAATTAATTTAGTTTATCAAAAAAAAAAAAAAAAAAACAATTAATGGTGTCAACTAATTTGATTTTATTAACGGTTAATAATTTAATATAGGTTACAAGAATATTGGTTCCTCTCACTCTTGAAATTGTATTCAATTCCAGTCTACTGCGATTCTTTGTTAATCTTTTCTTTGTTAAAAAGAAAAAAAAAAAGTTCATGTAATAATTAAAGAGTAGTGCTAGGCTTTTCAAAATTTTCCTTAAAATCTTTCCCAAATTGAAGTGGTATATGAGTTGTCAACGTCACATCACTTACCATATAATCTCATAATTTACAAGATGTTAGCAACTTATACACCATATATGTTTAGGAAAAAATTTGGGAAAAAATGTAGGAAGTCTAGCACTACTCATTATTAAAATAAAACATCATGAAAGCTTCCCACACTTGTAGGAGATGAATTTGCGTCAACCCAAAAAATCAAATATCTTATTTTAAATTTTTAATTGTGGAGGGTGTCTAGAAAGAATTTTTTGCGCTCAAAAAAAGAAAAAGAAAAAAAATAAGGTGGGTCTCCAATTCGAAAAAGTAAAAAATATATATTAAAAATATATATATATATATATATGGGTTTGGGGAGCCTCCACTGTATATGTTTCTTTGCCACCGGTAACTGGTTGCCATAAAAATAAAAATAAAAAAGTTTGGAAAATCACAAATTGAGTCGGTATATATATGACTGTGTATTTGCAAATAGACGAAGTAGTCGAGTTGAGTTGAGTTGAGTTGAGGGCATTAAGATATGGGTTCAAAGTGGGTTTTGGTACTTGTAATATTCAGGTTTGTTTCCTTTCAAGGGTGTTTGAGTCAAATTAGTGGGTGTTGGGAAGAAGAAAGAGTTGCTCTTTTGCAACTTAAACACTTCTTCAATCGTCCTAACAGTCTTCAAGATTGGGTAGAGGGAGACCAGCACAATAATTCAGACTGTTGTCAATGGGAAAGTGTTGAGTGCAACAAAAGTACAGGCAGAGTGACCCTTCTCCATCTTGGAGATAAAAGGGGTTGGGGATTAAGAGAAGGGTATCTAAATGCTTCTTTGTTTTCTGCCTTCCAGCAACTAGAGTGGCTTGACTTAAGTAACAATTCTATTGCCGGTTTTGTAGAGAACAAAGGTCTCTTGCTTTCTATCCTTGTAAATATTTCAACACATCTTATTATATAGGATGAAATTTTACTTCAGTTTTCTCTCTGTCTTTAAAATTGTTACTCCAATACATATAGTATCCAAATGGAAATCTTTCAAGTTCCATGTAAATTTATAGGATTTAATCATCCAGTAAAATTGTTTTTTCTTGCTTAATTAATTTACTAAATAATGGAGACTATATATGTTACAGGTTCAGACAAGCTATTAAGATTGAGCAACTTCGAGTTTCTGTATTTGGAACACAACAGGTTCAACAACAACATATTCTCATCTCTTGGAGCTCTTTCATCATTACAACATCTATCTCTAAATGATAATGGATTAAAAGGGGTAGTTAATGTTTCAGGTAATTATATAAGCTTGGCTCTCTTTATCTTCTTCTCTCAATTTCTCTTCTAACAACCAACTTAATTTGTTTGTATTTTCGTTCAATACGTACTTTCTGGGACTAGACTCTTTACATAATTTAGAGTACCTAGACATGAGCAACAATGAGATTGGCAAACTTATTTTCCCCAAAGGTACCGATGATTCAACTCAAGGTAGGTTACTATTTGCTGCTCCTTTTGAATTTCATCCTCGTAATTTAATTTTAAAGTTATTGTGGTTGGATGGTTCTTCTCTACATATAAGCCTTCTTAAAAGCATTGTAGTTCTCACTCTAGGTGCTCTTTCTTCATTAAAAAAATTGGATCTGAGTGGTAATAGATTGAAGGGAATTGTTGATGTTCCAGGTAATTAATTAAGCTTGGCTCTCTTCTTTGTCTCGATCACTTTCTCTCATATCAATTATCAACTTTAATTACTTTGTTTTAATAGTTGGTTTGAGATTAATTAATTTCTAATGTTTTTAATTTCATTGACTAGACTCTTTAAATAATTTAGAAGTTATGGACAAATTTATTTTCCGGAAAGGTACAAATTAGATTACTTGAGAAGTGTGGTATTTTTCATTCAATTAGTTTCATCGATCACTTGATGGATATTTACAGGTTTGAAGAAGTTGGAAGAACTTTATCTACAAAATGTCAGCATTGACGATGGAATTAGCAGCCTATTACATTCACTGGCCTCATTACCATCCTTGAAGACACTCGATCTTAGCTTTAATAATTTTAGTGAATCAACCACTACTCAAGGAAAGTGCTGCTCCTTTTAATTAATTACGTTCTCAAAGTCCATTAACATGCTAATAATTTTTGTTTTCTAAAATTAGCAGATTTACCAAATTTCAAGAATTTGAAGTCTCTAATCATGGATCATACTAGTCTTGATTTGGGCTTTCTTCAAATGATTGAGCTGATGACTTCACTTGAGACTTTATCATTAGTCAATTGTGGATTGCAAAGCACCTTATTGCCTGAAGGTTAGAATCTCTCATCTCCTTCAAAAGTAAAATTTAATTTTTAATTAGAAATTCAAAGTAAACCTTTTGTAAATACTATGTCAATTGACTCTCTTTAAAGAATTAATATTTATCAGTAATTAATTTTTTAAGCAAAAAGAGCACTTTATTAATTTATCAGTAATTATAAATTTGTAGAATTATGTGTCAAATATGTAGTTATTAACTGAATCACATTTTTTTTTCCTGAATTCCAATTGATACCATTTTATATTAATTGTCTTGTTCCGCAGATGGTGGTGTAATTCCTAAATTCCTCTACCATCAGCAATACCTACGAAGCCTTGATCTCTCTAACAATAACTTGACTGGGGGGTTTCCGAATTGGCTGTTAGAGAATAACACAGAATTATATGATCTTCGTCTAGCCAATAATTTGCTTGGAGGATATTTGTCAATTCATTCTCACGTGAATTTAACATCATTAGATATCTCTAACAATTCCTTCCAAGGGCACATTCCGAAAGAAGTGGGAGAACATCTACCAAGTTTATGGACTTTCAACCTTTCAAGAAATCACTTTGATGGTAGCATTCCCTCTTCAATTGGTGATATGACCTCATTACAAAGTCTGGACTTGTCCTACAATAATTTGTCTGGCGAAATTCCTGAGCACTTGGCCGAGGGTTGTACCTCTTTATCGGTCCTTGTATTATCCAACAACAAACTTGGAGGTAAAATATTTTCTGCCAAATTCAACTTGACAATTCTGACTGCATTACAATTGAATGGTAATAGCTTTACTGGAAGTATACCAGATAGCTTGTCTAGGGCCTCCGATTTACAAGGATTATATCTTAGTGACAACAAACTCTCTGGTAGGATTCCAAGTTGGTTGGGAAATATGTCAATGTTGCAAGATATTATAATGGCCAATAATCATTTTGAAGGTCCAATTCCATTAGAGTTTTGTCAATTTCTGCTTCTTGCAGTTTTGAACCTCGCAGAAAATAATCTCTCTGGCAACTTACCATCTTGCTTCAGCCCTTTATCGATCATACATGTCCACTTATCAAAAAATAAATTACAAGGGCAACTTAAAGAAGCTTTCTTTAATAGCTCAATCTTGATGACACTAGATCTTGGCTATAACCGCTTTGATGGTAGCATTCCAACATGGATTGGTAGGCTTTCTCAATTGACCTACCTTATCTTGAGCAATAACAATCTTGAAGGCGACGTGCCTACTCAATTGTGTCAGTTGAACCAATTACGCTTGGTAGATCTTTCTCACAACAATCTTTCTGGATACATTCCTCCTTGTTTAGATTTCACTGAACTCCATAGTAGTGTCCATGAAGTTGCAAGTCCATTTTGTTCTAAAAATCTTCCCTATTGTCCTAATGGTGTTGAATATGAAATGAATAGGATCGAAGAAAGTGTAGAGTTTACAACGAAAACCTTATCTTACTCTTACCATGGAAAAGTTCTCACCTACATGTCTGGAGTTGATCTCTCTTGTAATAAACTAACAGGTCCAATTCCTCCACAAGTTGGAAATCTTACTAGAATCCACACACTGAATTTGTCCCACAACAACTTGACTGGATCAATCCCGCTGACATTTTCGAAACTCAAACAAATTGAGAGTTTGGATCTTTCCTACAACAATTTGAATGGAAAAATCCCTCCTCAGCTGGTTGAATTGTATGCCTTGAGTTCTTTCAATGTAGCACACAATAACTTATCCGGCAGAATCCCCGAGAGTGCACAATTTAATACTTTTGATGGGAATAGCTACGAGGGAAATCCTCTTCTTTGTGGACCGCCATTGCACAAGAGTTGTGAACCAACTAGACCGCCATCACCAATGCCAGGAGCTTCAACTGACAAGGAGGAAGACAATGATCTCATTGACATGGACATCTTTTATATGAGTTTTACAGGGTCTTATATAATTGTGTTGTTAGGAATTGCTGCAGTTTTATATATAAATCCTTACTGGCGACGAGCATGGTTCTATCTTGCTGAGACGTGGATGACATCTTGCTATTATTTCATTGTAGACAATCTTCCTCACCGATTTCGTCATTGAAATATCAGGCTGCATAATGTTGTTTACCTTTGTGATTTTTCTGAATTTAATGTCGCTTTTGTAATCAGATTACTTTTTGTAGTAAAAAGTCGATGTTCTGCACTTGATATAATTTGTGTATAAAATCAATTGTCTTGTTAGCTTGTTTGACTTTGTAAACAGGGAAGCTGTTTGATGAAAATGCTTTCTAAAACACAACTTTAACAGAGAGAAAATTAAATTTGAGGGAAAACGACTCCATTGATGAAGCTTGTGCTCTGCTTTCCCATTGATTAACTAACTAACTAACTATTACATCAGTCAATATATAAAAGTCTTAACCAATCACATGAATTTGCAAGCCTTTAGCATCTTTACAGATCAATCATGATGATACTCTTGGAAGCTATGCAACTTTTCCAAGAGTATATTAGAGCAGTAGCAAGGATTTTATTGGAAATATTCAGTGTTTTTGTTTGTTAGTATTTGGTGATAGTTCAAACACAATGAAGACATTAAGACAAGGATTTTGTTGAGAACTGAGTTTAGAAAATAAAGAGCACTCTGTTTTTCAATTTGTATTTCTTTTTTACACAGTTAATTTTACAAGGGTGAAGCCTATCTATATGTTCACTGTGTTGGTCTCTATTGAGGCATTTTTATCTATTCTTTAGAGCATTCCTGATTCTATAATGTATTATGAAAAAATTAGATGTAAAATAGGATGTACAGACGATGTGAAAAAATATGTTCTGCTAATACAATCACGAATATTCAATGTTAGAGTGAGACGACTAAACAAATTATAGACATTATAAAGATGACTTTCATCTTCAAAGGGTTTGGTGAATAGCTATTTAACAAATATATTTTAATACATTTTCTATTTATACTATTTAAAATCTAATTTTTTTCACAATCTATCGCAACACCAAAGATGCTTGCCGTACCAAAAAATTGTCATGAAAAATAAATCCATTCTCCTTTTAGTCCCCAGCTATAGATCTGCAAACCTCTCCTCTTTTCTTATCATTGTGGCTGCTCTGCCTCTACAATTCACAGCTCCAGATATGCAAACTCTGTTTTCTCTCAATCCATTTTTCTTTCCATGGCAGATGAAAGTGTTATGTAAAATATAATTAGACATCAAAAATTTAATTCAATTTATTTATTTATTTATAAAAAAAGTCGAAAATTAAGTTTATCGGCCATCGGGCCATGCATACCATGTCATGTTTTGCATTAGAGGTGAGGTGTTGAAGCATTTATATATTTTCTGACTTTTTTTTTTTTTTTTTTTTAATACCTCGTTCTAACAATTAACTTCTAAAAACTAAAAAGTCAATTCAAATTAGCTTCAAAAATTAATTTTTGCAACCAAAAATTAGCTTCAAAAGTCAATCCAAATGATGTTACAAGTGATTTCTAAAAACCAAGTACGTATGAGCAATCAATCAATCAGATGCACAAAAATGCAACTGTGCAAGAATACCATCACTGTCATCTTCAATATTTCAAAAGCACCGTAAAATTAAATATAGTTTTCCAAGAGCTCAAGGGCCGAAAAATGAAATGAAAATAGGAGTCAGCTTGGCCATTTCAATATCATAATCATATTCTACTCCCAAATATTGCTAGTAATTCCAATTTGGAAGGCATTCTACCACAAAAATTCATCCCAAAATATGTCTCAGATCTTCACCATCATCATCATCATTATGACATTATCGATGTGGATTCCATCTATCCTGGCAAAAAAAAAAAAAAAAAAAAAAATTAATAACAATAAACAAAGTTCACGCAGTGGATATATATGGTAAAGAACGTATACCAATCAAAACGTATCCAAAACCGCCGATCCAAGAAGCATATTGTTCTAAATCAAGTACACTCCTTGATCGGTAGGGCCCTCAAACAAGCTAAGTTACGTATAACATGTTTCACCTCTTTTTTTTAACATTCGAGAATAGCGGGTAGTGTTTTTAATAAATCATCTCATCCAAAAGTCACAAAGTGCGGCTAAAAACATTCAAGGTATAAGCTGTAAATCTCCAGCAATGGACCTCACCTTGAAGATGGCTGGTAGTAAACTAATAAATAATCGTATCCAAACTTCAGAAAACACATCTAATTTTATATTTTTCACAACAATGTAACATGCTTCAAAACAAGGTTGTTTTAAAATAAACCACCTGCAAAACTCAACTTGAATGAAGCATGCATGACCTAGAAACATAAAACTTAACTAAAACTAGTAGCAAACTTCAAAATTATTGTCAAGTGTACTTACTATCTGCGGGAGGTTAATGCAGCACCAGTTGCCCTGCCAGAGCACAACACATTAAGCTCAATATGCTTTTCGTTTGATCATAGAAACAACGTACATACTCAAGACATTAATAAGTAATATACTGTAGCCTCTTGAAAGGTTAATGCCGTACCTGCCCTGCTGTTTCCCAACAAGGTTTGTGTTTGGTTTTCCTTGACTTGGGCCCTTGCTTTGAGTATTTGTCACACTTGACCTCTCAAAATTTGCTCCATTTAATTGAAAAGGATCTCTAGATTTGCTTAGAATCTTTACATTCGAGAGACCTCCAGCCATACCAAAACTACCACCATTAAGATGCTGATTTTGAATTACTGAATTGGAATCAACCGATGGAACCTTTTTCACTCGAGATTGTGCCATTGGAGTAACTGCCACGGAAGGTAAAGCTGAAGAGTAAGGAGAAGATGCTGCGGCTGCAGCTGCGACTTTGGCATAATCTGCTGTAGCCGCTTTCATTTCTTGTGCTCCCTCTCGAAGCTGAATATAGTCACCCTCAATCACAAATAGCTGAAATAAAAAGTTGGGACTTTCAGAATAATTGTATGCATCTATATTTTAAGAAGAAATAAACTGAACTTCCAAAAAAAATAACTTACTTCAGGGTGACTGGCCCACAAAGTCTTCAAGCTTTCCATATTGTTTCTTGTAATCATGCCAATGTAAAGGTGCAAGCATTTTGCCAAGCCTATTTGGTAGCTGTAATCGACACAAAAATAGAAAATGGTAAGTCAAACCAAGTTTCAGAGCATAGAAATATATCATGCAACCTATTGATGTTCTGCTAGTTATTATTTGAAAACTCACCGTTGAACTTATCCGAATTCTACCCCCAGCTGGGATTGTGCGAACTATGCAATGTTGGGGATAATCCTCTAAATACCGATGAACGCGGAACGCCGTGCCTAATATACGCCCATAACTCATAGCAAATAATAACGTCAATAAGCAGAAAAATAGATGAGAAAGAATAAAACAATCACAACACAAGATATACGTGGAAAACCCAAAACGGGTAAAAAACCACGGGCCGTCAGGACGACAGAGAAAGTTCCACTATATGATAAATTGTTACAACCATATACTCCAGGATTCTCTCTCACACCTAACCCAAACTCCACTCACAAGATCCTCACCAAGAACCCCCACAATATCCCCTAGGTCTCCCCTAAATATCACCCACGGATCTCTAACTAGATCCACCGATATTCCCTTGGATCCCTCATCGGATATTCCCTTGGGTCTCCCTGGATCTTCACTCACACTCTCTGATGTTTACATGGTGTTTAACTCACACATCCAACCTAATTACAAGGTTCTATTTATACTAGTTACATGAAGTTTAAGATAAAAGGAAATCCTACTCCTAAACGTACAAGACTTACTTATTCCACATAAATACTATTTCCTTTTATGACAAGTCTTCTTGTAGGGAGTAAATCCTTTTCCTTCAAGCACAAGAACTTCCAGAAGCAACATATTTCCTCTTTCATGCATATTTCCTGATTTCACGCGTGCTTGTGATTAACTACGATTCAAGTTGCAGTTGGCCACCCGCTTCCTAAACCGTGTTAAACTTGATCACTCAGAAACCGTGATCCACGTGCTTCATTCTCGTTGTCTTCTGCTTGTTACCGCTGCCTGGGACCGCCCCCTAGGCACTTGCCTGGGCCACGGTAATTCAAACGAGACTCTCTGGAGTTCAGTGCAAGGTAGGACCGCCCCCTAGGCACTTGCCTACGTAGCGGTCCTACGTAGCGGTCCTACGTAACGGTCCTACGTAGCGGTCCTATGTAGCGGTCCTACGTAACGGTCCTACGTAGCGGTAATTCACCGAATTTGTTCCTCTGGTTCTTCTTTGACTTCAAACCTCCCTAAAACACCACCATTCAACCTTCCAAACATATCTCACGTCTCCAGGAAGCTCCACATCAGTTGAGTCTTTGTTTGGTTCACATTAGTTCATTTGAGAATACAAGCCAAAACTAACATGCAAGTCAACAAAGATCTTTCATCAAGAAGAGCATTCTCTGAAGTCTTTCCTGCTATTCGTGTATTCATCTGCCCAGTTGAGATCAACGCTTCAGGCAAAGCTGAACTAGTCCCATTGTTAATTGTTGTTTCACCAATATTGATTGAATTAATTGAAGCATCTGTCGGAGGAGATGCATGGGCAGCAGATCTTGGTTGTTCAGCTTTAGCAACTTCCCCCTGTAGTCCATGATCAGTCAAGTTCAGATCATTCCGCTCCTGCACCAGTTTCAATTTAACATAAGCTGCTTCTCTTATCCATTTACCATCTACTTTAAAGACTAACCAAATTTACTGGATGGCACCAAGTAAATATAAATGAAGACAAACCTTCGCTTCACTGTTCTGTTCAAGAGTACCCAATCTTAATGCCTCATGAAATTGGGCAGAAATTTGTTGTAAATTCTGCTCAGGTTGAGGGGCAACCAAGTAGCTTCTGTTAATTGATTCAAGAACCTGCAAAAGAAGCATTATGGTGGGGTCCTGACGATATCACATGCAGAAATGAAATACAACAGACCAATAATTTTATGAAGCTTGATAAAAAATCATCATCATGACATTATCGATGTGGATTTGTTATGCCCAACCTTTTGTTTATAATATTTTTATGAAGCTTGATCAAATGGATACCAGTTTTGTATGTTTAATCCAATTGTTTCCTTGTTTCAGGTGAATACAGGGGAAAGAGAGAGATAAGAACAGATTGTTAGAGAGAGAGAGAGAAATCAAGAGAGAGAAGTTTGTTGTAATCATGCCTCCATTCCACTATTCAATACCGAATATAATCGATGGAAAGCCAGCAGGCTAACTAACTGAGGAAATAATCCCCTGTTACATACTCACTACAACAGATCTGATGGTCTAACTAAAAAAGAGTAATAATCTGTTGCTTCACACTCACCAAACAGTTGCTACAACCAATTAATCAAAACGACCTAGATGGTTGATTTTTGACAATTACTTCTAGAGGATGAAACGGTGCGTTTTCATCTTTAGGGAATTTAAATGCAACTAATGGTTACTGTAAACCTAATCTTCATTTCCTGATAGGATTCCATCTATCCTGGCAAAAAAATAAAATAAATAAATAAATAAAATAAAAATTAACAATAAACAAAGTTCACGCAGTGGATATATATGGTAAAGAACATGTATACCAATCAAAACGTATCCGAAACCGCCGATCCAAAAAGCATATTGTTCTAAATCAAGTACACTCCTTGATCGGTATGTACCTCAAACAAGCTAAGTTACGTATAAGTGTATAACATGTTTCACCTCTTATTTTTTAACATTCAAGAATAGTGGGTAGTGTTTTAATATATATATATATATATATATTAATATTAATATAATAGGGGCAAGATCCATGACCCCTTTTTTTGACACATTTTTTGACACATTTTTGTGACCCTAGGATGTAAAGGAATTGAATGGTTTAGATTATAACAGGAGACACTTTTTTAATTAATGGTATTTTTAATCTATTAACATCTTTTATTTTCTTCTCTCTCCTCTCTCTTCATTTATTTATTTATAGTATCTATTTTATCGTTTTCTCTCTCCACAACCCTCCATCCTCTTTTTCTTTTCTTGTCTCTGCCAAATAAAACTTAAAGACTTAAAGCTTGATAAAAATCCAGCCAAATATTTTTAAAGTAAAGGAACCTCATTCACAAAGAAGAACTTTAACATACCTTATTGCAATGAATCATGAAAATTACATTATTATTTTTTTCGTAAACAATATTTTATTTGAAATAATTTCTTTCTTTTTTTGGAATTCCAATAATTTCAAAGGATTTTAATATGTCAAACTAAAAAATTTCCTCTTACTTTTATTTTTTTTGATATCCTCTTATTGATTTTAATATTATTGAAAAATATTCAGAGATTTTCCCATTAAAAAAATCTTCAAAGTTGTGGTTACATATTTTTTAACAGTAATGCTACACATCCCACCTAAAATCCCACATTTTTCATCCCACTACATGTGACATGTGAGGTGTCAAATGGTGAGTGGATACATGAGGTAGGTGAGATAAATCATCATTAATGAGTATCCACTCACAATTTGACACCTCACATGCCACATGTAGTGGGATGAAAAAAATGGGATTTTAGGTGGGATGTTTAGCATTATTGATTTTTTAACTTGTTTTGATGGAGGAAATAATAAAGGAAAAAAATAAGAAAGAAGATTAGGTGCGTGAGGAATGAGGATCGAGTAAGAGGAAAAAAAATGGAGAGAAAACATTTTGTTCGGATTAATGGGGAGAGAAAAATGGGAGAGGAGAGAGGAGAGAGGAGAGAGAAGAGTGAATTTTAATTAATTAGGGAGAGGTGAGAGAAATTTATTTCAATATTTAATTAATTAAGGAGAGAGAAGAGAGACTAAAATATCAAAATCTTAACCATCCAATTCCATTAGATCCTAGGGCTATAATGATGTGTCAAAAATTGTGTAAAAAAATGGGATCATGGATCCTGTCCCAATATAATATATATATATATATTATATAAAATTTAAAGGGTAAAGTAGTCTTTTTTACTTGTCCCATGTCATGGGACAACTTTGTCCTAGGGTTTTTGGTGGGACAAAAATTGGTGTTTTTTGTCCCACCTTGTCCCGTCCAATCTCATGTTAAAAACACGTTGGGATAAGAGAAAATTGTCTAACGTTGTCCTATCCCGTTTCGCGTACCAAACGCATCCCTACGGACTACAGGTAAATCAATCCAACACTTCATCAAACTTCCCTTGCAATTTCTTGAAAGTTCAATATTTTTAAAAGTAGACTTTAGAATTTGTGTCAACACAAAAACTGCATTGATTTTATGATGTCTATAACAATTATTTGTTCAAAAGAAAACAATTGGATAATCTTTATTTTTTTTTTCAAAAATTATGTATTGAACAATTAATTCAGTTTAATAAAAAAAAAAATTAAAAAAAAAAACAATGAATCCAGCTCTTAATTAATGGAGTCAACTAGTTTGATTTTATTAACGGTTAATCAAGAATATTGGTTCCTCTCACTTTTGAAATTGTATCCAATTCCAGTCTACTGCTATTTTTTTTTAATCTTTCATTTTTTTAAAAAGAAAATAAGTTCATGTAATAATTAAAGAGTAATACTAGGCTTTCCAAATTTTTTCCCAAAATCTGTCCCACTACTTATAGACAACTTTGATTTTGATAAACTCCAAAAGTTTATCAAAATTTTCTTTTCTTTCGTTTAGCAGAACAAAAGTCTATCAAATATTGGAATTTTTTGCTTTTTTTCCTCATACTTGTTATCAAGATTCAAGAGCTTTCAATGTGTGTTTTTTTTCCACATACTTTTTTTCCACAAAGTCTATCAAAAGCGTGTGGAATTTTTTTCCACACACTTTTTTTTCCAAAACGTTTATAAAACTTTTCAATGTGTTTTGGAATTTATTGCGTTTTTCCACTCACAGTACAAGTCACAACTGGTAGACTTTGATTTTTGCCTCAATTGTGTCCATTATTTATTATTTTTTTTAGAAAATTGCCAAATGTAGCCAAATAATTTAAGGAAAAATTGTTTTTATCCTTGTTTCATATTTTAATTGTTTATAACCATTTTACAATAAATTCTTTCAATCCTTAGCTAAAATTACAAAAATACCCTAATCAATTAATTTTTTAATTGTTTTTAATCTTTTTTCCCCTTTAATCTTCTTCTCTTCCATGACATATCTTCTTACCTTCGTTATTACAACATTAAAGAATTTGTAAATAATTTTTTTTTTTAATTTGTTTCTTTTTCTAATATTAAAATTTTAAACCCAGAAAATTTGTCTTTTTTTATCAAAACTTTTTGTAAGAGAAGACCAAGACCAGAACACAAAACAACCGTCTTTGATGGATTCATGAGCTTTCCTTCTTCCCACGAAATTACATTCACCCATTTTTTTCCAAGAAAATCCCATTAAAATCATCTAAAAAACCCGCTTTCTTTTTAATTTAGAATTTGGTTTTACATTGGAATCTTTTATTTATTTATTTTTTAAAAATATTTATTTTCAAACGATTCTCTCTCACTTCATTTTTTTGTTTTATTTTCTAGGAAAATTTTTTATATAATGTTAGTTGGAGTTTTTGACATTTTCTTTAACAACATTATTCAAACACGCATTCTTGTTTTTAATCCATATAAAAAATGTCAAGATCCAATCCAAGTCTTCGTTCAATGCTTCAAGTTTCTGTAGAGAAAAATCAAAGAAGCCAATCAGGGGCTAACCCATAAAACACACCGACAATAATAAGTTTCACACTTTTTTTTTTTTTTCCTTCCTCTGAGACTTTCTGAGACTTATTTTATTGTGACTTACACAACCACCACTGCAAAATGAATGGTAATTAGAGTACCTATTCAGTCTAACGATGTTTAAAGTTCGAATAGCTCCCATATGATATATAAGATAATTCAAAATAATAATACTGAGACCTATTACTATCCAAATAAATTTAAGATATTTCACTTTTTTTAAGTTAAAATGATGTGTCTTTCTAAGTCTTCTACAGAGTACAGGTAAGCCAATCCAACACTTTATCAAAACTTCCCTTGCAATTTCAATAATTTTATAGTTGACTTTAGAATTTGTGTCTACCCAAAAACGGCATTGATTTTATGATGTCTAGAACAATTATTTGTCACAATTGGATAATCTTTATTTATTTTCTTCAAAAATCAGTTTATCAAAAAATAATAATAATTCAGCTCTTAATTAATGGTGTCAACTAGTTTGATTTTATTAACAGTTAATAATTTAATATAGGTTACAAGAATATTGCTTCCTCTCACTCTTGAAATTGTATTCAATTCTAGTCCACTGCGATTCTTTGTTAATCTTTTCTTTATTAAAAAGAAAGAAAAAAAAAAGTTCATGTAATAATTAAAGAGTAGTGCTAGGCTTTTCAAAAATTTTCTTAAAATCTTTCCAAAATTGAAGTGGTACATGAGTTGTCAACATCATATCACTTACTACATAATCTCATAATTTATAAGATATTGGCAACTTATATACCATATATGTTTAGAAAAAAATTTGAGAAAAAATGTAGGAAGTCTAGCACTACTCATAATTAAAATAAAACATCATGAAAGCTTCCCACACTTGGAGTAGATTTTGAATTTGCGTCAACCCAAAAAATCAAATATCTTATTTTAAATTTTTAATTGTGGAGGGTGTCTAGAAAGAATTTTTTGCGCTCAAAAAAAGAAAAAGAAAAAAAATAAGGTGGGTCTCAAATTCGAAAAAGTAAAAAAAATATATAAATTGAAAAAATTAAAAAAATTAAAAATAAAAATTATGGGTTTTGGCCAGCCTCCACTATGTTTCTTTGCCAGCTGTAACTGGTTGCCATAAAAATAAAAATAAAAATGTTTGGAAAATCACAAATTGAGTCAGTATATATATGAGTGTGTATTTGCAAATAGACGAAGTAGTTGAGTTGAGCTGTTGAGGGCATTAAGATATGGGTTCAAAGTGGGTTTTGGTACTTGTAATACTATTCATGTTTGTTTCCTTACAAGGGTGTTTGAGTCAAATTAGTGGGTGTTGGGATGAAGATGTTGCGGAAATGCCCAGAAAATTCGATAGAAAAATGCACACAACGCACAAACACAGATATTTACGTGGTTCGGCAATTGCCTACGTCCACGGGAGGCAGCAAACTGATATTATTGGAGAAATTAATACAAATTACAGAAAACAGAATTTCTCTCAACTCTCTCTGGAACTCTCTCTGGATTCAGGAAGCTTTGCTTCTTTTCTGATTGCTCTCACTTGCTTGTTTCTTGCTTTGCTGAGGGTCTTATTTATAAGGGAAAGGTAGAGACAATCTACCCCCATTTTAAGCAAGAATATAAGGGAAAGGTAGAGACAATCTACCCCCATTTTCAGCAAGAATATAAGGGAAAGGTAGAGACAATCCACCCCCATTTTCAGCAATGAAACAAGGGAAAAGTTGAGCCAATTGTCAACAATCTCCACCTTGGCGAGAATTCACCGATCAATGCTGCCTCCATTACGCCCTTAGGCGATACGAGCTCGAGAGATATTGATCAAGTCCAAACAATGTTGGAACTTGATCCCTGTTACCACCTTTGTTAGCATATCTGCAGGATTGTCTGCAGTTCCGATTTTCTGGAGTAGAATGTTCCCTTCATCTACTATTTCTCGAACAAAGTGGTAACGGACATCTATATGCTTGGTGCGAGCATGATGGACCTGGTTCTTTGCCAAACAAATGGCACTCTGGCTGTCGCAGAAAATCTCCACATTTTCCTGAACAATGCCCAAATCCCTGATCAAACCACGAAACCAGATGGCTTCTTTGAAAGCTTCTGTTACAGCCATATACTCTGCCTCAGTAGTAGACAAAGCCACTGTTGACTGTAAAGTCGATCTCCAACTTACTGGTCCTCCTGCCATAGTGAACACATAACCAGTAGTAGATCGACGCTTGTCAAGATCACCAGCATAATCAGAATCAACATATCCTTTGATATGTTTGTCACCCGTCTGATCTCTCTCGAACTTCAAACCAACATCTACAGTACCCTGAATGTACCGTAGAATCCATTTCACTGCTTGCCAGTGGCCTTTGCCAGGATTGTGCATGTAACGGCTCACCATACTTACAGCATGTGAAATGTCAGGTCTAGTACACACCATCGCATACATCAAGGCACCAACAGCATTTGCATATGGAACATGATCCATTTGCCTCTTTTCATCATCAGTAGTCGGTGACATTAGTGCACTCAGTTTGAAATGTGGAGCCAACGGTGTACTTACAGGTTTAGACTTGCTATCAATGCCAAACCTCTGAAGTACAGTCTTCAAGTACTGAGTCTGTGTCAAACAGATGGTACCTTTTCCTTTGTCCCTTTTGATCTCCATACCAAGAATCTTCTTGGCCTCTCCAAGATCCTTCATGTCAAACTCTGAGCTCAATTGAGCCTTCAACCTGTTGATCTCCACCTTGCTCTTAGATGCTATCAGCATATCATCCACATATAAGAGCAAATAGACAAATGTACCATCTTGGAGTTTGCGGAAATATACACAGTGATTAAAATGGCTACGTGTGTACTTCTGAGTTATCATGAAGCTGTCAAACCGCTTGTACCACTGTCTCGGTGACTGCTTCAAACCATACAGGGACTTGTTCAGCTTGCAAGCCCAATTTTCACGTCCTGGGACTTTGAACCCTTCTGGCTGAGACATATAAATTTCTTCGTTCAAAGTACCATGGAGGAATGCGGTCTTCACGTCGAGTTGAGCTAACTCGAGATCAAATTGTGCAACCAAAGCTAATAGGATCCGAATAGACGAATGCTTAACAACAGGTGAAAATACCTCATTGTAGTCTATTCCTTCCTTCTGTGCGTAGCCTTTCGCTACTAATCTGGCTTTATATCTGATGTTGTCTTTGCCAGGAGCACCTTCCTTTTTGGCATAGACCCATTTGCACCCTATAGCTCTCTTTCCCTTTGGAAGTTGTGTCAGCTTCCAAGTTTCATTCTGGTGAAGTGATTGCATTTCCTCATCCATCGCCTTCTTCCACTTGACATTGTCTGTACTGTCCATAGCTTCTCTATAGGTGTACGGGACATCATCATCAGTCACTGGAAGAGCGTATGCCACCATGTCTGTGTAACGGGCAGGCCTTCGAATGTCTCTTTTCGGTCTACTAGTGGCAATAGACTCTGGTTGTTGTCTGATCTCAGATAATGGTGCTGAATCCTCCACCTCAACTGATATCTCGTCCTGGTTATCAAAATCATCATCAGGACAATCAACTGTCGGAGAAGCCTTTTCTAATTTCTTGGGAGTTTCAAACTCCACCTGTTGTAGAGAGTTTGGATTCTCATTCTCTGTGCCTTGAGGTATTTGTTTCAGCATTACAGATTCGTCAAAGGTAACATCTCGGCTTAAGATGATCTTCTTTGACTCGGAATTCCATAGTCTGAATCCCTTGACTCCTTCACTAAAGCCCACGAAAACAGCTTTCTTGGCTCTAGGATCCAGTTTGGATTCAGTAACATGAAAGTATGCTGGACATCCGAATATATGCAATCGATCATAATCAGAAACAGGTTGTCCAGACCATACCTCTTTGGGAGTTTTCCCATCAAGTGCAGAAGCGGGTAGTCTGTTGACTATATGAGAGGCATACATCAAAGCCTCTGCCCAGAATGCCTTCCTTAGGCCAGATTGAGAAAGCATACACCGAACTTTCTCCACCAACGTACGGTTCATCCGTTCTGCTATACCATTCTGCTGTGGCGTGCCAGGAACTGTAAAATGTCTGATTATCCCTTCATCCTGACAGTACTTCATGAAAGGATCTGATTTGTATTCCCCGCCATTATCTGATCTGAGTCTTTTAATCTTTTTGCCTGTCTGAGTTTCAATCATCTTCTTCCATTGAAGAAAGATATCCAGAACTTCATCCTTATGCTTCATGGTGTATACCCAGACATACCTGGAGAAATCATCAATAAATGTTACAAAATAATGTTTACCTCCCAATGAAGCATTTTTGGAAGGCCCCCAAACATCAGTGTGAACATAATCCAGTGTTGCTTTTGTACGATGAATAGCGGTGCCAAACTTGACTCTTGTCTGCTTGCCCATGACACAATGCTCGCAGAAATCAAGTTTACCGGTCTTTGCACCTTTCAGGAGACCTTGCTTCACCAAACCTTGCAAAGTCTTCTCCCCGACATGCCCTAAGCGCATGTGCCAGAGTCGGGAAGTATCAGATGCCTCATCATCGGAACTGCTAGAGACGGCTGCTCTCCCTGTGATTGTGTACCCATCCAGGAAATATAAATTTCTCTGTCGAATACCTTTCATTGCCAAGAATGCACCTCGTACAACCTTCAGGACTCCACCTTCCATGGTCACCTTGTAACCGCTAGAGTCTAAGACCCCCAGTGAAATTAGATTCTTCTTCAGATCAGGGACATACCTGACGTCTGTTAGTCGTCTGATTGTACCATCGTGCATTTTCAGGTGAACAGTTCCTATCCCTTTTGTCTGGCATGTGTTGTCATTGCCCATAAGCACAACTCCTCCGTCAAGCTCCTGGAAGCTTGAGAACCACTGCTTGTTGGGACACATATGATGGGAACAGCCGGAATCTAGAATCCATCTATCAGAATGGCTTTCTGATGATGAAACTGTAAAAGCCGAATCCTCTTCATTATCAGCTTTACTTGCAACATTCACATTAGATTTGTCCTTGTTTGGACAATCTTTCTTCCAGTGCCCTTTCTGGTGACAATAGGCACATTCATCCTTCGCAGGACGTCTGAATGATGATTCTCCTTTTGGCTTTGAGCGAGATGCTCCTCTTGATTTTGAGCGAGATTTACCACGCTCACTAGGCACTCCAGATCTTCTGTTGTTTGTCCTTCCTTGGGCAACAGTCAGTGCTTCTAATGTTGAGTCTCTGTGATCAAGCTGATCCTTCTTCCGATACTCATTATTCACCAGAGCATTAGAAACGTCTATGAATTTAACCTCATCCTTTCCAAATAACAGAGTTGTGGTTAAGTGTTCATAGGTATCAGGCAAGGAATTTAACAACAGTAGTGCCTTATCTTCATCGCTAATTTCAACATCTAAATTTTGTAAATCAGCGAGAATTTTATTATAATTATCCAAATGCTCAATCATAGAAATACCTTTCTTGTACTGGAAACGAAAGAGCTTCTTCTTCAGGTAGAGACGGTTCTCTATGCTTTTCGTCATGTATTTGTCCTCCAGCTTTTTCCAGAGACTTGATGCCATAGTCTCCTTCATGACAAAGTACTTCTGGTCCTTAGCTAAACACAACCGAATTGTGCCACAGGCTTGACGATTTACATACTTCCAATCTTCATCAGACATATCCTTGGGTTTGGAACTCAAAGCAATATCAGATCCTTCCCGGAATAATAGATCCATAACTTCGCATTGCCACATACCGAAGTTGTTGCTGCCGTCAAACTTCTCAATATCAAACTTCGCGTTTGACATCGAGCTCCTTTGCCAAGAACTGCTGGTTGATGCTGATGGTTGAGCTTCAGTTGTTTTTTCCAAAATTTCTCCAGCTTTTGGATCTTCCATCGTGCCTATTAAAGCTTGTCTAAGTAAAAACAGTATTTAGAAGCGGATTTAGCAGAAACTGATGGCACGGTTGCGTCCGGAACGGTCGAAATAGTTGGAAACAGGTCCGACTCGGTTGAAAACGGGTGAAAATTGCACTGAGTTGGGCAAAAAACACTTCTGGACCGAGTTGACTCGGGAATATTCCGTTGGGATAACGGAATATTCTCTGACGGAATATTCTTTATGGACGGAATATTCTCTGACTGTGGGATGCTAACTTGTGCTGACGTGGCGCTGACTGGTGCTGACTGAGCGCTGATGTGGCGATGACGTGGCGCTGACGTGGTTCTGACTGGGCGCTGATGTGGCGCTGACGTGGCGCTGACGTGGTTCTGACTAGGCGCTGATGTGGCGATGACTGGGCGATGACGTGTCGATGACGTGGCGCTGACGTAGTCGTCTTCTTCGTTGAGAAATTTGCAGAAAATTTCTGGAAAATTTTCCAGGTTTGACCAAACTTTGACCGGAGCTAGAGAGTTCGTTAGAGCTCCGATTGAGACGCGGTCAGGTGCGTTTGAATCGTATTTCCGAGAGGAACACAACGGTATCCTCCAAACAGAGATTCGAGCACTTCGAATTTTCTGGACTTGATCAAAACCAAAGCTCTGATACCAATTTGTTGCGGAAATGCCCAGAAAATTCGATAGAAAAATGCACACAACGCACAAACACAGATATTTACGTGGTTCGGCAATTGCCTACGTCCACGGGAGGCAGCAAACTGATATTATTGGAGAAATTAATACAAATTACAGAAAACAGAATTTCTCTCAACTCTCTCTGGAACTCTCTCTGGATTCAGGAAGCTTTGCTTCTTTTCTGATTGCTCTCACTTGCTTGTTTCTTGCTTTGCTGAGGGTCTTATTTATAAGGGAAAGGTAGAGACAATCTACCCCCATTTTAAGCAAGAATATAAGGGAAAGGTAGAGACAATCTACCCCCATTTTCAGCAAGAATATAAGGGAAAGGTAGAGACAATCCACCCCCATTTTCAGCAATGAAACAAGGGAAAAGTTGAGCCAATTGTCAACAGAAGAAAGAGTTGCTCTTTTGCAACTTAAACACTTCTTCAATCGTCCTAATTATAATCCATATTGGTTGTCTCTAGAGGGAGAGCATAAGTCAGACTGGCCTGTAGAGGGAGAGCGGAATTCAGACTGTTGTCAATGGAAAAGGGTTTATTGCAACGAAACTACTGGCAGGGTGATCAGACTCAATCTTCAAGAAGCAAGGGGTTGGGAATTAAGAGAAGGGTATCTAAACGCTTCTTTGTTTTCTGCTTTTGAGCAACTAGAGTTGCTTGACTTAAGTAACAATTCTATTGCCGGTTTTGTAGAGAACAAAGGTCTCTTGCTTTCTATCCTTGTAAATATTTCAACACATCTTATATAGGATGAAATTTTACTTCAGTTTTCTCTGTGTCTTTAAAATTGTTACTTCAATACATATAGTATCCAAATGGAAATCTTTCAAGTTCCATGTAAATTTATAGGATTTAATCTTCCAGTAAAATTGTTTTTTCTTGCTTAATCAATTTACTAAATAATGGAGACTATATATGTTACAGGTTCAGACAAGCTATTAAGATTGAGCAACTTGTGGACTCTGGATTTATCATACAACAAGTTCAACAACAACATATTCTCATCTCTTGGAGCTCTTTCATCATTAAAAGAACTATATCTAAATGATAATGGATTAAAAGGGGTAGTTAATGTTTCAGGTAATTATATAAGCTTGGCTCTCTTTATCTTCTTCTCTCAATTTCTCTTCTAACAACCAACTTTCCAGGACTAGACTCTTTATATAATTTAGAGTCTCTACACATGAGCAACAATGAGATTGGCAAACTTATTTTCCCCAAAGGTACCGATGATTCAAACACGTACGAATATTATTTCTTTGAAAGGCCTATTATCTTTTTCATTTATTCAAATAAATTTTAAAAGGGTGATAGATTCACAGGTTTGAGAGGTTTGAAATACCTTTATCTAGAAAATGCCGGCATTCACGATGGAAGCAGCCTGTTACAGTCGCTAGTCTCAATCCCATCCTTGGAATCACTTGATCTTAGTTATAATAATTTTAGTGAAATGACGACAACTCAAGGTAGGTTACTATTTGCTAGCTGCTCCGTTTGAATTTTTAAGTTATCCTCGTAATTTAATTTTAAAGTTGGTGCTCCTTTTCTATCAGAGTACTTGCATAATTTTACCAACCTAGAATCCTTGTGGTTGGATGGTTCTTCTCTACATATAAGCCTTCTTAAAAGCATTGTAGTTCTTACTTCCCCAAGAGAATTGTGGATGCGGATTTGTCAAGTCAATGGCTTCTTAGGTTCTCAAGGTAGATTACTCATTATTTATTAGTATGAAGATCCAATTAACATGTAAGTTCTTTGATCGTTTAATTAAAGTTGGTGCTCCTTCTCATTAGAGTACTTGAATAATTTTACCAACGTGGAAAGTTTGTACTTGGATGGTTCTTCTCCGCATATAAGCCTTCTTCAATTCATTGGGGCTTTCACTTCCCTAAATACTTTATCGATGAAGGATTGTCAACTAAATGGGATCTTAGATTTTCAAGGTACATTACTCACTATTGAATTTAATTTCATGAAGACACTACAAGAAAAATATAATTTTTCATCTCAATATAGTTTCTCTGTCCTATATCACATTTTTTTTCTGTTTTGATGAGACATATTCATCTCTCAAGTATTTATATGTCAACATAAAAGGACCAAACTATATTTATTTATTTATTTGAAATACCACATACAGCAGTGGCAACTAGAACATATAAGACTAAACTATATTAGTGATGAATTACTTCAAATGACGGCTTATTTTCTGGAAAGGTACAAATTAGATTACTTGAGAAGAAGTTGGTGGTATTTTTCATTCAATTAGTTTCATCGATCACTTGGCGGATATTTACAGGTTTCAAGAAGTTGGAAGAACTTAAACTACAAAATGTCAGCATTGACGATGGAATTAGCAGCCTATTACAATGTTTTAAAATGTTATTATTATTTTTTAAAATGTTTAAAAAAAAAATTTCATTATTATTATTTATTTTAAAATGTTTGCAGATTTACTTAATTTCACAGTAACTAATTTCGTAATCGCCCAAAAAAAATTCAAACTAAACCTTTTATAAATAATATGCCAATTGACTTTCTTGAAAGAAATCTTAAATATCACTAATAGTATTTATAATATAAAGTATTTTATATGTTTCTTCTCCAGTTTTAAAAGTAATTTTTGTTTGTTTGTTTGTTTTCTAACTTAGCAGATTTACCAAATTTAAAGAATTTGAGGATTCTTTACATGGATTATACTAGTCTTGATTTGGGCTTTCTTCAAATGATTGGGCCGATAACTTCACTTAAGTATTTAACGTTAGTCAATTGTGGATTGCAAGGCACCTTATTGCTTGAAGGTTAGAATCTCTCATACCCTTCAAAAGCAATTTAATTTTTAATTAGAAATTCAAACTAAACCTTTTGTAAATACTATGTCAATTGACTGATTAAAAATATGTTTATCAGTGATAACAAATTCGTAGAAGTAATAAAAATAATATGTCAATTGAATCTCTTTAAAGAATTAATATTTATCAGTAATTAATTTTTTAAGCAAAAAGAGCACTTTATTAATTTATCAGTAATTATAAATTTGTAGAATTATGTGTCAAATATGTAGTTATTAACTGAATCACATTTTTTTTTTCCTGAATTCCAATTGATACCATTTTATATTAATTGTCTTGTTCCGCAAATGGTGGTGTAATTCCTAAATTCCTCTACCATCAGCAATACCTACGAAGCCTTGATCTCTCTAACAATAACTTGACTGGGGGGTTTCCGAATTGGCTGTTAGAGAATAACGCAGAATTAGAAGAGCTTTATCTAGCCGATAATTTGCTTGGAGGATATTTGTCAATTCATTCTCACATGAATTTAAAGGAATTAGATATCTCTAACAATTCCTTCCAAGGGCACATTCCGAAAGAAGTGGGAGAACATCTACCAGGTTTATGGTCTTTCAACCTTTCAAGAAATCACTTTGATGGTAGCATTCCCTCTTCAATTGGTGATATGAAATCATTACAAAGTCTGGACTTATCCTACAATAATTTGTCTGGCGAAATTCCTGAGCACTTGGCCGAGGGTTGTACCTCTTTATCGGAGCTTTTATTATCCAACAACAAACTTGGAGGTAAAATATTTTCTGCCAAATTCAACTTGACATATCTGAGGGCATTACAATTGAATGGTAATAGCTTTACTGGAAGTATACCAGATAGCTTGTCTAAGGCCTCCGGTTTAGAAGGATTATATCTTAGTGACAACAAATTCTCTGGTAGGATTCCAAGTTGGTTGGGAAATATGTCAATGTTGGAAGATATTATAATGGCCAATAATCATTTTGAAGGTCCAATTCCTTTAGAGTTTTGTCAATTTCAGTCTCTTGTAGTTTTGAACCTCGCAGAAAATAATCTCTCTGGCAACTTACCATCTTGCTTCAGCCCTTTATCGATCACACATGTCCACTTATCTAAAAATAAATTACAAGGGCAACTTAAAGAAGCTTTCTTTAGTAGCTCATCCTTGGTGACACTAGATCTTGGCTATAACCGCTTTGATGGTAGCATTCCAACATGGATTAGTAGGCTTTCTCAATTGACCTACCTTATCTTGCGCAACAACAATCTTGAAGGCGACGTGCCTACTCAATTGTGTCAGTTGAACCAATTACGCTTGATAGATCTTTCTAACAACAATCTTTCAGGATACATTCCTCCTTGTTTAGATTTCACTAAACTCCATAGTAGTGGCCATGAAGTTGCAAGTCCATTTTGTTCTGAAATTCTTCCCAATTGTTCATCACAGACTTTATTTGAATATCAAAATAATAGGATCGAAGAAAGTGTAGAGTTTACAACGAAAACCTTTGCTTACTCTTACCATGGAAAAGTTCTCACCTACATGTCTGGAGTTGATCTCTCCTGTAATAAACTAACAGGTCCAATTCCTCCACAAGTTGGAAATCTTACTAGAATCCACACACTAAATTTGTCCCACAACAACTTGACTGGACCAATCCCGCTGACATTTTCAAAACTCGAACAAATTGAGAGTTTTGATCTTTCGTACAACAATTTGAATGGAAAAATCCCTCCTCAGCTGGTTGAATTGTATACCTTGAGTTCTTTCAGTGTAGCACACAATAACTTATCCGGCAGAACCCCCGAGAGCGTTGCACAGTTTAAAACTTTTGGTGAGAATAGCTACGAGGGAAATCCTCTTCTTTGTGGACCGCCATTGGACAAAAGTTGTGAACCAACTAGACCGCCATCACCAATGCCAGGAGCTTCAACTGACAAGGAGGAAGATAATGATCTCATTGACATGAACATCTTTTATATGAGTTTTACAGGGTCTTATATAATTGTGTTGTTAGGAATTGCTGCAGTTTTATATATAAACCCTTACTGGCGACGAGCATGGTTCTATCTTGCTATTATTTCATTGTAGACAATCTTCCTCACTGATTTTGTCATTGAAATATCAGGCAGCATAATGTTGTTTACCTTTGTGATATTTTTGAATTTAATGTCGCTTTTGTAATCGAATAACTCTTTGTAGTAAAAAGTCGATGTTCTGGACTTGATATAATTTTTGTATAAAATAAATTGTCTTGTTAGTTTGTTTGACTTTGTAAACAGGGAAGCTGTTTGATGAAAATGCTTTCTAAAGTACAACTTTAAGAGAGAGAGAGAATTAAATTGGAGGGAAAACGACTCCATTGATGAAGCTTGTGCTAACTAACTAACTAACTAACTAACTAACTAACTATTACATCAGTCAATATATACAAAAGTCTTAACCAATCACATGAATTT
Organism: Acer campestre; assembly: GCA_954870605.1. Lineage (NCBI taxonomy): Eukaryota > Viridiplantae > Streptophyta > Magnoliopsida > Sapindales > Sapindaceae > Acer > Acer campestre. Next base: position 32,815,270 of record OX940808.1, on the reverse strand, counting down.
GCAAGCCATGAATTTGAGCATCTTTACAGATCAATCACATCAGTCATGAATTTGAGCATCTTTACAGATCAATCAAGATGATACTATTGGAAGCTTTGCAATTTTTCCAAGAGTATATTAGAGCAGTAGCAAGGATTTTATTGGAAATATTCAGCGTTTGTGTCTTTGTTTGTTAGTATTTGGTGATTGTTAAAGCACAATGAAGACATTAAGACAAGGATTTTGTTGAGAACTGAGTTTAGAAAATAAGCACTCTGTTTTTCAATTTGTATTTCTTTTTTACACAGTTAATTTTACAAGGGTGAAGCCTATCTATATGTTCACCGTGTCAGTCTCTCTTGAGGCATTTTTATCTATTCTTTAGAGCATTCCTGATTCTATAATGTATTATGAAAAAATTAGATGTAAAATAGGATGTATACATGATGCGAAAAAATATGTTCTTCCAATGCAATCACGAATATTCAATGTTAAGGTGAGACAACAAAAAAAAAATTATAGACATTATAAGATGACTTTCATCTTCAAAGGGTTTGGTGAATAGCTATTTAAGAAATATATTTTAATACATTTTCTATTTATCCTATTTAAAATCTAATTTTTTTCACAATCTATCGTAACACCAAAGATGCTTGCCGTACCAAAAAATTGTCATGAGAAATAAATCCATTCTCCTTTTAGTTCCCAGCTATAGATCTGCAAACCTCTCCTCTTTTCTAGTCATTATGGCTGCTCTGCCTCTACAATTCACGGCTCCAGATATGCAAACTCTGTTTTCTCTCAATCCATTTTTCTTTCCATGGCAGATTGAAAGAGGAAGAGACATGGCAGATGAAAGTGTTATGTAAAATATAATTAGACATCAAAAATTTAATTCAATTTATTTTTTTATTTATTTTATTTACTTTAAAAAGTCGAAAATTAAGTTTATCGGCCATCGGGCCATGCATACCATGTCATGTTTTGCATTAGAGGTGAGGTGTTGAAGCATTTATATATTTTCTGACTTTTTTTTTTTTTTTTTTTTTTTTTTTTTTTTTGTAATACCTCGTTCTAACAATTAACTTCTAAAAACTAAAAAGTCAATCCAAATTTGCTTCAAAAATTAATTTTTGCAACCAAAAATTAGCTTCAAAAGTCAATCCAAATGATGTCACACAAGTGATTTCTAAAAACCAAATACGTATGAGCAACAAGGAAGCACGGATACGGATACGGATACGGGATACAGATACGGCACGATACGGGGATACGGCAAATCTCTAAAAACTAGGATACGGATACGGCAGGATACGTCAATTAAAATAATATATATTTATATTTTTTAAAAATAAGAATATATAAAAGGATATTTGATAATTCATTCAAAAATCAAAACATATTCATATCCAATCATCCAAATAAAACATGTCACATAACAACCTAAGTCATAACAATGTAACATATTACAATATCCAAATTAAGTCGTAACATATTACAAAATTGAAAATCCAAATAAAACATACGTCACATAAGTTATAGTATATTACAAAATCCAAATAATACATAAAATAAACTCATAAAATAGATACTAAATTCCTAATTAACTTCATTATCATCATTCACATTGTTAAACGATCTAAATAATTAGGCATCTAACTCTTGTTCATCAAGTGAAAGGTTTGCAATCTCAAGTATCCTGTTATTCTCCATGTCAATGGAATCAAAGCCAAAATTTCTTTACAGTTTCATTTTGAACCCCTAATATTTTGAAATTATAATTTGACCCCGTTTTATACTAAAATAATTATAATATTACCCCAAACGTATCCTCCAAATATCCCTCAAGTATCCTCCAAGTATCCTCAAAGTATCCCTCAAGTATCCCTCAAGTATCCCTCAAGTATCCTCCAGTCAAACTTGTGAAAAAGTCAACGGATACGCCATTTGGTATATCGGATACGTATCCTGGAGTATCCAGGAAATATCGGAACTGGATACGAGTTCGATACGAGTTACCTCCATCAAATGAAGTATCCGTGCTTCCTAGATGAGCAATCAATCAATCAGATGCACAAAAATGCAACTGTGCAAGAATACCATCACTGTCATCTTCAATATTTCAAAAGCACCGTAAAATTAAATATAGTTTTCCAAGAGCTCAAGGGCCGAAAAATGAAATGAAAGTAGGAGTCAGCTTGGCCATTTCAATATCATAATCATATTCTACTCCCAAATATTGCTAGTAATTCCAATTTGGAAGGCCATTCTACCACAAAAATTCATCCCAAAATATCATCATCATTATGACATTATCGATGTGGATTCCATCTATCCTGGCAAAAAAAAAAAAAAAAAAAATTAATAACAATAAACAAAGTTCACGCAGTAGATATATATGGTAAAGAACGTATACTAATCAAAACGTATCCGAAACCGTCGATCCAAGAAGCATATTGTTCTAAATCAAGTACACTCCTTGATCGGTATGGACCTCAAACAAGCTAAGTTACGTATAACATGTTTCACCTCTTTTTTTTAACATTCGAGAATAGTGGGTAGTGTTTTTAATAAATCATCTCATCCAAAAGTCGCAAAGTGCGGCTAAAAACATTCAAGGTATAAGCTGTAAATCTCCAGCAATGGACCTCACCTTGAAGATGGCTGGTAGTAAACTAATAAATAATCGTATCCAAACTTCAGAAAACACATCTAATTTTATATTTTTCACAACAATGTAACATGCTTCAAAACAAGGTTGTTTTAAAATAAACCACCTGCAAAACTCAACTTGAATGTAGCACGCATGACCTAGAAACATAAAACTTAACTAAAACTAGTAGCAAACTTCAAAATTATTGTCAAGTGTACTTACTATCTGCGGGAGGTTAATGCAGCACCAGTTGCCCTGCCAGAGCACAACACATTAAGCTCAATATGCTTTTCGTTTGATCATAGAAACAACGTACATATTCAAGACATAAATAAGTAATATACTGTAGCCTCTTCAAGGGTTAATGCCGTACCTGCCCTGCTGTTTCCCAACAAGGTTTGTGTTTGGTTTTCCTTGACTTGGGCCCTTGCTTTGAGTATTTGTCACACTTGACCTCTCAAAATTTGCTCCATTTAATTGAAAAGGATCTCTAGATTTGCTTAGAATCTTTACATTCGAGAGACCTCCAGCCATACCAAAACTACCACCATTAAGATGCTGATTTTGAATTACTGAATTGGAATCAACCGATGGAACCTTTTTCACTCGAGATTGTGCCATTGGAGTAACTGCCACAGAAGGCAAAGCTGAGGAGTAAGGAGAAGAAGCTGCGGCTGCAGCTGCGACTTTGGCATAAGCCGCTGTAGCCGCTATCATTTCTTGTGCTCCCTCTCGAAGCTGAATATGTTGGAAAATTCCAACATGTGGGGCCACACATGTAAATATCAAATGTATTGTGCTATCTTTGGTTAAGCTTAAATTAAAGTGATCTAATTAAGATTTAAAGTTTTAAGGCTTAAGGGTGTAATTATCATGAAATTAATGTGTAGATACCAGAGTGCTATATCTAATTTGATGAGGGGCCAAATTAGAAATAGCAAACCTTATATAATATATTAGGGTTATGGTCCCCAAATAACACGATTCTTTTTCACTTGTCTGCATCCCATCACAGAACAAGAGAGAAATATTAGGTTACAAAAGGTCGTGATAATTTGGAAGATCACAACCCGTTCACCAACCTCCGGCAATGGATTCAGGTACGCTTTCGCTTTCATCTTCTCTTGAATTGACATGGGTTAATAATATGTGTTTAGGGTTTGATTAATCATGATATTAGAAACATGTTTAGGTTGAGATTCGGATTAATTATGTGCCTATGCATGTTGATTTTTGTGTTAATCGAATTCCTTACAAGTGGTATCAGAGCCACCCATGATTGATTCTTGAAAACTTAAGGAATTTTTTGGTGATATTTTATGTTGTTTGTTAAGTCGGCGTTTTGTATCAGATAAGTATTTGCTATGTTGTTTAACATATGTTTGATGTGTATATCTGATACATTCGTTTGGTAGAGAGTTATAGAAATAATCAATTATTTTGTATTGTTTAGTTCTCTCTTTTGGTGTTTCCTCGATCTGATGAACATAAATATAATTGAGAATCTTGTTTGACCTTTGGGGTATTATATTTGACCGAGATTTAGTGCAGTGAATTTCATCACTGTTTGTTTTTTGTATATATAAAATTATTTGGGTTTATTTGACCGAGATTTGGTGTAGTGAATTTCATCACTGTTTGTTTTTTTTGTATATAGAAAATTATTTATGTTCAATTTTTACTGGATACTGATATGTTGGTATTGGCAAAGAAATAAAGGAATAATCTTATCACTTTGTATTGTTTGGTTTCTCTTTTGGTGGGTTTCACGATCTGGAGAAAATATTGTTTAGTATTGTGGTTTGTGAATAAACTATTGGCATACATATTTATTTCAATACTATTTTATTTCATCTTCTTTGGATCGATGGGTTTCCTCACCCAAACCCAATTTACTTCGCCGGATCAATGCCCTTTTCCGGCGAGATTATGCACGGAACTCGTGCGATTTGCGGCGAGGAGGAGGAGATCATTGGTCTTTCACCATGATCGGTCCAGATCGAGCGATCCAAGACCACCTCCAGCCGCAGTTCGGTCCAAATCAGTCGACGTCGTCACCGGCTGCTTGCGCCGCCATGCGCCGTGGCCTTCAGGTGACTGCGTGGTGGCTGCCAGAAAACCTAGGGTTTACAGACCCTTTTTTTTGCTCGGGCCCCCGTCTTGAAAAATTGAAATTCAAAAGGGGTCTGTTTTGTAATTATTTTGGGCCATTGTGTGATTTTGACAAAATATAGGGGTCAATTTGTATTTACTGAAACTTGAGGGGCCTCTATGTAATTGTACAAACTCAGGGACCGATATGTAATTATAAAATTGAGGGACCTTTCTGTAATTTTACAAAATCAGGGGCTGTTTTGTAATTTTCAAAAAAAAAAATCAACTCAAATTCAAATATTTTGTGGTATATCTTTATGGTTAAATAAAGTAGTTCATCATTCTAAATGGGCTAATTGAAACAAGATGTCGCCAAAGTGACCTCTCTTGTGTAGATTGTTCATAAGAGATGTTGGATGTTTGTGTGTGTGCAAATTCATGCGGGTATTAACCGGCCCAAAGGAAGGTTAATGCTTGGCCGAATTGCACACACACCTGTGGTGATAAACATGTGACAATTATAAGGTTTTACATGTGAATAATAAGTCGATTCAAAGATAGATTTATTATTTGACATGAATTATTGTCAATGTTTGATCACTGCAACAATAATACCACTTACATTTAATATTGTGTGTTTAAATTCATGCGGATATTAGCCGGCCCAAAGGAAGGTTAATATTTGGCCGAATTGCACACACACCTGTGGTGATAAACATGTGACAATTATAAGGTTTTACATGTGAATAATAAGTCGATCCAAAGATAGATTTATTATTTGACATGAATTATTGTCAATGATTGATCACTACAACAAGAGTACCACTTATATTTAATATCGTGTGTGTAAATTCATGCGGGTATTAGCCGGCCCAAATGAAGGTTAATATTTGGCCGAATTGCACACACATCTGTGGCGGTAAACATGTGACAATTATAAGGTTTTACATGTGAATAATAAATCGATCCATAGATAGATTTATTATTTGACATCAATTATTGTCAATGTTTGATCACTGCAACAAGAGTACCACTTACAATTAATATTACTGTCCAAAAACTTGATATTAATGTTGTGCTAGGTATCTTGAGATGGGACTTACCATTATTTGAATTTGTTGATTATTGTATTTGGTTATTAATGTGAGCATGTTTGTTTGTTTGTTTTATTCTCTTTACGGCTAGTGTTTATACTATATCTGCTAATATCAACTCTATATCCATGCAAAATGGGACCAACTTTAAGGATTGGAAGGAGAACATATTTATTGTTCTCGGCTGCATGGATCTGAACTTTGCACTTCGGATTGAGCAGCCCACTTCTCTTATGGATGTAAGTTCTCTTGATGACAGGAAGAACTTTGAGAAGTGGGATCGCTCAAATCGCATAAGTCTCATGATCATCAGGCACGGCATTTAGGAGGCATTTAGGGGTGCGGTATCTGAAAAGATAACCAAAGCCAAATAGTTCCTAACCGAAATTGAAAAGCGTTTTGTCAAAAAAAAAAAACGATAAGGCAGAAACAAGCATGCTTTTACAAAGCTTGATTTCTATGAAGTACAAAGGCAAGGGGAACATAAGGGAGTACATTATGGAAATGTCTCAATTGCTTCTAAGCTTAAGGCACTGAAGCTCGAGCTGTCTGACGACTTGCTCGTGCATTTAGTATTAATATCACTTCCTACACAATACAGTCAGTTTAAGGTCAGTTACAACTGTCAGAAGGAGAAATGGACTCTTAATGAGCTCATTTCTTACTGTGCGCAAGAGGAAGAGAAATTGAAGCAAGACAGAATCGAAAGTGCTCATTTGGCTAGCACCTCTAAGGACAAGGGCAAAAAGAGGAAAAATAATGAAGTGCTAAAAATAGTTGCTTATATTCTGAACCGAGTGCCAACTAAAGCAACTGTAAAACACCTTATGGGCTTTGGATAGGCAGAAAGCCTAGTCTAAAGCATATTCACATTTGGGGATGTCTAGCTGAGGCAAGGCCTTATAGGCCACATGAAAAGAAATTGGACTCCAAAACTGTGAGCAGTTACTTCATTGGCTACTCTGAGTGATCTAGGGGCTTTAAGTTTTATGATCCCACACTTAGGTCAATTTTTGAGACGGGAATTGCAACATTTTTTGAGGATGTTGAGTTTGGGGGGAGAAATAAGGTTAGAGACATTGTCTTTGAGGAGGAATCGACTTCGATTCTCACTATCGCTTTTGACAATGTGCAGGTTCCTATACCTGTCATTGATCAAGAAGCGAATCTGGATCCTCAACCAAATAATGTTGATCAATCCCCCATTCAAGATGAGGTAATTGTTCCTGAGGAACAAACTCAACAACCTCAAGAACCAGTGCCATTAAGGCGATCCACTAGAGAAAGGAGAAATGCTATTCCGGACGATTTTTTCGTATTTCTCCTGGAACATGAGGAAGGCATTGGAATGGTGGAAGATGATCCAATCAACTTCCATCAAGCCATGCAGAGTTCCAACTCTCAAAAGTGGATTGATGCCATGAATGAAGAGTATAAGTCTATGCAAGACAATAAGGTTTGGGAACTTGTCCCATTACCAGAAGGTGTGATACTCCGCTTTTTCCGTCGTTGAAAGAATCGCGAGGATCAAAAGATTATTTCTTTTGTGAAAGGGGTTTCCTACGCAATGTGCTCTAAACTAGCAAAAGACTAGTAAAGCGGCAAGCGAGGGTATCGTTCCGCAAGGAGGTGTGATTCGTCAACCATTTCAAGTTCTAGTGTTTATTGTAAACATGTAAATAGAATGCGGAAATGGTGAGAATGATGTGTGTGAAATGTATGTACGATGCGGTGTGCGTGTGTGTAGATAACGGAAATGAAAATAAATAAAAATAAAGAGAATATGGAATGGTGAGAGTGGTGTTTAAAGTGATAAATAAAATGGTGGATAGGAGAGATGCATGAAAATGGTCACACAAGGTTCAACAAGTTCACCATACATAAGTGCACAAATAGTTGGTTGTTAGACATTAAGGACATCCAATTTTAGTTAAGGGTTCGTTCTTGCCTCAATCCGATTTATACCCATTCATAGAGCTAACGGTCGAAGAGTGTGTTGAGAACCTCTCAAACACGAAACCGCAACCAACATATGTGAACCGATTCTACAAACAAAACTACATTTAGCCCAATGATAGCTTCGTAATGTAAAATGGCAACGTGAAAGTCTAATGAATGTGGAAAGAGTGATTGTATCTCCAACCATAACTCACCTAGAGCCCCTAGCGTGAGAGATAGCCAAAAACCAATAATTGTAACTCTAACCATGACTCACCTAGAGCCCCTAGAGTGAGAAATAGCTAAAGTCCAATTGTTAACAAGAACAATAAACCAAACCCTTCTAATCTGGCAATTTATAGGTTCACCCACTCTTCTTAGCTAATTAGCCAAGACTATGCCCGGAGAGCCCCTCCAAAGGCACAATCCTAACTCTAAGTCACTCAAACCCATTCATGACATGCAATTTTGACCTTCCATCAACATACAAACACAAAATGGGATATTTGATTACAACTACTCCTAATTTACATTAATCTACTCCTAATCCCATCCATGAATACATATTAATTTCCAATCTCCATACACAAGCATTTCAAGATAGAGATATATTCAATAAAAGCAAGAATGAATCAAAACACAAATTAGATATAAAAACAACCAACATATATATTGAGCACAAATATAGGTTTACAAATATTCCCAAGTGGGGATTACACATTTAAGAAAACAAGAAATACAAAGAGATGAGTTAAAGGAGACAACCCTTGAAGAAAACCTCCTCCAAGTCCTCCATGAAACCCTAGCTCGAAATTGGTCAAAAGACCCTCCTTTCTCCTTGCAATCTACTCCTAAATGGGTGGATGATGGGTAGAAGATGAAATGGAAGGCATCCATGGAGGAAAAACCTCCATGGATGACCTTGAAAGCTTCTCTCTCTCTTATTTAAATGGAAGAAAATGAAGAAGAAGAAGAAGAAGAGGAAGTGTGTGGGGAGTGGATTCTGTTGGGAGAGAAGAGAATAAGGTGTTTATATAGTGTTGGGAGGTTAGGGCTGAAAGTTAGGGTGAAAGGACGAAACAGTCCCTGAAATTCGCCAAAAAAACGACTCTCTGGAGTGAATCGGCGGTTTGGTTCGGCGGCCAGGCCGCCGTTTGAAGTAGCCGTTTCAGACCTGACAGCATTTCAGCATTGCGTACCGTTACGGAAATGGGCATAACTTCCTGTAGAAAGCTCGGAATCGCAATTCGTAAAATGTTCTGGAAACTAGACTTCCGGGGCTTTCCGAATATATAAAGATATCAGTGTGGTTCGATCTGAGCAGGAAGATATGACCCCCACAAGTTGTACGTTCTGCAAGAGCATATCCAATTTCTTCCATTTTTGGCTCATTTTGCCTCCCAAACTAATCTTTAAGCTCAAAACCTTATTGTAGGGAATATGTACCTACACAAGGCTCAAACAAAACATTATATACAAAAATACGCTCGAAAACGAGACAAACGATCGGAAATGGGGGACCTCAAATAGGTATAAAATAGTCCGATCAAGGTGCGAAGTCCATTGGTTATAAATGGATTTTTAAAACTAAAAGGGATTCGAAAGGTAACGTGGAGAGGTATAAGGCTCGTCTTATAGCTAAAGGCTTTACCCAAAAGGAAGGGATTGACTTTAAAGAGACTTTCTCTCCGGTTTCAACGAAAGACTCTTTTAGGACAATCATGGCACTTGTTGCACATTTTGATCTTGAGTTTCATCAGATGGATGTCAAGACGGCGTTTCTCAATGGTGACATTGACGAAATAATTTATATGGTGCAGCCAGAAAAACTTTGAGTCGGGAGACCCAAAGAATATGGTCTGTAAATTGACAAAGTCTATCTATGGACTCAAGCAAGCTTCTCGTCAGTGGTACTACAAGTTTCATCAAGTGATTATCTCGTTTGGTTTTGAGATAAACGCTGTTGATAATTGTGTATATCACAAGTTCAGTGGGAGTAAGCACATATTCCTGGTTTTGTATGTCGATGACATATTGCTTGCCACAAATGATATAGGCATGTTGCACGAAACCAAGAGATTTCTATCAAAGAATTTTGAGATGAAAGATCTTGGTGACGCCTCCTTTGTATTAGGGATCCTGATACAACGAGATCGCTCTCGGGGTATTTTTGGATTATCACAAAGAAGCTATATCGATAAAGTTCTCAAAAGGTTTGGCATGCAGGATAGCAAACCAGGTGACACCCCTGTCGCTAAGGGAGACAAGTTCAGTCTTAATCAGTGCCCTAAAAATAATCTTGAAGTTAAGGAAATGCAGAAGATTCCTTATGCATCAGCTGTAGGGAGTCTAATGTATACTCAAGTGTGTACGCTTCCGGATATTGCATACATTGTTGGTATGTTAGGTAGATATTTGAGTAACCCCGGGATGGATCATTGGAAAGAAGCCAAACGGGTTATGAGGTATTTACAGAGAACAAAAGATCACATGCTCACATATAAGAGATCGGATTAGTTGGAGATCATATGGTATTCCGACTCTAATTATGCTGGATGCCATGGCAGCAAAATTTGTAACATGCTATGAGGCATCCAACCATGGGATATGGCTGCGAAATTTTGTCACTGGGCTGCGCATTATGGAGGGTATTGAAAGACCACTCAAACTATATTGTGACAATAAGTCAGCAGTGCTATATTTCAACAACAACAGGAGCTCATCTAGGTCAAAGCATATTGACATTAAGTTTCTAGTTGTGAAAGAAAGAGTGAAGAGTGGACAAATATCCATAGAGCACATTAGGACAAACTCCATGATATTGGGATTGCCACCCAAGGTCTTTCATGAGCACACTGCTCATATGGGTGTTATTTTGTTTGAGGATACCATATTATAGTGGGAGTTTGTATTATTTTGTATTTTATTGCTTTATGTTTGGTTTTGGACATTCTTATGCATTTATGTATTTGGATATTTTTCTGATCAGAAATAAAGTATTCAGTTTATTTCACTCTGTTGCATTGTGTTAAATATTGATCTCACTTAAGAATAAAGTAGGACCAGTTGGAAATAGACATGTATAGATCGCATTGCATGTAATTTCCATGCTACGCATCCATGATTGGTCTATGTCATTTGGTTATGTTGCTGTATGTGACCATTGATGGGTTTAGTCACGCTAAATGTGATGAAAACCGCTTTAATCCTATAACGGCATAATCAATGGACGAGATTGTTCTGATATACTCTAAAATTATGATAGCAAAATTTTGGAGCTCATAAACTCATACACATTTGTATAGTTACATATGTGGCCCAGTGGGAGATTGTTGGAAAATTCCAACATGTGGGGCCACACATGTAAATATCAAATGTATTGTGCTATCTTTGGTTAAGCTTAAATTAAAGTGATCTAATTAAGATTTAAAGTTTTAAGGCTTAAGGGTGTAATTGTCATGGAATTAATGTGTAGATACCAGAGTGCTATATCTAATTTGATGAGGGGCCAAATTAGAAATAGCAAACCTTATATAATATATTAGGGTTATGGTCCCCAAATAACACGATTCTTTTTCACTTGTCTGCATCCCCATCACAGAACAAGAGAGAAATATTAGGTTACAAAAGGTCGTGATAATTTGGAAGATCACAACCCGTTCACCAACCTTCGGCAATGAATTCAGGTACGCTTCCGCTTTCATCTTCTCTTGAATTGGCATGGGTTAATAATATGTGTTTAGGGTTTGATTAATCATGATATTAGAAACATGTTTAGGTTGAGATTCGGATTAATTATGTGCCTATGCATGTTGATTTTTGTGTTAATCGAATTCCTTACAGAATATAGTCACCCTCAATCACAAATAGCTGAAATAAAAAGTTGGGACTTTCAGAATAATTGTATGCATCTATATTTTATGAAGAAATAAACTGAACTTCCAAAAAAAATAACTTACTTCAGGGTGACTGGCCACAAAGTCTTCAAGCTTTCCATATTGTTTCTTGTAATCATGCCAATGTAAAGGTGCAAGCATTTTGCCAAGCCTATTTGGTAGCTGTACTTGACACAAAAATAGAAAATGGTAAGTCAAACCAAGTTTCAGAGCATAGAAATATATCATGCAACCTATTGATGTTCTGCAAGTTATTATTTGAAAACTCACCGTTGAACTTATCCGAATTCTACCACCAGCTGGGATCGTGCGAACTATGCAAGTCAACAAGGACCTTTCATCAAGAAGAGCATTCTCTGAAGTCTTTCCTGCTATTCGTGAATTCATCTGCCCAGTTGAGATCAACGCTTCAGGCAAAGCTGAACTAGTCCCATTGTTAGTTGTTGTTTCACCAATATTGACTGAATTAATTGAAGCATCTGTCGGAGGAGATGCATGGGCAGCAGAGCTTGGTTGTTCAGCTTTAGCAACTTCCCCCTGTAGTCCATGATCAGTCAAGTTCAGATCATTCCGCTCCTGCACCAGTTTCAATTTAACATAAGCTGCTTCTCTTATCCATTTACCATCTAATTTAAAGACCAAATTTACTGGATGGCACCAAGTAAATATAAATGAAGACAAACCTTCGCTTCACTGTTCTGTTCAAGAGTACCCAATCTTAATGCCTCATGAAATTGGGCAGAAATTTGTTGTAAATTCTGCTCAGGTTGAGGGGCAACCAAGTAGCTTCTGTTAATTGATTCAAGAACCTGCAAAAGAAGCATTATGGTGGGGTCCTGACGATATCACATGCAGAAATGAAATACAACAGACCAATAATGTAAACAGAATCATATTCATGATATAAGGACATGTGCTTCCCCAGCTGATGATGAGATTACTGAGTCTGGTTCTGTCCCCTGGCTAATATGAACATCCACATAACTTGAATGAAGAGCTTGTCCATTAACAGACATGTCATATTCATACTTAGCATCTGACCTCATAAGGTTTTGATCAGTTTGGGATGGTGCATGTTGATTCGGTGCAGACATCTGTGAAACCTCTGAAGCAGCCTGAAGAAGAAAGTAAAAATCATTACACAAGTAAAGTTTGACGCAGCGGGGTATGGCGAAAATAAGAATGATCATTTTGTCGAACCCTGAGGCACACTCAGACGAACTTTGACGCAGCGACCGGTAGTTACCCAAGCATAGATCGCCATGCAGGGGCCATCATTCCCTAATCTACGTTAGAAAATGGTGCTCTCGAATCCTCAAAGAGCATGTCGAATCCACGACAGATAAGTGTTCCAAAGAACGATTTTATTGATTATCAAAAAAGTTACAATAATTGGAAATAATAAGACTATTTATAATAAACTAATCCTAATACGACTCGAATACGACATTCCTAAAAAGACTAAAACAGGAAAATATCAAAACTAATCATAATCTTCTAAGATTTATGATTCCTAAATTGACTGAAAAACAAAGATCAAATCTTACCCAAAAGGTAAGTTTGATTTATTTCCAAAACCTAAATTTAATTCCTAATCAAACTAAAGTAAATAAACTTGCTAAACAAGAAATAAAGACCCAAATTAATAAAATAAGAAAACACCCAAAACCGTCTGAATCTAAAGTTAAGCGCGGTTAGGTCGTAGGACACCGGTAGCGGCATGGGCCGTCGTTCCTTCTTCTTTGTCCTACATCAAAGTTCAACATGAATAATAAAAACTTAAAAAAAAAAATGTTTTTGCTTGATAATACCTGTTGGTTCTGCCACCGTTGTAGGGATGACATTGTAGGCATTGAGTGAAAATGCCCAACATGAGATTGAGGAACATGTGATGACAGAGAATGAGGAACCCCCTGTTGATGCATGATGAATGAATGAAGAGCAGGCACTTGTCCAGGAGGAAGATAAGTAGGCAACCAAAGTAGAGACGATGGACCCATTGGGACACCGGGAACACGATCTGTCTAGTAATGTGCACAAACAACACAAAATTGGAAATTAAAACAATATAAACACCAATATTATGTTTTGGTTAAGCAAGCACAAGAGAATGGAAAAAAAAATAATAAATAAAAAAAAGGAAAGAGAGGAAGAATGTTGCTCATTTGATTAAGCATGGAGAGAGATCATATTTGTTGCTACCCAAAAAAAAAACCAATGGAGGGAGATGAAAAAGAGAAGGTAATCACTTTCCATTGTCTCGTATGCCTTGAAGAGGGAAGATGATACCTTTGCTAATTTGAGTGTTATACCCTTATAAATTGATATTATAAAAATTTATTTGTATATGTAACTTTTTTTTTTCTTTTGGAAACGAGGGTAAAAAGTTAATTCAATTACTATCTTGAATAGGCCTTATTTTTCTCATCCCTCTCCAGCACCTAACACCTAACACAGAATATCCATGGATGTACTATATTAAAAAAGTTAAAAAAAAAATAGAGAACAGTTTTCAATTGTGATGAAACTATTGAAAATTCCCTTAAATACATTTTCTGAGTAATAGTGGAGCATAACATATCCAAATCCCAGTTCACCATTATTAAGTACCAGGGCCTTAAAGTAATTAACCTTGATCATACTAATGTCCACATATACAAACCTCAGGTTATTATAATTAAGCTGCTTTAAGATATTATGCATTTTGTTCCATGAAGTGGTTCATTACGTTTAAGACTATAAATACAACATTATATATAATTAATAAACCATAAGGAAAAAAGTTGTTATCCTACCATCTCCATACTAAATTGTTTATATGAAAACTTCCCACTAGAGCATTTGTTGTGAAGTGACCATATTGAAAAACAGTAAAAAATAACAATAACCACAAGGAAATCCACTTGAGTAGATGCATTGCCAGATGAAACAAAAGATGCAGCATTATCTCCATTCCCATTAGGAAGCACCCCGGTGTTAGTATTCATTGCACCACCCCCATTCACATCTAGTTGGTTTCCATTGTTCTGACCAAATTGAGATACATCCTTTGAATCCTTTTGGGAGATGTGTGACTCATCAGTGAAGGTTCCGTTTCTTTCTCTAGCATCAGCTAGCTCATGTTGAAGCTGTTGTATTTTATGCAAATGAAGTCTCTCCATCTCAGCAAACTAAAATCAATAACCAGGAAAACAAGTCAATCTTTTAAGTGATAAAACTTAAGATCAAAGTTAACTGAAAATGAATCAACCTAGCAAGGACGAAACAATTCACTATTGTTTAATTGAAAGGATGCTGCGAATGGGTGGATGCAAAATAAAATTTCAAAATCCAACTAAAGAATTTTTTGTCAAACACACAGATACTGAAAATAAGATAACAGATAGACCAACAAACCTGTCTTTGACAAACAAGCCAGAGCTGGTTAAATTGCTCTGTGCGTTCTCGCAATTCTGCTTGCAATGACTGATTTGTAGTTGACTGCAACTGAACACGTGCAACCCAAGCTTGTGCCTCTCTCAGCTGTTCATCTTTATACATAATGGTTTCTTGAGCAGCTCTATGCTGAAATAAAAGACTACTGTTAGGTGATGCACCTCATAAGCAATATAGGGTATATGATAACTTCCAAGCTAACAATAACAATGAAAACTTACAATAATATAGATACCATATTGCAATAATAGAGTTAACAGTTTGAGTGTAAATAATGCATTAGTTTATTCACTGATATGATCAGGTATTTATAATGTTACATCCTAATTTAATAGGAAAGTAATTGATTCTAAACACATAAGGAAATAGATAACAATTGAGCATATACAATCCTATATGTACACAATTAACATATGTAGCTTATTATGTGACATCCTATGTAACTCTATCACTAATATGCCCCCCGCCAGATAGAGCTTCCGGCGAGGATGCCTATCTTGGACCGATGGTCATGGAACTGTTTACGAGAGAGAGCCTTGTTGAGAGAGTCCGCTAACTGGTCCTTCGTATTGACATGAGCCACACGGAGCTGTTTACGAGCTACTTGATCCCGTACAAAGTAAAAATCGATAGCAACGTGCTTCATGCGGCAGTGGAAAATGGGGTTGGCGCATACATATGTTGCACCAACATTATCACAGTAAATAACAAGAGAGAGAGGCACCTGCACCTGCAGTTCAGTGAGTAGTTGGCCAATCCAATTGAGTTCTGCAGCTGATGAAGCAATGTCGTGGTATTCTGCCTTGGTGGATGACCTCGCAACAGTGTGCTGTTTCTTGGAGCTCCAGCCGATGGGCGTGGAGCCAAGGAAAACTATGTAGGCCGTGGTGGAGCGTCGATCGTCGGGATCCCTCGCCAAATCAGCATCAGCAAAGGCGTGGAGGTGAAGGGGAGCTGTACATGAGATGAGTAGGCCGTGATTAATAGAGCCAGAGAGGTAGCGAAACACTCGTTTCACTGCATTCCAATGGTTCGTGGTCGGTCGATGCATGAACTGGGAGAGTTTGTTCACTGTAAACGAGACATCAGGACGAGTCAGGGAGAGGTACTGAAGAGAGTCGAGGACTTGCCTGTATGGTGTGGTATCCGTGGGTGCACTTCCATCATTGAGTTTCAGGGTTTCAGTGATTGAAAGAGGTGTTGAAACTGACTTTGACCCAAGCATGTTTGTTTTAATCAGAAGTTCACGGATATACTATTGCTGAGAGAGAAAAAGACCACGTGGGGATCAGTGAGCCTCAACACCAAGAAAGAATGAGAGCAGTCCTAAATCTTTTAGGGAGAACTTGTGAGCCAGAGTGGCGATAAAGTCCCTGACACGTGAGTCTGAAGTGCCAGTGACAATGATGCTATCAACATAAACAAGAAGGTATAGAGTATGTCCAGGGCTGCTATGAATGAAGAGAGAAGCATCGCATTTGGAGTTGGTGAAACCTGTGGCCAAGAGGAAGGTGCGAAGCTTAATGTACCAGGCACGCGATGCTTGATGGAGACTATAGATAGCCTTCTGTAATTTACAGACATGCTTCAGTTTGGTGGAATGTGTGAAGTCAAGAGGTTGCACCATGAACACATCATCTATTAGGGTTCCCTGTAAAAAGGCATTGTTGACATCTAGTTGGCGTAGAGGCCAACCGTTAGTAATAGCAATAGTTAAAATAAGGCGAACGGTGACAGGTTTCACCACACGACTGAATATTTCATTAAAATCAACACCGGGGCGTTGATGGAACCTTTTGCCACAAGACGGGCTTTGTACCTAGCCACTGAACCATCAGGATGACGTTTGATCCGAAAGATCCATTTACAACCCACAACATTCTGAGATGGATGAGATGGAACCAAGTCCCAAGTGCCATTTGTTACAAGAGCATCATACGCAGCACTCATGGCCTGTCGCCATTCCATGTGCTTTCGAGCCTGTGTCAACGATGTTGGTTCGGATTGTGGTGGGGTGTGAGAGGTGGCATGAAGATCAAAAATTGCTTTCGGCTTAAATATCTGGCTCTTGGAACGGGTTTGGATCACTCTTGTGGGTGAGGAAGGGTGAGGTTCAGATGGTGGTTGAGGCAAGTCATTGGTTGCGTCGTGTGTGGGTGGGTGGGTGACAAGAGATGGGTGGAGTCGGGCTTGGTGCATCTGGTGAGGTGGTGCAGTGAGAGGATTCTAGGACAGGTGTGACGTGGTTTGGCTGGGTTGGTGTAGCTATTTGTTGTGGTGGATTTGTGGCATGCGAATGTGCAGGGATGGGAATAATATCATGAAGTGAGCTATCATGTGGTGAGGAAAATTGGGTTTCTTGATCAGACCTGACAGCGAGAGGTGTGGGCTGGCACCAGGTATCAACACTCGATGATGGGTAGGAAGACTTGTGGCGGACTGTGTTGGTGAACGGAAGTTCCGTTTCAACTAATATGACATGACGTGAGACAAAGACACGGTTTGTGACACAGTCTAGATAGAGATATGCATTGTGTTCTATGGAGTATCTAACAAAAACACATGGTTTAGAGCGAGGTTGCAATTTGTGGGACGTATACGGACGTAACCATGGGTAACAGAGGCAACCGAATATATGAAGCTTACAATAATTCGGGACACTGCCAAAGAGACAACTGTAAGGACTTTGGTAACCAAGGACTGGGGTGGGCATACGATTGATCAGATAAGTCGCGGCTTGGAAGGCTAAGGACCAATATTTGAGAGGCATAGACGCGTGGTGAAGCAGGGTTAGTGTCGTTTCCACTACGTGTCTATGTTTGCGTTCTACAGTGCCTACATGCTCAGAAGTGTGTGGTGGGGACTTAAGATGTTGGATGCCAAAAGTTCTAAGGTCAATTCCGAGGGATTGAGCCTCCCCGCTACCATCAGAGTAGACAGTTTTGATACGGGAGTTGAAGAAATTTTCAACTAGAGCCTTGAAACGTTTGAATGTGTGTGGAACATCTGATTTATTTTTGAGTGGATATAGCCATGTGTATTTTGTGTATTTAGTGTAATAGTCCACAAAAATAACATAATAACGAAAATTATCAAACGACGATATATGCACCGGACCCCACACATCAGTAAACAAAATCTCTAAAGGTTTATTGCAGGTTAGAGTTGATTTACTAAATGGTAACTTATGACTTTTATTACATAGGCAAGCAGAGCAACAAGAAAATTTAGACTTAGACTTAGTGACTGGAAGTTGACTTGTGAGGATTAGCTTCTGGAGGATTTGTAGGGAGGGATGACCGAGACGACAGTGCCATACCAGAGGAGAGGCAGTAGGAAGAGTTGACACGGAATTAAGGTGGACTTTGGACGACTGCTGATGTAACTGACCGGACGTTGGCCAAACATAAAGATTTCCTTTATTCAAGTCGCGGACCAAGGATGCCCCCATGATCAGGTCCTTCACAAGAAAATAATCAGGAAAAAATTCAATGGATGTGTTATTATGTGAGCAAAATTTGGATACAGAAACTAGGTTGTAAGAGATATTGGGAGAACACAGAACATGATTGAAATAAAAAGAATTATCATAAGTAGGTAATAAGGTAGAACCAGTATGAGTGACAGGAATTGTTTTACCATCACCAAGCATGATGTCTTATGGGCCACCATATTCTGAATGAAATGACAGGTTTTGAAGGTCTGATGTCATGTGGTGAGAAGCACCAAAGTCAAGTATCCAGTTGTTGTTGCGGGAACCAGATTGTTCGGATGTCATATTATTCGCCTGTGGCCAAGGTTGGAATGTTGGTGGTGGACGAGAGCAACAGGTGCAAGCTATATGGCCTACCTTGTCACATAGCTGACATACCGGCCTTGAATTGTATAAGGTAGGTGGTCGCCATTGGTGTTGATAGGGTGAGTTTGGTAGGTTGTGTGGCTTGTATGGACTACCCTGATAAAAACCACTGGTTGCTGTCCTTGAATGTTACAGCTGGTTATGATGGTTGCTGTGACTGCTGGTTCGGTTGTGACCCATATTGTTCGAGTAGTTCCCTTGTTGACCACGACCTCGTCTATTAGAGGTTCGTTGATTGAATTGAGCTGTGATAGGTGTGCCATTTTTCTTCGTCTCATCTCGACGAAGAAATGCTTCATGGTCAAGTAACTTGTCATATAATTCTTCAAAGGATATTAAGGTGTCTCTGGCTCAAATGGCTGATGCGAGAGGCATATAGGCTGCTCCTAAACCATTCAATGTATGTATGACTGTCGGACCCTTATCGACAGGATGGCTAATTAATTCTAGATTATCAAGGATAGTCTTGATCCCTTGCATGTAATCCGCTACGGATTTGTCTTCCAGACTGACGTTTGTGAGTGAGTCAAGGAGGCCAAGCTTTCGGGTTTTGGATCTGTTGGCATAGGTAACCTTAAGTTTTTCCCATGCTTGAGCAGAGGTGGTTGATCGAGTAACAATGGATTGTGCCGCTCCCATACATGAGACTTGGATTGCATGAAGAAGAAGTCGGTCTTAGCGGCGCCAGAGTTGGTAGTCTAGGTTGACAGTGGTTTGGTCGGATGCTTAAACAGTAGTGTTTTCAGCGGTGATTGGAATGAATTCAGAAGGACATGGTTTTGTACCGTCTAGATATCCCATGAGGCCATAGCCAAAGAACATGTTTTCGAATTGAGATCTCCAGGCTGCATAGTTCTCTCCTTTCGTTAGTTTGATAGGAACTTGAGTGGAGTTGATAGCAATGAGTGATTGTGGTTGATTTATATTGGTGTTGGATGTTCCCGTGAGGGTGACTGAGGACTCGTAGCAGTAGAGGTAGAGGGGGAGGACACGGTTGTGGGTATTGGAGATGGCATGGTGAGCGGCTGTTTTAGGGTTTAGGATGAGAGAAGAAAATTTTAGGGTTTCAGGATCTTAACCTATTTTTTATCTGTGCTCTGATACCATAATAGAGTTAACAGTTTGAGTGTAAATAATGCATTAGTTTATTCATCGATATGATCAGGTATTTATAATGTTACAGCCTAACTTAATAGGAAAGTAATTGATTCTAAACACGTAAGGAAATAGATAACAATTGAGCATATACAATCCTATATGTACACAACTAACATATGTAGCTCGTTATGTGACATCATGTGTAACTCTTATCACTAATAACATGGACACTTTTTTTCACATATTAAATCATTCGGAATGATGCTGCTACGTACAAGATTATATGATAACACGTGAATATTTCTAGCATATGCCAAAATGAAAGTGTTGGACTTAACTTCCACTTTACTAAAATACTACAAAAGCACAATAACATAACAAAGTACAGACTTGTTCCTGCAAATCTATAAGTTGTCTCTCTTTTTCTTGAACGTGTTCTTGAAAATCACGTATTTGTTTAATGTGCTGGGCTCGTTTAGCTTCTGAATGATCACGCTCTCTTCTGCAAAAGGATAGAGACCATTTAAATTTGTTAAAAGGCCAAACTTAAAATACCAAAAGTTATCTATAAAAAAATGCAACAGATAGTCAAACAACAAGAAACTACCATTCAGACCATAATGACAAAGAAAATCCCCCAGACAACCGACTCAAGCTGGGACAAAAGGTATACCAAAATAAATAAATAAATAAATAAAATTGAAAGGAATAGAGTTATATGGATATCCGTCTTAAAGCAAACACGCACCTGAAAGTTGCCAGTTCTTTGTTTTGTTCTCTGAAAAGGTCCTCTTTAGCCCAGGCCTATTAAATATTTTTGAGATACTAATTAACAACTTTATCATTTATTGACAACCACCTCCCCTGTCGTCAGTCAACGGCCGTCAGACTTAACTTTTGACCTTATCAGATCATGTAAAAGTCTAAAATACTCTTAAGTATGTCTATTTACTTTTATAACCCCATAAAAAGACAAAAACTAATTTATTTAAAAAAAAAAAAAAAAAAAAACCAAACAAAATTTGGAAACTTTTTTCAAAAATTAAACTTTTTTCCTAAATTGATTTCCTAAAATTAAAAAAATTCGGTTTTCAATGGATCTCCACCATCTATTCACTAATTATTATTTTTTATTTTTTTAAAATAAAGAAATTGTTTTAATATAAAATAATGAAACTTTCTCAAAAAAAAAAAAAGTGTATAAATTGATTTTTTTTTTTTTTTTTTTTAAAAAAAAGTCTCCAGATAAGGATTCAAGATTGACCAACAAATAATTAGGTAAAAGAAAACGTAATATATTTTTTAAAATAAATATATGTTACCAGATCTTCATCTGGTACCGCCGGAAGAACTCTCATGGTTCTCCCATGGATATTCCAACCTAACACCAGAAAATTCTAATGCCCAAAAAATTCACATCAATAGTTCCACAAACACATAACATTTGCACAAAAAAAATCTCAAAACAAAAACTAAAGAAAATATCCCGCATCTTCCAACCAATCCTCACGACCACCGATCATCCATCTCCGATCTCCTCCTTCCACACGTCTCCGGCGACGACGAAGTTGTTCTCTCCACTCCGCTCGCTCCACGTGCCGCCACTGTTTTTTCCCCTCCAAGGCGAGCTCTGATCTCCTCCACTCCGCTCGCTCTACACGCTGCCACTGTTCTTTCCTCCTTTTCTTTTAAGCACCCATTAGATTTATTGTTGACAGATGAAGAGATGGAGTGGTGATCCAGATTTGAGAGATGGAGAGTCAAACCGGAGATGGAGACCCGAGACGAAGCACTCAGACCAGAAGCACGACGACAAAGCACTCGAACCAGAAGCACGACGACGAAGCACTCGAACTCGAACCAGGCTCACTCCATCAAATTGTCAGATTGATATTTTTTTCCAGATTTTTTTTGTGCTTTTATTGAAAAATATGATCCATATGGATTGTTGGATGAGATTTGTGGTTGTATTTTTGGAATTGATTTGTGGTTTTTGTTGATTTGATTAGTTGTTTTTGTTTGTGGGATTTAATTGAAGAATTTTTTCGTGGAATTTGATCTGTGGAATTTGATCTCTTCAAAAGTTTTTTCTTAAAAAAAAAAAGTTTTTGTTTGAAGAGATCTGGATTTCCAGCAAGAATATTTACTTTTGTTTTTTACTTTTTAAAAAATAAATTGGAATTATGCATTTCATTAGGAATAAAATAAAATATATTTTTTGTCTTTAAGTGGGTTTGACATTACGTGTTCAGTATAAAATAAGTTGAAAGACAAGATTACCCTTTTTGATATGGTCAAAGGTTAAATCTGACGGATGTTGACCGACGATAGGGGAGGTGGGTGTCAATTAATGATAAAGTTGTTTCGCGTGTAAAAGAGCAAACCTCAGGGGGTTTGGTGTAATTTGCTCATAAAATTAATGAAATGTACCTATGAATACAATTTGAAAAAATTGTAAACACTAAAACTATTTATCCCGATTTTGTTAAATATGAAGACATTAGAAAAATGGACAAAATATAAGAAGATTCAAGAAAATGAGTGCTTGAAAAATTCTCAAATTTTATTCACGTAGATTTCAATGAACTTATCATCCATAAAAAAAATTCGGATCAAAATTCATAAAAGTCGATGTGTTTTCATCAAGATCCTTATCGAAATTAAAATAAAGGATCCCTTATGATATAACCTCCTGTCCACTATATACATATATATTCTCAATAAAAAATTTATTTATTTTATTATTATTTAATCCTAATTTTTATTATATAAATAAAGGTATGTAAAAATTCTCATTCCAATAGAATTACTTATGGATTTCAATTAACACTGTCAGGGTTTGGAATTCGGAGACAGGAATGAGGGTATCTCTCCCGACACGAAATGGCAGGTGGATAGTGGAGTTTTATCTAAATTTGAAAACTAGATTGTCCGTTTTGAGAAAAGATCAAACCTTAGGGAGGTTTTTGCAAAATAATAAAAATATATGGCATGAAACGTATAGTTGAGTGTCACCTGTGTAACTGTGTTACTTGACCTGGGCAGACTGGGAGTCAAGTCCATTTGACATTTACTTTTGTTCTCAAACCATTTTAAGAAAAAATTTTAAATTTTTCCTTAAAAAAAAAAAAAATTAAAGTAGGGTTACGGTTTTGATTTCGGTGTGAGAGTGAAAAAAAACAGATGCAGCAGCCAAATGAGATGATGAGTCCTTCTCCATTACCATTGAACCTCACAACTGAGCAGATTCAAAAGGTACTAAACAAACACGTACCCACATTGAAATATCATTAAAATGATGTATATATTGTTATTTACATTTTATTTATTTATTTATTTTTATTTGTACTATGATGGGTTGTTAATAGATTGTAAAAACCTGTTGATATTATTCTGATATGAATGTTATGGGTGGGCCATGGTGATTTTTTGTCACTTGTTTCAAGAAATTTAGTATAGATCATGGAGTGTTTGTATGTGGGTTTTTTATTTTATTTTATTTTATTTTATTTTATTTTATTTATTTTTAAATAATTTATTATGAGCATAATAAAAAATCACAATGTACTTGATATGGGTAAGTGGCAACCTGAAAAATGTGGTTTTATTTCTAGAGGTTTTGTTCTTTTTAAGATTTTAGGTTATTTTGTGGATTTATGATCTTAGATTGAGTTACACTTTGTGGATTTCATTTGAGTTCATATAGTAAATAGAGAGACTATCAATTTTCAGCATGTAAGACTTTGGGTTTGAATCCACCCACATCAGAATTTGAAGGGTCTGATTAATATTTCAATGTAATGGAAAATAAATCTTCAAATGAAAAACATTCTGAGATGTGAACCATTGTGTTGAGAAATGAACACCAAGCACAAAGATGGCACGACAGTTTGGTTTTCAAAACATTCTGAGATGTGAACTTTATTTCAATTTTTGATTTTCTTTCATATAGAGATGGTGATGTTTTGTGGTTGATGCAGTACCTGGAGGAGAATAAGCAGTTGATTATGGTTATAATGGAAAATCAATATCTGGGAAAGGCTGCTGAGTGTGCTTTGTGAGTTGCAAAATTCGTATAATGTTCTTCTTTTGGTTATTTTCTATGCTATGTTGCATCAAACGGCTTCAGCTTTGTTACTTTTTAAGATTTTAGTTATGAGCTAAAATGTTCTGGGTTGATTCCAAATTCTTGAAGTGAACTAGCTTACCAAGTTCTTTTCATGTATTGTGTTGTATGTGTTATCTGATTTTTTGAATATCATCCTCGTGGATGAGATTAGAATGTTTGTTTGTTTTCTGTCTGTGTTGTCTGAGATGACACCTAGAAAACAAAAGAAACGAGGACATGAAAAAATAAAGTTATGCATGTTTATTTTCCTAACTCAAGTAGAAGCTCATATTGTGGAAAATCTTGAATTTGGTATTTGTGATAATTTTAGATAACTATACGCTTAGATAAACTTACTTTTGTTATTGTTGTTAAAACCTTAGTTTATTGTGAAACAAAGAGAAAAGGTAGTTGAGGAAGATTGAGGTAGATGGCAACAAATTCAGTGGAATAGTTAACGGTCTTCTTGCATATCTTTGCAATGTAAATATTTCTTAGAAGTCGTTTCCAAAACAATTGGAATCGGAACAGAGTTTTAATGGTGTAAATAAGCATGTGGAATATCAGTCACTTTCTTCAATTGGCTCACTGCTTTGTTTGCTTGGAATCAGTCGCTTTTTTGTTGATTCAATGTTTCGAAAAATGATGTTGGCTAATAGATTGTTTAACATACTGTGACTGTCCAGGATCATCAACTCCACTTCAACTGTGCATATAGTATATGTAACATGTTTTGACAGCGCATGACATTTCAAATGATTCAGGTACCAAAGCCAGCTACAAAATAACTTGACGTATCTAGCTAAGGTTGCTGATAACCAGCCTCAACCACCAAAGGCGCCTTCTCAGGTATCGGTAACAACAAGGCTTTGATAATATTGAACACAGCTCACCCACTGTTTGTAGTTGAACATAGCTCACCCTTTGATAATATTGCAGACGCAGTCACAACCCTCAATCCAAGAAGAGCACTACATGCAGTCATCTCAGGCAGCAATGTCTCAGCAGCAACAACAAGGCTTTATATCTCCCATGTCGCCTTTGCCGTTAAAAGACCAACAGCAGCAGCAGCTATCCTATGTGCAACAACAGCAACTCATCCAAGCTCAAATTGGCATGAGACCAGCTGGTGCTTCTCCCACCGGCATTTATCAGTCCAGACCTGGGACAAATTTCATTGCCATACAAGGAAGCAGGCAAGATGGCTCGGAGGGTGGTGCAAGCGATGGTCTCGGAAGGTGAAGTTCCAGATATAATGTTTATTCTCTCTGGATATATGAAAACATAACTTGTTGGATTCTATCTGCCTCTTTTTATTAAGATCCTCTGTTAGTTACAGAATTGGTTCCTATAAAAAGCTTGTGTATAGACAAGGAAAATTCCCTTTTATTTTCAACTTTTCTTAGAAATGAATGCTTGGAAATTGTTACTACAACTCAATTAACAAGTCTTTGTTACTACCATGTTAATGGTAGGGGTTTTGAGTCCCATCATATCCATTTATTTTAGGGTTATTACTGTTTTCATCCCTATGGTTTACCATATTAGCCATTTTGGTCCCTTTCGTTTCAGTATTGACCCGTTTGGTCCCCGTTGTTTCAGTTAATCCATATTTTGTCCCCTACCGTCCAAATCCGTTAGAGTTTTTAAAATTTACGTTAAGTGAGCAAGGGTAAATTGGTAAAAGCATCAAGCATTCTTCTAGAATTTGTTTTTAAGAAGGGCAAAACAGTAACTTGATGTATAAATAATTGAAATAACTGAAATAATTGAAAATTACAGAAAAAAATTTAAAAATTAACAAAATTAAAAATTAAAAAAATAATCAAACCCTAAATTATGTATTCACTCTCTTTCTCTAACTCTCTTCTTCTTCTTTCTCTCCGTCTCTCTCCTCGATTCATCTCTTTCTCTCCCTCTCTTCTTGTTCTGTCTCACCAACACACTACCACCACCAAAACACCACATCGTACCACCATGAGCGATCGAAGTCATTGTCCAAGGTGCTGATACGGGTCAGATAGAGGAAGGGGTAGCGACAGTGGTGGAGATGATTGTTGTTGTGGCGGTGCATGGGGGTGTTTTGGTCAGTGAAATCGAGGTGGGAGATAAGGGACTAGAGAGAGACGTCATTGTTGATGAAGGAGGTGAGGAGGTGGGAGCCGTTCTCGACGAGGGAGCGGAAGGAAAAGAGGAGAGAGACGTCGCGGTGGTTTGCTTCATCAGCTGACTGGTGCTCTGGAGGTGGCGCAGTGGTGGGTGATCGGTCATCACGGTGGCTCCTAAGAGAAGGGGTTTTGTTGATTTTGTTTTTATTTGTAAATTTTGCTTGTTTTTGTTTTCATTTCAATGCTTTTCAGGGAGCTTGATGGATGGAGAGTGTGCTGTGGGGGGCTTGTGCTTCAAAACAATCTGATTTTTTTTTTTTCCAGATTTTTGTTATTTTCCAGAATTTAATTTTTTGGTTTTGATCGGAAAATATGGATTAATGAATGAGATTTTTTTTTTCCAGATTTTTGCTGTGGGGGGCTTGTGTTTTTTTTTTTTTTGTTGATTCAATTTATTTTTCTTGTTTGTGGAATTTAATTTGGCGGTGAAAGGGATGGTGGATGGTGGAAAAGTGATGATGGCGATGTGTGTTCATGATTGGGTATGGATTTGTGGTTGGTGATGGGTGGATTTGGGGTTTGGTTTGGGGTTCTTCTCTTTTATTTCTTTGGTTGTTTTAATTATTTGTGTATTTGGTGGGATTAGGGTTTGTAGATGATGATGTTTAATGTTGAACCCAGAATTGGGTTCGAAGATGATGATGATGATAAAATTAAAAAATAGAGTTTAAAACAGAACTCAGGGTTATTTTTTAAAAAAACAATTACATGATTGATTTTTTTTTTAATAATTTGTCTTTGTGTTGTGTGGTTTGTGTATTAATGAGTTTGTGTTTCTTGTATAAGAAAAAAAAACCATTGAAAAGCAACAGTAACTTTTGAGGGCAAAAGTGTCATTACAATCCCTTAAGACATTTTAAGGGTATAACGGTCATTTCACCATCTAATCATCTCTTTTAACGGAAAATGTAACAGAGGGACTAAACGGACCAATACTGAAATGACAGGGACCAAAACGGCTAATATGGTAAACCACATGGATGAAAACAATAATTACCCTTTATTTTACAAATATGTGGGGAGATTTCACCTTTGTATTATATATAGCAAAATTTTGATTTTTAAATTTCAATGGAAAATATATTGAGAAATCATGTGTGAAAAGTAAAATAAAAAATTCATTTGAACTTTTTCTATTCGTTAGAAATATGTATGCTCATGCTATTAATAAATGGACCTTGAATTGAATTGTGATACAAACTTTATTATTTGTTTATTTTGTGGATTCTAATTATTATTTTTTTCAAAATATTGGAATTGAAACAGATATAGAGTGAACTTGCTTTTTCATTTTATTTTGTACTATTACAATAATTTGAAATCAAAGGAGGTTGTATGATTCAAATATGATATAGTTGTGATGGGCTTACCACGGAAATAATACATGAGACTCTTTTACAATGAGCGACTCCTTATATTAAGTGAATTATAATGAGAATCTTTTTATGGGTAACAAGAGCAACATAATATAATACATATAAAAATATATATTAAAGAACATTTAACTACGGTACAAAATCTATATAATTACAATTATAGGACGTAATCGTTATAGTTAATGCTTCTTTGGGAGGAAGTAATCTATATAATTATAGGCAGTAATCTTTCTCAATTGACCTACCTTATCTCGAGCAATAACAATCTTAAAGGCGATATACCAATTCAATTGTGTTAAGTGAACCAATTACGTTTGATAGATCTTTCTCACAACAATCTTTCCGGATACATTTCTCCTTGTTTAGATTTCATTGCACTCCATAGTAGTGACCATAAAGTTGCAAGTCCATTATTATGATATTGAGAGTATATATAAAAGAGCTCTCAAGGTTGTATTTTAATACATTGATGAAAATACTTAAGGTTAAAATATTACATTTTCTCTCAATTGGCGGGATACTCTTTCTCTCTTATTCTATTTTAATTTTAAGTTATTATATTTGTTTTGTTTTTCAGTTATTTGCAAATAGAACAAAAGTAAGTAGGCAATACGACAATACCTCTAGATAATGACGGAACAGTAGTAAAGACATGGAAGGCTTGGACCAGTACTAATAAAAGACATGGAAGACTTGGTAAACCCCTATACTTCACGAGATAGATCAATTATTTAGCTAGAGACATTTGTTTGCATTCAATAATGGGTCCTACGCAACCACCACATCCGCACAATGAACGGTAATCAGAGTATCTATTCAATCTGACGATGTTTTTAGTTAGAGTTGCTCTTGTATAGTGTATGAGATATTTGAATATTTCAAAATAATAATACTGAGACCTACTGACTACTATTATCCAATTAAATTTAAGATACTTTTCAAGTCTTCTACAGATTCAATGTAAGTCAATCCAACACTTTATCGAAACTTACCTTGCAATTTCTTGAGATGGGCATAGTCTTCGAACTTTTATGGGCCTATTATTCTCTCCTAACAGACCTAAGTCTACAGTAGAATGACAGAGTACACTAGTATTTTATATAATGTACTGTTCAAAACTATACAAATTAACACTAACATTTTCTAGAGATTTGTGTAAGAACTAAGAAGATAGTTGTGGTGTTGTGTAGCTTCAATTAGTCAATATGAGACCTACTATTGCTCCTCCTGTGTCAAACAACAAACTGTATAATAAGATCAATCGATTCAGCCACAAAAATACCAATTATCGAGTGCAATGCAATCATTTTGGAAGGGAAATCCTTTTCAAGGTAGAAAAAGTGATAAAGATGAATCAAGAAAATGGTTCCAACGAACA
The DNA here is from genome assembly GCA_954870605.1 of Acer campestre. Lineage (NCBI taxonomy): Eukaryota > Viridiplantae > Streptophyta > Magnoliopsida > Sapindales > Sapindaceae > Acer > Acer campestre. The sequence goes on along the minus strand of OX940808.1, from coordinate 32,786,194 downwards.
ACATTTCTGTAACTCATTATGTTTGTTTATTATTTAGCTTTGACTCAGTGTGTTGACCGAATTTCATGACGTACCTGGGCACGTCACGAGTCAACTCGGGAGATTGACCGAGTCAGATTGAGATGAATTTATTATCGAGTTGACTAAGTCAAATTGAAGATCATGCCCATTTCATCCATTAATAGGCCTATAAAAGTTCGAAGACCATGCCCATTTCAAGAAATTACAAGGGAAGTTTCAAAGTGTTGGATTGACTTACATATAGTCGGTAGAAAACTTGGAAAGACGCTTTATTTTAACTTGAAGAAAGTGAAGTATGTAATAGACTAGTAGGTCTAAGTATTATTATTTTGAAATATCTCAAATACCATGTGGGAGGATTCCAATTTGAAATATTGTCAGACTGAATGAGTATTCTAATTACCATTCATTGTATGGTGGTGGTGGTTGTGTAGGACTCATTATTAAATCATAATGAGAGTTGCAAATATTCTTTTTAATATTTATTCTTTTTGGTTGCCACTCCCAAACTTCGATTTATTCTTTTTAATTTCTTTTTAATTTATTAAATCATAGAGTGTGTAGCTTAGTGGAATGAGAGTTGCAAATATTTCGGTCGAATCAAATTTAAATATATGACGTGGTAACTCGAAATTAATTTGGACAGTAGGCTGTAGCCTGTAGGCCTCATTATTGAATGCAAACACATCTCTCTTCAAATATGGGAGAAACAAGCTGGTCTTCAGTATTTATTTCTACCTGTACATCTATATCTAAAAGTCCTGCTTTATCTTATGGAACTGACATATGTGGAAAATTCAAAGTCTCCTCCAAGGCCGAAGCGGTGGCAAATACTAATAACTTCCGACCATTAAAAGAGAAGTTTTTATGACGTGCCGCGATATATTAATTTCATAAATGTGATTTATAGCTTCCATTGTTTTTAGAACAAATTATACCAAACTTCTCATGAGGTTTGCTCTTTTACACACGGAAACAATTTTACTGTTAATTGACACCCACTTCTCCTACCGTTAGGGTTTGACCGTTATGTGTGGAAGTTGACTATTAAAAAAATGATAAAAAACAGAAATACCCTTGATTCACTAAAAATCCAAAAGAACTAATTACACCAAACTCCCTGAGGTTTGCTTTTTATACACATAAACAACTTTATTGACACTCACCTCCCCTGCTATTAGTCAAACTTGGTCAAATTAAGCCATAAACCAATTTTGACTATCAAAACTAAGGATAGTTAAGTCATTTGAAGCATTATATATATAAATATATAAATATATATATAAAAAAATTGAATAAATATTTTTTAAATGAAGATTTTTTCATTTATACTTATTTATGAATCTCATTTTAATTTCACTTAATTTCTACAATTTAGAAGAAAACTTTCATTTAGCTATTATTTTCTTGTATGTGATTTATAACTGTATCCCTAAAACTCCAACCTTTATGCTTCTAACACCATCCTGTTTTTTTTCATTGCCAACTATTTCTATCACCATAGTAAAATCTTATTCAAAAGACCTTGATACCCTTGGAAGTGATTGAATTTATTGAATTTTGTATTCGCAGGCCTGGAAGCATATTACTCTGTCTTAGCATCAAACAGGACATATAATCTATATTGGACTAGCAAAAGATATTTCCTGGAAACAGAGGTTTCTCTATCAACCCTAGCTATGTAGAATTAGCCAAGACCTGTAATTTCTTTAGAGAATCTTATTGACTTGTAAATTGTAATTGCTTTTGCACCACTCAATTGTTCGACCTGCATTCATTACCGGTTCTAAATTCTAATTGCTAGGGATGGCAAAATAATCTGCAGGGACAAATAATCTGTCTTAGTGTCATACAGGACATATAATCTGTATTGGACTAGCAAAGGGGTACGGGAAGCTCTCAAAAGATTTTTCCTGGAAACAGAGGTATCTCTATCAACCCCAGCCGTGTAGTATTAGCCAAGACCTGCAATTTCTTTAGAGAATCATATTGACTTGTAAATTGTAATTACCTGCATTCATGACCGATTCTAAATTCTAATTGCTTTGGCACCACTTTGGAAATTCCACAGATGGAGAACATCTACTAATTGCTTTTGCACCACTTAATTGGCAAACATTGCTGTCAAGTCTTGGATGACAAATTATTGATGGATGGCTACTGTTTTAACTGCAACCACACAAGACTCTTCATTTATCATCAATTGTTGAAAAGTCTTGTGAGCAACACTTGGTCCCAAGCCGTTAATAGACTACTACTGCCACAATACCGAGGAGAAAACTACACACATGTTTATAAGAGACCAATTCTGGTTTCTTTCCTTAGAAGGGTCTTTGAGTGAGTCACCAATGAAAGGCTAACCCAGAAAACACACTAACAATAATAAGTCTCACACCTTTTTTTTTTTTTTTTTTTTGGAGACTCAATTTCATGTTTTTGAGACTTATTTTGATATTTCTGAGACTTATTTTGTTGTGACTTACATAACCACCACAGCACAATGAATGGTAATTAGAGTACTTATTCAGTCTGACGATGTTTCAAGTTCGAGTAGCTCCCATATGATATATGAGATATTTCAAAATAATAATATGAGAATTATTACTATCCAAATAAATTTAAGATACTTCACTTTCTTAAAGTTAAAATGATGCATCTTTCCAAAGTCTTCAACAGGCTACAGGCAAGTCAATCCAACACTTTATAGAAACTTCCCTTGCAATTAAATATTTTTACAGTTGACTTTAAAATTTGTGTCCACCCAAAAACTGCATTGATTTTATGATGTCTAGAACAATTATTTGTCCAAAGAAAACAATTGGATAATCTTTATTTTTTTTCTTCAAAAATTATGTATTGAACAATTAATTCAGTTTATCAAAAAAAAAAAAAACAATTAATTCAGCTCTTAATTAATGGTGTCAACTAGTTTGATTTTATTAACAGTTAATAATTTAATGTAGGTTACAAGAATATTGGTTCCTCTCACTCTTGAAATTGTATTCAATTACAATCTACTGCGATTCTTTGTTAATCTTTCCTTTGTTAAAAAGAAAAAAAAAAGTGGACATTTCCTTCCATTTCCACAAACTAAAATGTGAAACTTGAAATCATGCCCAATTTTCCTTCTTCCCCTTCTTCCCCTTCTTCCCCAATTTTCTTTCTCTCTCCCCAATACTCACTCTCTCTTATTCTATTTTAATTTTAAGTTATTATATTTGTTTTGTTTTTCAATTATTTGGAATTCGAACGAAAGTAGGCAATACCTCTAGATAATGACGGAACAATAGTAAAGACAAGTAGATATGGACCAGTACTAATAAAGACATGGAAGACTTGGTAAACTTTCACGAGATAGATCAATTATTTAGCTATAGAGACATTTGTATGCATTCAATAATGAGTCCGACACAACAACTACCACCACCGCACAATATCATTAGACTCTTTTCTCTATAGTATTTACATTTTACAGAATTTCTGTCACCATAGACTTTATTCAAAAGACATTGATACTATTCAAAGTGATGGAAAAAATTCTTGTAGTGATATGACGCAGAACGGAAGTAAAGGATTTACCAGCGTAGACCCTAAGTTCTCATAATCTGGAATCCACCAGTAAATTCAATTGAAACCAAAATAATAATAATATTGAATAATTCGAAATTGATAACAAAGAGCCTTAAATAGACTCGGGAAACCCTAAAATAAGCAAAAAGACTAAAATATCCTCAAACTAAACCAAAACGGAAAACAAATAAAAACACTAAAAACTTCGGCTGCCTGAAGACCTAACTTAAACAGCTCCGTTAAGGCCGCAAATGACGTCAACCGGGGAGCCCTAGTTGTCATGCTATAGATCTCTGAAAACCCTTTCCGAAAACATATTATAATAGAAAATCTGACAACCGAGCTAAAAGTTATGCCCGTTTCTTCGGAGCACCCCATTTGGACAGTTTTCTGTCCATCTCTTCTTCAAAATCCAACGCCATCTGTCCTACATCATGATAACTTGGGATAATTGCTTTGGCATCATTTGGAAATTCCATAGAACTAGCTAGTGTATAATTTGGAAGTTGAAAATGTTACAATGTATCTTATATAGTATAATGTATTTCATTTTCAAAATAAATTCAGTATATTTGTGAGTAGAGAAATTTATTCAGAATTATATCATCAAAACAGACTTGACGTGTCATGTGCCCGATGAAATGGCATGGTCTTCGAACTTTTATGGGCCTATTAATGGATGAAATGGGCATGGTCTTCAATCTAACTGAGTCAACTCGATAATAGATTTATCTCAATCTAACTCAGTCAACACACTGAGTCAAAGCGAAATAATAAACAAACATAATGAGTTCTAGAAATGTTGTTCGTTGGAACCGAGTCAATCTACAATTTGGAAGAAAAATTTCATTGAGCTATTTTTTTTTAATTTTTTTTTATGTGATTTATAACTGTATCCCTAAAACTCCAACCTTTATGCATCTAACACCATCCTGTTTTTTTCACTGCCAACAATTTTTGTCACCATAGTAAAATCTTATTCAAAAGACCCTTGGATGTGATTATGGTTATCTTCAGTTTATTGAATTTTGTATTCACAGGCCTGGAAGCATATTACTTCGTCTTAGCCTCAAGCAGGACATATAATCTATATTGGACTAGCAAAAGAAATTTCCTTGAAACAGAGGTATCTCTATCAAGTATCAACCCTAGCCGTGTAGTATTATTAGTATAGCCAATAAGCCAAGACCTGTAATTTCTTTAGAGAATCTTATTCTTATTGACTTGTAAATTGTAATTGCTTTTGCACCACTCAATTGTACGACCTGCATGCATGACCGGTTCTAAATTCTAATTGCTTTGGCACCACTTTGGAAATTCCATAAAGAACATCTACTAATTGCTTTTGCACCACTCAATTGTACGACCTGCATGCATGACTGGTTCTAAATTCTAATTGCTTTGTCACCACTTTGAAAATTCCATAGAGAACATCTACTAATTGCTTTTGCACCACTCAATTGTACGACCTGCATGCATGACCGGTTCTAAATTCTAATTGCTTTGGCACCACTTTTGAAATTCCACAGAGAACATCTATTAATTGCTTTTGCACCACTCAATTGTACGACATGCATGCATGACTGGTTCTAAATTCTAATTGTTTTGTCACCACTTTGAAAATTCCACAGAGAACATCTACTAATTGCTTTTGCACCACTCAATTGTACGACCTGCATGCATGACCGATTCTAAATTCTAATTGCTTTGGCACCACTTTTGAAATTCCACAGAGAACATCTACTAATTGCTTTTGCACCACTCAATTGTACGACCTGCTTTCTAAATTCTAATTGCTTTGGCACCACTTTGGAAATTCCACAGATCGAGAACATCTACTAATTGCTTTTGCACCACTTAATTGGCAAACATTGCTGTCAAGTCTTGGATGACAAATTATTGATGGATTGCTATTGTTTTAAATGCAGCTACACAAGACTCTTCATTTATCATAAATAGTTGAAAAGTCTTGTGAGCAACACTTGGTCCCAAGTCGTCAATAGACTACTACTGCCACAATACTGAGGAGAAAACTACACACATGTTTGTAAGAGACCAATTCTGGTTTCTTTCCTTAGAAGAGTCTTTGAGTGAGTCGCCAATGAGGGGCTAACCCAGAAAACACACTAACAATAATAAGTCCCACACCCTTTTTTTTTTTTTTTGAGACTCAATTTCGTGTTTCTGAGACTTATTTTAATATTTCTAATACTTATTTTGATGTTTCCGATACTTATTTTGTTGTGACTTACACAACCACCACGGCACAATGAATGGTAATTAGAGTACTTATTCAGTCTGATGATGTTTCAAGTTCGAGTAGCTTCCATATGATATATGAGATATTTCAAATTAATAATACTGAGACCTATTACTATCCAAATAAATTTAAGATACTTCACTTTCTTAAAGTTAAAATGATGCATCTTTCCAAGTCTTCAACAGACTATAGGTAAGTCAATCCAACACTTTATAGAAACTTCCCTTGCAATTTCAATATTTTTACGGTTGACTTTAGAATTTGTATCGACCCAAAAATTGCATTGATTTTATGATGTCTAGAACAATTATTTGTCCAAAAGAAAACAATTGGATAATCTTTAGTTTTTTTCTTCAAAAATTATGTATTGAACAATTAATTTAGTTTATCAAAAAAAAAAAAAAAAACAATTAATTCAGCTCTTAATTAATGGTGTCAACTAATTTGATTTTATTAACGGTTAATAATTTAATATAGGTTACAAGAATATTGGTTCCTCTCACTCTTGAAATTGTATTCAATTCCAGTCTACTGCGATTCTTTGTTAATCTTTTCTTTGTTAAAAAGAAAAAAAAAAGTTCATGTAATAATTAAAGAGTAGTGCTAGGCTTTTCAAAATTTTCCTTAAAATCTTTCCCAAATTGAAGTGGTATATGAGTTGTCAACGTCACATCACTTACCATAGATGTTAGCAACTTATACGCCATATATGTTTAGGAAAAAAATTGGGAAAAAATGTAGGAAGTCTAGCACTATTCATTATTAAAATAAAACATCATGAAAGCTTCCCACACTTGGAGGAGATGAATTTGCGTCAACCCAAAAAATCAAATATCTTATTTTAAATTTTTAATTGTGGAGGGTGTCTAGAAAGAATTTTTTGCGCTCAAAAAAAGAAAAAGAAAAAGAAAAAAAATAAGGTGGGTCTCCAATTCGAAAAAGTAAAAAATATATATTTAAAAAAATAAATAAATAATTATGGGTTTGGGGAGCCTCCACTGTATATGTTTCTTTGCCACCGGTAACTGGTTGCCATAAAAATAAAAATAAAAAAGTTTGGAAAATCACAAATTGAGTCGGTATATATATGAGTGTGTATTTGCAAATAGACGAAGTAGTCGAGTTGAGTTGAGTTGAGGGCATTAAGATATGGGTTCAAAGTGGGTTTTGGTACTTGTAATATTCATGTTTGTTTCCTTACAAGGGTGTTTGAGTCAAATTAGTGGGTGTTGGGAAGAAGAAAGAGTTGCTCTTTTGCAACTTAAACATTTCTTCAATGATCCTAACAGTCTTCAAGATTGGGTAGAGGGAGACCAGCACAATAATTCAGACTGTTGTCTATGGGCAGCGGTTTATTGCAACGAAAGTACAGGCAGAGTGATCGGTCTCTCTCTTGGAGGTGTAAGGGGTTGGGGATTAAGAGAAGGGTATCTAAATGCTTCTTTGTTTTCTGCCTTCCAGCAACTAGAGGATCTTGACTTAAGTAACAATTCTATAGCCGGTTTTGTAGAGAACAAAGGTCTCTTGCTTTCTATCCTTGTAAATATTTCAACACATCTTATATAGGATGAAATTGTTACTTCAATACATAATAGTATCCAAATGGAAATCTTTCAAGTTCCATGTAAATTTATAGGATTTAATCTTCCAGTAAAATTGTTTTTTCTTGCTTAATTAATTTACTAAATAATGGAGACTGTATATGTTACAGGTTCAGACAAGCTATTAAGATTGAGCAACTTGGAGAATCTGTATTTACAATACAACAGGTTCAACAACAACATATTCTCATCTCTTGGAGCTCTTTCATCATTGAAAGAACTATATCTAAATGATAATGGATTAAAAGGGGTAGTTAATGTTTCAGGTAATTATATAAGCTTGGCTCTCTTTATCTTCTTCTCTCAATTTCTCTTCTAACAAACAACTTTCCAGGACTAGACTCTTTATATAATTTAGAGTCTCTACACATGGGCAACAATGAGATTGGCAAACTTATTTTCCCCAAAGGTACCGATGATTCAAACACGAATATTATTTCTTTGAAAGGCCTATTATCTTTTTCATTTATTCAGATAAATTTTAGAAGGGTGATAGATTGGTTCTCACAGGTTTGAGAGGTTTGAAAGTACTTGATCTACAGAATTGCGGCATTCACGATGGAAGCAGCCTATTACTGTCACTAGTCTCAATGCCATCCTTGGAAACACTTGATCTTAGTTATAACGATTTTAGTGAAATGACGACAACTCAAGGTATGTTACTATTTGCTAGCTGCTCCGTTCGAATTTTGAAGTCATCCTAGTGATTTAATTTTAAAGTTGGTGCTCCTTTTCTATCAGAGTACTTGCATAATTTTACCAACGTGAAATGTTTGGACTTGGATGGTTCTTCTCCGTATATAAGCCTTCTTCAATTCATCAGGGCTTTCACTTCCCTAGAATCTTTATCGATGCAGGATTGTCAACTAAATGGGATCTTAGATTTTCAAGGTACATTACTCACTATTGAATTTAATTTCATGAAGACACTATAGTTTCTCTGTCCCATATCACATTTTTTTCTGTTTTGATGAGACATATTCATCTCTCCAGTATTTATATGTCAACATAAAAGGACCAAACTATATTTATTTATTTATTTGAAATACCACATACAGCAGTGGCACCTAGAACATATAAGACTAAACTATATTAGCGATGAATTACTTCAAATGTCGGCTTATATATTTATTTTATAGATTGACAAATTTATTTTCCAGAAAGGTACAAATTAGATTATTACTTGAGAAGTGTGGTATATATTTTTCATTCAATTAGTTTCATCGATCACTTGGCGGATATTTAATTACAGGTTTGAAGAATTTGGGAATCCTTTCTCTACGAAATGTCAGCATTGACGATGGAATTAGCAGCCTATTACATTCACTGGCCTCATTACCATCCTTGTGGTCACTTGATCTTAGCTTTAATAATTTTAGTGAATCAACCACTACTCAAGGAAAGTGCTGCTCCTTTTAATTAATTACGTTCTCAAAGTCCATTAACATGCTAATAATTTATTAGAGTTGTACTTGCAGATGGTTCTTCTCACCATGTAAGCCTTCCTCATAGCATTGCAGCTTTCACCAACCTGGAAGAGTTGTACTTGCAGAATTGTCAAATCTACGGCACCTCAAGTTTTCAAGGTAGATTACCTATTGTTTAATATTGCTTCTTCTTGGTTTTCAATGTTTTTTTTTTTTTTTTTTTCATTATTATTATTTATTTTAAAATGTTTGCAGATTTACTTAATTTCACAGTAACTAATTTCGTAATCGCCCAAAAAAAATTCAAACTAAACCTTTTATAAATAATATGCCAATTGACTTTCTTGAAAGAAATCTTAAATATCACTAATAGTATTTATAAACAAATTTGCAAAATTAATATAAAGTATTTTATATGTTTCTTCTCCAGTTTTAAAAGTAATTTGTGTTTGTTTGTTTGTTTTCTAACTTAGCAGATTTACCAAATTTAAAGAATTTGAAGTATCTTTACATGGATCATACTAGTCTTGATTTGGGCTTTCTTCAAATGATTGGACTGATGACTTCACTTGAGACTTTATCGTTATCCAATTGTGGATTGCAAGGCACCTTATTGTTTGAAGGTTAAAATCTCTCATCCCCTTCAAAAGCAAAATTTAATTTTTAATTAGAAATTCAAACCGAACCTTTTGTAAATACTATGTCAATTGACTCTCTTTAAAGAATTAATATTTATCAGTAATTAATTTTTTAAGCAAAAAGAGCACTTTATTAATTTATCAGTAATTATAAATTTGTAGAATTATGTGTCAAATATGTAGTTATTAACTGAATCACATTTTTTCCTGAATTCCAATTGATACCATTTTATATTAATTGTCTTGTTCCGCAGATGGTGGTGTAATTCCTAAATTCCTCTACCATCAGCAATACCTACGAAGCCTTCATCTCTCTAACAATAGCTTGACTGGGGGGTTTCCGAATTGGCTGTTAGAGAATAACACAGGATTAGAAGATCTTTATCTAGCCAACAATTTGCTTGGAGGATATTTGTCAATTCATTCTCACATGAATTTAACAACATTAGATATCTCTAACAATTCCTTCCAAGGGCACATTCCGAAAGAAGTGGGAGAACATCTACCAAGTTTACGGACTTTCAACCTTGCAAGAAATCACTTTGATGGTAGCATTCCCTCTTCAATTGGTGATATGAACTCATTACAAAAACTGGACTTATCCTACAACAAACTTGGAGGTAAAATATTTTCTGCCAAATTCAACTTGACAGATCTGTGGGCATTACAATTGAATGATAATAGCTTTACTGGAAGTATACCAGATAGCTTGTCTAAGGCCTCTCGTTTAGAAGGATTATATCTTAGTGACAACAAACTCTCTGGTAGGATTCCAAGTTGGTTGGGAAATATGTCACGTTTGCAATATGTTATAATGGACAATAATCATTTTGAAGGTCCAATTCCATTAGAGTTTTGTCAATTTCAGTCTCTTAAAGTTTTGAACCTCGCAGAAAATAATCTCTCTGGCAACTTACCATCATCTTGCTTCAGCCCTTTATCGATCACACATGTCCACTTATCTAAAAATAAATTACAAGGGCAACTTAAAGAAGCTTTCTTTAATAGCTCATCCTTGGTGACACTAGATATTGGCTATAACCACTTTGATGGTAGCATTCCAACATGGATTGGTAGGCTTTCTCAATTGACCTACCTTATCTTGCGATATAACAATCTTGAAGGCGACGTGCCTACTCAATTGTGTCAATTGAACCAATTACGTTTGATAGATCTTTCTCACAACAATCTTTCTGGATACATTCCGCCTTGTTTAGATTTCACTGCACTCCATAGTAGTGACCATATTAGAGTCTCTGAAATTGAAAATTGTGGCCGAAAAGGTCTTTATCGTTCTTGTTTACCTGGATCTCTAGTGAATAGGATCGAAGAAAGTGTTGAGTTTACAACGAAAACCTTTTCTTACTCTTACCATGGAAAAGTTCTCACCTACATGTCTGGAGTTGATCTCTCTTGTAATAAACTAACAGGTCCAATTCCTCCACAAGTTGGAAATCTTACTAGAATCCACACACTGAATTTGTCCCACAACAACTTGACTGGACCAATCCCGCTGACATTTTCAAAACTCGAACAAATTGAGAGTTTGGATCTTTCGTACAACAATTTGAATGGAAAAATCCCTCCTCAGCTGGTTGAATTGTATACCTTGAGTTCTTTCAATGTAGCACACAATAACTTATCCGGCAGAACCCCCGAGAGAGTTGCACAGTTTATTACTTTTGATGAGAATAGCTACGAGGGAAATCCTCTTCTTTGTGGACCGCCATTGGACAAAAGTTGTGAAACAACTAGACCGCCATCACCAATGCCAGGAGCTTCAACTGACAAGGAGGAAGATAATGGTCTCATTGACATGGACATCTTTTATATGAGTTTTACAGGGTCTTATATAATTGTGTTGTTAGGAATTGCTGCAGTTTTATATATAAATCCTTACTGGCGACAAGCATGGTTCTATCTTGCTGAGACGTGGATGACATCTTGCTATTATTTCATTGTAGACAATCTTCCTCACCGATTTCGTCATTGAAATATCAGGCTGCATAATGTTGTTTACCTTTGTGATTTTTCTGAATTTAATGTCGCTTTTGTAATCAGATAACTTTTTGTAGTAAAAAGTTGATGTTCTGCACTTGATATAATTTGTGTATAAAATCAATTGTCTTGTTAGCTTGTTTGACTTTGTAAACAGGGAAGCTGTTTGATGAAAATGCTTTCTAAAGCACAACTTTAACAGAGAGAAAATTAAATTTGAGGGAAAACGACTCCATTGATGAAGCTTGTGCTCTGCTTTCCCATTGATTAACTAACTAACTAACTATTACATCAGTCAATATATATAAAAGTCTTAACCAATCACATGAATTTGCAAGCCTTGAGCACCTTTACAGATCAATCATGATGATACTCTTGGAAGCTATGCAATTTTTCCAAGAGTATATTAGAGCAGTAGCAAGGATTTTATTGGAAATATTCAGTGTTTGTGTTTTTGTTTGTTAGTATTTGGTGATAGTTAAAGAACAATGAAGACATTAAGACAAGGATTTTGTTGAGAACTGAGTTTAGAAAATAAGGAGCACTCTGTTTTTCAATTTGTATTTCTTTTTTACACAGTTAATTTTACAAAGGTGAAGCCTATCTATATGTTCGCTGTGTCGGTCTCTCTTAAGGTATTTCTATCTATTCTTTAGAGCATTCCTGATTCTATAATGTATTATGAAAAAATTAGATGTAAAATAGGATGTACAGACGATGTGAAAAAATATGTTCTGCTAATACAATCACGAATATTCAATGTTAGAGTAAGACGACTAAACAAATTATAGACATTATAAAGATGACTTTCATCTTCAAAGGGTTTGGTGAATAGCTATTTAACAAATATATTTTAATACATTTTCTATTTATACTATTTAAAATCTAATTTTTTTCACAATCTATCGCAACACCAAAGATGCTTGCCGTACCAAAAAATTGTCATGAAAAACAAATCCATTCTCCTTTTAGTCCCCAGCTATAGATCTGCAAACCTCTCCTCTTTTCTTATCATTGTGGCTGCTCTGCCTCTACAATTCACAGCTCCAGATATGCAAACTCTGTTTTCTCTCAATCCATTTTTCTTTCCATGGCAGATGAAAGTGTTATGTAAAATATAATTAGACATCAAAAATTTAATTCAATTTATTTATTTATTTATTTATTTATAAAAAAAGTCGAAAATTAAGTTTATCGGCCATCGGGCCATGCATACCATGTCATGTTTTGCATTAGAGGTGAGGTGTTGAAGCATTTATATATTTTCTGACTTTTTTTTTTTTTTTTTTTTTTTTTAATACCTCGTTCTAACAATTAACTTCTAAAAACTAAAAAGTCAATCCAAATTAGCTTCAAAAATTAGCTTCAAAAGTCAATCCAAATGATGTCACAGGTGATTTCTAAAAACCAAATACGTATGAGCAATCAATCAATCAGATGCACAAAAATGCAACTGTGCAAGAATACCATCACTGTCATCTTCAATATTTCAAAAGCACCGTAAAATTAAATATAGTTTTCCAAGAGCTCAAGGGCCGAAAAATGAAATGAAAGTAGGAGTCAGCTTGGCCATTTCAATATCATAATCATATTCTACTCCCAAATATTGCTAGTAATTCCAATTTGGAAGGCCATTCTACCACAAAAATTCATCCCAAAATATTTCTCAGATCTTCACCATCATCATCATCATTATGACATTATCGATGTGGATTCCATCTATCCTGGCAAAATAAAAATAAAAATTAATAACAATAAACAAAGTTCACGCAGTGGATATATATGGTAAAGAATGTATACCAATCAAAACGTATCCAAAACCGCCGATCCAAGAGGCATATTGTTCTAAATCAAGTACACTCCTTGATCGGTATGGACCTCAAACAAGCTAAGTTACGTATAACATGTTTCACCTCTTTTTTTTAACATTCGAGAATAGTGGGTAGTGTTTTTAATAAATCATCTCATCCAAAAGTCGCAAAGTGCGGCTAAAAACATTCAAGGTATAAGCTGTAAATCTCCAGCAATGGACCTCACCTTGAAGATGGCTGGTAGTAAACTAATAAATAATCGTATCCAAACTTCAGAAAACACATCTAATTTTATATTTTTCACAACAATGTAACATGCTTCAAAACAAGGTTGTTTTAAAATAAACCACCTGCAAAACTCAACTTGAATGTAGCACGCATGACCTAGAAACATAAAACTTAACTAAAACTAGTAGCAAACTTCAAAATTATTGTCAAGTGTACTTACTATCTGCGGGAGGTTAATGCAGCACCAGTTGCCCTGCCAGAGCACAACACATTAAGCTCAATATGCTTTTCGTTTGATCATAGAAACAACGTACATATTCAAGACATAAATAAGTAATATACTGTAGCCTCTTCAAGGGTTAATGCCGTACCTGCCCTGCTGTTTCCCAACAAGGTTTGTGTTTGGTTTTCCTTGACTTGGGCCCTTGCTTTGAGTATTTGTCACACTTGACCTCTCAAAATTTGCTCCATTTAATTGAAAAGGATCTCTAGATTTGCTTAGAATCTTTACATTCGAGAGACCTCCAGCCATACCAAAACTACCACCATTAAGATGCTGATTTTGAATTACTGAATTGGAATCAACCGATGGAACCTTTTTCACTCGAGATTGTGCCATTGGAGTAACTGCCACAGAAGGCAAAGCTGAGGAGTAAGGAGAAGAAGCTGCGGCTGCAGCTGCGACTTTGGCATAAGCTGCTGTAGCCGCTATCATTTCTTGTGCTCCCTCTCGAAGCTGAATATAGTCACCCTCAATCACAAATAGCTGAAATAAAAAGTTGGGACTTTCAGAATAATTGTATGCATCTATATTTTATGAAGAAATAAACTGAACTTCCAAAAAAAATAACTTACTTCAGGGTGACTGGCCACAAAGTCTTCAAGCTTTCCATATTGTTTCTTGTAATCATGCCAATGTAAAGGTGCAAGCATTTTGCCAAGCCTATTTGGTAGCTGTACTTGACACAAAAATAGAAAATGGTAAGTCAAACCAAGTTTCAGAGCATAGAAATATATCATGCAACCTATTGATGTTCTGCAAGTTATTATTTGAAAACTCACCGTTGAACTTATCCGAATTCTACCACCAGCTGGGATCGTGCGAACTATGCAAGTCAACAAGGATCTTTCATCAAGAAGAGCATTCTCTGAAGTCTTTCCTGCTATTCGTGAATTCATCTGCCCAGTTGAGATCAACGCTTCAGGCAAAGCTGAACTAGTCCCATTGTTAGTTGTTGTTTCACCAATATTGACTGAATTAATTGAAGCATCTGTCGGAGGAGATGCATGGGCAGCAGAGCTTGGTTGTTCAGCTTTAGCAACTTCCCCCTGTAGTCCATGATCAATCAAGTTCAGATCATTCCGCTCCTGCACCAGTTTCAATTTAACATAAGCTGCTTCTCTTATCCATTTACCATCTACTTTATAGACTAACCAAATTTACTGGATGGCACCAAGTAAATATAAATGAAGACAAACCTTCGCTTCACTGTTCTGTTCAAGAGTACCCAATCTTAATGCCTCATGAAATTGGGCAGAAATTTGTTGTAAATTCTGCTCAGGTTGAGGGGCAACCAAGTAGCTTCTGTTAATTGATTCAAGAACCTGCAAAAGAAGCATTATGGTGGGGTCCTGACGATATCACATGCAGAAATGAAATACAACAGACCAATAATGTAAACAGAATCATATTCATGATATAAGGACCTGTGCTTCCCCAGCTGATGATGAGATTACTGAGTCTGGTTCTGTCCCCTGGCTAATATGAACATCCACATAACTTGAATGAAGAGCTTGTCCATTAACAGACATGTCATATTCATACTTAGCATCTGACCTCATAAGGTTTTGATCAGTTTGGGATGGTGCATGTTGATTCGGTGCAGACATCTGTGAAACCTCTGAAGCAGCCTGAAGAAGAAAGTAAAAATCATTACACAAGTAAAGTTCAACATGAATAATAAAAAAAAAAAATGTTTTTGCTTGATAATACCTGTTGGTTCTGCCACTGTTGTAGGGATGACATTGTAGGCATTGAGTGAAAATGCCCAACATGAGATTGAGGAACATGTGATGACAGAGAATGAGGAACCCCCTGTTGATGCATGATGAATGAATGAAGAGCAGGCACTTGTCCAGGAGGAAGATAGGTAGGCAACCCAAGTAGAGACGATGGACCCATTGGGACACCGGGAACACGATCCGTCTAGTAATGTGCACAAACAACACAAAATTGGAAATTAAAACAATATAAACACCAATATTATGTTTTGGTTAAGCAAGCACAAGAAGAGAATGGAAAAAAAAAAAAAAAAAAAAAAAAAAAAAAAAAAAAGGAAAGAGAGGAAGAATGTTGCTCATTTGATTAAGCATGGAGAGAGATCATATTTGTTGCTACCCAAAAAAAAAAACCAATGGAGGGAGATGAAAAAGAGAAGGTAATCACTTTCCATTGTCTTGTATGCCTTGAAGAGGGAAGATGATACCTTTTCTAATTTGAGTGTTATACCCTTATAAATTGATATTATAAAAATTTATTTGTATATGTAACTTTTTTTTTCTTTTGGAAACGAGGGTAAAAAGTTAATTCAATTACTATCTTGAATAGGCCTTATTTTTCTCATCCCTCTCCAGCACCTAACACCTAACACAGAATATCCATGGATGTACTATATTAAAAAAGTAAAAAAAAATAGAGAACAGTTTTCAATTGTGATGAAACTATTGAAAATTCCCTTAAATACATTTTCTGAGTAATAGTGGAGCATAACATATCCAAATCCCAGTTCACCTTTATTAAGTACCAGGGCCTTAAAGTAATTAACCTTTATCATACTAATGTCCACATATACAAACCTCAGGTTATTATAATTAAGCTGCTTTAAGATATTATGCATTTTGTTCCATGAAGTGGTTCATTACGTTTAAGACTATAAATACAACATTATATATAATTAATAATCCATAAGGAAAAAAGTTGTTATCCTACCATCTCCATACTAACTTGTTTATATGAAACCTTCCCACTAGAGCATTTGTTGTGAAGTGACCATATTAAAAAACAGTAAAAAATAACAATAACCACAAGGAAATCCACCTGAGTAGATGCATTGCCAGATGAAACAAACGATGCAGCATTATCTCCATTCCCATTAGGAAGCACCCCGGTGTTAGTATTCATTGCACCACCCCCATTCACATCTAGTTGGTTTCCATTGTTCTGACCAAATTGAGATACATCCTTTGAATCCTTTTGGGAGATGTGTGACTCATCAGTGAAGGTTCCGTTTCTTTCTCTAGCATCAGCTAGCTCATGTTGAAGCTGTTGTATTGTATGCAAATGAAGTCTCTCCATCTCAGCAAACTAAAATCAATAACCAGGAAAACAAGTCAATCTTTCGAGTGATAAAACTTAAGATCAAAGTTAACTGAAAACGAGTCAACATAGCAAGGACGAAACAATTCACTATTGTTTAATTGAAAGGATGCTGTGAATGGGTGGATGCATAATAAAATTTCAAAATCCAACAATAGAATTTGTTGTGAAACAAACAGATACTGAAAATAAGATAACAGATAGACCAACAAACCTGTCTTTGACAACCAAGCCAGAGCTGGTTAAATTGCTCTGTGCGTTCTCGCAATTCTGCTTGCAATGACTGATTTGTAGTTGACTGCAACTGAACACGTGCAACCCAAGCTTGTGCCTCTCTCAGCTGTTCATCTTTATACATAATGGTTTCTTGAGCAACCCTATGCTGAAATAAAAGACTACTGTTAGGCGATGCACCTCATAAGCCATATAGGGTATATGATAACTTCCAAGCTAACAATAACAATGAAAACTTACAATAATATAGATACCATATAGCAAACATGGACACTTTTTTCACATATTAAATCATTCTGAATGATGCTGCTACGTACAAGATTATATGATAACACGTGAATATTTCTAGCATATGCCAAAATGAAAGTGTTGGACTTAACTTCCACTTTACTAAAATACTACAAAAGCACAATAACATAACAAAGTACAGACCTGTTCCTGCAAATCTATAAGTTGTCTCTCTTTTTCTTGAACGTGTTCTTGAAAATCATGTATTTGTTTAATGTGCTGGGCTCGTTCAGCTTCTGAATGATCACGCTCTCTTCTGCAAAAGGATAGAGACCATTTAAATTTGTTTAAAAGGCCACACTTAAAATACCAAAAGTAATCGATAAAAAAATGCAACAGATAGTGTCAGACAACAAGAAACTACCATTCAGACCATAATGACAAAGAAAATCCCCCAGACAACCGACTCAAGCTGGGACAAAAGGTATACAAAAAAAAAAAAAAAAAAAAAATGAAAGGAATAGAGTTATATGGATATCCGTCTTAAAGCAAACACACACCTGAAAGTTGCCAGTTCTTTGTTTTGTTCTCTGAAAAGGTCCTCTTTAGCCCAGGCCTATTAAATATTTTTGAGATACTAATTAACATATAATTCATGAAGAAAGAGAAAATGCATAAGCACAACAACCAACCGCTTCATTGTCTAATTTAATTGCATGTAGCTCTCTTTCTTTTTCTTCCATTTTCCTTTCCAACTCATGTATGGTCCGATCCCTTTCAAGGAGTTGCTCCTGCAAAACGAAGTAAAGATGTACTTCAGAAGTCATAAAAAATCAGAAATGAAAACATAAAAATTGAATCTAAATGGTCATTTGTAGCCTTGTTCAAAATATGTAAATTCATTGACTAGCATCTTCTAAGATAAAATTTATACAGCACAAATTTACAACAAAATAAACTAATCTAGTTTCATTACAAATGTACTTCATCAATGCAAAATGAAGTTACTGCTTATAAAGTTAAATGAAAACTATATTATTTCTTCAGAAATTGTATTTTCAACACACCCTATTTAAGGTTTTTTTTTTATATTGATATCCCACTGGCAGCGACTCGAACCTGGACATTGCCAAGCAGAATGAGCGTCCTTCACCATCAAACCACATTGGGCGGTGGTACACCCTAGTTAAGTTATAGACATGTCTAAATACAAATTCAAACCTGCAGCTTGGCAGCAACACCAGCATGCTCTTTGATTTGAGCATCGAAGCTGTTTTGCATTTCCATGATCTCGGTTCTTGCAATCATTTGAGCTCTAAGATCAATCTCTAGATGTTGCAGCTCCTCTCTTTGTCTAGCAAAACTATGAAGACGCTGCTGCAATAATTTGTCATTGTCCAAACTCCCATCCATCACGATGGAACAGAAGTCCACATCCGCCGGATCTCTTCCTTGCTGCACCAAAAATAAACATCGAATCATATTCCCTTTTTGTGCATTAAATTCAATTACTAAGATCAAAATCCTTACCTCATATATTGTTCTTTCATCAGATTGCCCCAACTTTGATTGTTCCAAATCCTGTGTACATAATTTCCCAGTAACAAAAAAGAATCAACAAAAGCACCCATGAACACTATGCTTCATTTTGTTGAAGCATGGAAGAAATATAACTAGTTTTAACCTATACAAATATATCAGAAGAAAAAGCAACCAAACTCTTCAATTTGGACCAAGAAAACAATAAACCCATTAACTAAACACCCTGGGATTCCTTTGATACAACTTTTCAATGTTGAATAAATACAACAGTAAAATATGAAACACATTGCATTGAATTTTCTTCTCTATTCTCCCAGTTTCTCATTAGCCAAATGTGCATGTACCTTTCCATCGCAGTGAATATAACTTGACCCACAACCACAGTTTTGAAACTTTTTTTGATAAAAGTTTCAAAACATTTGAACACTAAATAACCACAATCCTAATACAAACACATCATTTAACCCAGTAAATGCTAACTCTATATTATCGTTTCCCCTTCAATAACTACAATGTAACAACAAACACACAAACATATTGCAGAATATAATCGAAATATAAACCCTAATCCTCCATTTATGATCGAAGAAACTGATAAAAAAATATAAAATACAAAATTTAAAGTTTTAACTTTTTCGATATTTCATTTCACTCTCTAAAAACAACGATAAGACCCCAAAATGCGAGCGAAATTACCACTTCATCACTGGCATTTCGAACAGAATGATGATGGTGATGATGGTCGGAAACGGCACGCCACTCCTTCCTCGACGAAGCAGACGGCGGCATCGGCAGAGCACCGCCGCGAGTAGCAGCGACACCGGCCGCGGCCTCCATTGAAATCCGAAACTCAAAACACACTTCTCAAACCCCACCCCACTCTCTCTTCTTTCTCTCTATCTCTGTCCGACGAAAAACCCTAATTTTTTTTTCTTAGAGAGAACAAAAGCAAAAATTAAAAATTAAAAACCCGAGAAAAATTACGAGAAATGGACTCGGAAAAGAGCAATGAAGTGAAAGAAAACGATGAGAGAAACAAAATGGACCGAGAAATTGGAGATGTAAGATTGGAGGGGTTTTTTTGAGGGATAGAGAGTGTAAATAAATGGAAAAGTTTGACAGAGAGAAAAAATATAAAAAAGAAGAAGAAGAAAAAAGAGAGATGATTGAGTGTGTGAAAATTCTATAATAGGTGTACGCTCCCGCCATTTATAGGGCAACTTCATCAATGATACATCTCATGTCACCCACGCTCTTTTCCTGGCGCGTGCATCGTACTGTCGAAGATGATGTTTAAATCATGATGTTAGGGTGTGTTGCTCAAGCTATATATTTTTAGGGTGTGTTGCTCAATTTTCTTTGTTCTGTTCTATGACCCAAAACGCGTCTACAATTATTTTATTTTATTTTAAGAATAATGTTAAACATCCTATCTAAAATCCCACATTTTTCATCCCAACACATATGGCATGTGAGTTGTCAAATTGTAAGTGGATACATATTAATGATATTTTATCTCACTTACCACATGTATCCACTCACCATTTGACATTTCAAATGCCACATGTATTGGGATGAAAAAAGTGAGATTTTAGGTGGGATATATAGCATTACTGTAATTTTAAACTATTACAATTGTGGGATTTTGATGTTGGAATCGTAACTCAAACACGCAACTTATTGATATGAGTGTGAGAGACTTACTATTGAACAAACATTGTCTTATTGTCTAAGTAAAATTATTGAAAGCAAAAGGTCCTAGAAATGTAGTGTTTTAAAGAGAAGTTTTCGATTCTTTTGGTGTTAATTAAAAGAAATGTTTATTTATGCTCTGACAAGTGATCGTTCAACACAAAAAAGTTTCATATGATTGGTCATTTATGCCATAATAGTCAATGCAATTGGGAAATTCTCGTCAATTAAGTAAGCTCTTTTCACCACAAGTGCATACACTTTATATCAAAGTATGTAAATCTAATAGTCTGCATTCTTCGTCCTGGTATATTTTATATCATGACGAACTGACAATAGAAAAATTATGTGTGTGTATATATATATACCACTTGTGGTGACAACTCGAATTTGAGACATTACTTTATTAGGCTAAATGAACGATCTTACCACTAAACCACATTGGACTATGATATTAGTTGTTGGAAATTGGCTCGTATTCCCATGTGATCTAAACTAAATTCAACTAAGCCTAAGTTGTCTAAATGGTGTCTATTTAAACTTCCGAAAAGTGTGTGAGAAGAGTCAAGAAATTACTTTGGGACCAAGTAGTGTATGAGAGAAGCCATGCAATTAATTTGTGACCAAGTGGTTTGCTAAAGAAGTCAAGTATGCTTCGGCTCTAAGAAAATGACTTGGGATCCAAATACTATAAATCTATAAATATGGTGGCTATGTTTGGAACACTTAGAGCGGAGAGATACCTGGAAACATCAGAGTGGGTAACCTACAGGATATCTAAGGCGAAAGACCCATGGGATATCCGGGGGGAGACCTAATGGGAGATCTATGGGGATATTCAACGGATACCTAAGGGATATTCGGGAGACACTCAAAGGGGACCTAAAGAGAGTTGTGAGCTTATGGCTTGGTTGAGAGCTCGGATGTGAGCTTGGGGCTCAGAAAGGCTCAGTTATAATTGGGGTTTGAGGTTTGAGAGAAAATATTGAGTGTGTACTATGTAGTTGTAACAATTTTCTACATGGTGAATATTTTTATCTCGTCGTCCTAACGGTTGTGGTTTTTCCCTGTTTTGGGTTTGCACATAAAAACATATGTTGTGTGATTGAATACTCTCCATCTTATTTTTCTATTTTGAGACATTTTTTGCATGCGCTTCCGCGTCAACTTTTCCCAACAAAGTGATATTAGAGCCTTAGGTTGCCTAGTATCGGTTTAGCAAATCAGATATGTCAGGGAGGAGGTTTCAACCTCACGAGGAGTTTAATGTTGAAGAATTTGATGAGAATAAGAAATTTGGCTTATGGCGAGTATGCATCAAGGATTTATCCGATCTGGGTTACACAATTGGAGGACAAGTCAACCCTTGAAAGCTCGCTAAACTCTAATGAGATGTGAAGTAGGTCCGGGAAAGAGCTTCAAAATGTGGCCAACAGTATGTCTTTCACCGGAAATGGTGATGGGAAGACATGTATATCCTTATGGCATGACGTTAAACCACCAAGTTTCCATGGAAGAGGATATATTGCTGCTAGCGGGTCCATAAGTTTGCACATGTGCATTGGTTAGACAATGTGGCAAGATGTGTGGTGGGCAAGTTGTTGATGGCCGAGAAACTCACGGGAAGTCTAACATAAGGGTTGTACCATATATTTTTTGTAGGTTGTTTAACATGTACCAGAAGAAATTTTAAGGTTGATTGTTCCTAAGTGAATGTACCTTTTATGGTAGGGTATGAAGATTCTCGATGTAGAGAATCATGGTTGTCAAAGAAAGGACAGAGGTTTTAGGAATTCTCACAAATGGGTGGTTTGTTAGAAATTGGCTCGTATTCCCATGTGATCCATACAAAATTCAACCAAGCTTAAGTGGTCTAAATGGTGTATGTTTAAGGCTTCCGAAAAGTGTGTAAGAGAAGCCAAGTAATTACTTTTGGACCAAGTAGTGTATGAGAGAAGCCATGTGTAAGTTCCTCATATTTTGATTGGCTTACTTCGTTGACAAACTACATTAGGGTTTATTATGTAAGGGTAGATTAGGTTCTTCATTATTCATGATCAAGCTTCAATGACCTCCCTAAAACCTAAAGCTCAAAAGCACTTCAAAGGTATAACACTTGTTATTGACTCTTTGAAGAGATCTAGTTGCACACAAACACTTATTTGCATATTCTTAGTTAGTCTTGCATTCATTTCATATATTTTCATATGTTTTTCTTTTTGTGTTGTGTTTCCTTGTGTTTACATTTTTCACAAGCACATATGCACTTCTTTGTTAGATTTAAAAGCGGCTTTTATGTGTTGTAATTCATTTCCCGATTCTTGATCGGAAACGTCCACGCTTGCACGATGGTGTGCTTGTTTAAGCGCGATGATCGACAGTTTGAGAAGTTATCACTTCTCTTTGATTTCCTTTTGTTTTGGTTTGGGGGTCATTGATCAGTGGTCAAGGCCACCATTTGAAACCAGAAACCTCCAGTTACATTTTGCAAGTGGTGATCGGTGGTCAGGATCGCCAAACACAAACCGCCGTTTTAGTCTAGAAACTTCTAGAGCTATTCAGCGGTTGGCATTCGGCGGCCATGATTGTCGAATGGCCCTTTTTTTTGGGTATGTTTAGTATTTCTCAGCAGCTCGTTTTTGGATGAAGGATCGGTTACACACTCCGCTCTCTATCTCTCATATATCTTTTACAATGAATAAATGGCCGTATTTATATGGTTTGCCCTAGGATTTCTCTAGTTCTTAGCGTACAAGTAATGGATTTTACTAATAAGAATCCTATTGAGATTCTGATAATGTGTACTGATTTGGATTCTTTCTTGATCTGCTGCCTCATTAGAGTGTAATCCCTAACTTCGCACTTGCTCTTGATCTTTTATTGTGGTTTAGCAGAACTAGAAATCTTCTTATTCAGGCGAGAAGATCTCATCGGCCAGAAACTTTCGGCAAGTAGAATCCTTACCCATTCGGGCCTCTTGCCAGATTTGATTTGCTTGTGACATGGTTAGTTTGGATGACGTGTGCCGGGTTGTAATTGGTAAGTTGACTCTGTCGACGTGGCATGGTTATTTTCCCGCTATTTCGACTTTCCTCTAGCGATACGTCACTCGAGCACATTTAATATACAACAAAGATCAATTAAATAAGTGCTATTTAAATTCAAGTTTATAACTTGATGTTATTCTCAAAACTCAACTTCAAAATGGTGCCATTTAGGCCCATTACCACCCAAGACAAATATATTAATTAATAATTTAAAACAAAGTTATTAAAAAACTAAATGTAATATCGTCTAGTCTCATACATAATGATATGATTATTGTCTTTTCCTATGTAAGTTAAAAATACACAATTGTTGCCATTGATAGCCATTTTCCAACTTTTAAATTCATTAATAGTGAAAGCAATCAGTGCAACAATGTCTAGTTTGCACACTAAAGAGAAAGCACGGTTGACATAAAGTTACATGTCTTGTATGAGAATAATCTAACCATGTAGAAAATAAATGAAACCAAGAATACTTAAAGCTACGTTGATGAGAATCTGGTCCATATTTATTGTAATGGTTAAGCTTGGGTTGGAATGGACTAGCTTTAATATAAGCCGGATGAATTTCATCACATTCATTGAATGGCCCCACACATAAATTATGAATTAAGGTCTTACTGGAAATAGAACTTGATTCCTCTCCTAATACAGTATAAGGAATCAAGTTCTCTTTCCTCATTCCATTTCCATTGGATTTGATTCCACTTTTTTTTTTTTTTTGGTATCGAGGATCCCGAACTTCGTTTAGGCACATATCCGCCTGTCCTCCCCTCAACTGCATGACACTCGCCTGACCTGTATGTTAGGAGCCTAACCCCCAACTGCGTGGCCCGCTTTGGCCTGTATATTGGACGCGGAGTAGGACAGATAAAAAACCTCGGCCCGCACCACTGGCCCCACAACAATGCAAAGCGGGTAAACCAGGACTCGCCCCCGTCTGGGTAGGATTCAAACCGCTGACGTTAGCCCCATGTCCGTCCTTCCTTCCACCAACAAAGCTAAGCGCCCTGAAGGCTGACCACAATGTGATTGCCAGGAGTAGAACCAAGGACTTGGTTTTTTATCCCCAAGCCTTGGACCACCAAGGCAACCACCTTGTGGTTAAAAAAAATTCACTTTATTTCATTCCCTGTTAATAAACATGAGAAATACATGAAATTAGATATAATTTGTGAGTTCATACTTTATATTTATTTATTGTAATAATTATGTGTTTTAATTAAAATATAATATGGGGTCTACATACTTCATTAGATATATTTTCTTATTGTGAAAGCTAATGAAAAGAGTCTATTTATCGGAAAAATATAATATATCTAATAGGCAAAAGACTAGTCTAAAGCGAAGAAAAGGCTAGATCAAGAGTCGGGAAATAGGGATTAAAGTGATAACAAAGGCTTGGTAAGATAGGATCTCTGCATATTTTGCACCATTAAAATAATCAAACCTAATAATTATAATTTTTTTTTTTTTTTTTTTTGTAATCGGCTTGGTGATAAGAGCATTTATTCAGTCTAGTAATATCTAAGGCTCGAATCGTCGCCACCGCTAATGGTATATATATAACCAAAAAAATCTTTAAAAAAAAAAAAAAAACACTATAGATCTTTTATAATAGCATAATTGATCATTTATTAATAAAAAAAAAATAGAGTCCAACAAACAAAAAAAAAAATAGTCGGATCACTCTCCTCACTTCACCACCACATCCAAACTCTACTAAATATTAATGATTTTCATATGTAATAAATTGGCATTTAAAAAAAAAATCTCAAACAAATGTAAATAAATAAATCTGTGTGCATAAACAAGTAAGTTAGAGAGTCCAAGCGAATTCATAACAGGAATATCCACTTGAACCTCTCTTCTTACACAAGGAGGGACATCCTCCATCCAATACAACTCCTCATCAGCCATTAAGGCAAACTTAGCCAGGCTGTGAGCGACTTTGTTAGCTAATCTGGGAACATAATTAACAGAAAAAAACTGAAGACCGCTGCACAGAGAAGAAATCTCTTCAAGAATACTTCCCCCAATTGAATCCCGATGACTTCCATCCTTCAACCAATTAACAACAACAGCTGCATCAGAATCCACAATACACGGAAACAAACCACAATCTCTGCTAAAAATCATACCCCCTGTAGATAGCCATAATTTCTGCAACCTTAGCATCATAATACGCAATTAAAGGAATAGCACATGACGCCATCACAGCTCTAGCCGTATTTCTAATAACAATACCCAACCCCACCCTACCTCTGACCTCATCAATTGCCGCATCGCAATTAATTTTATAGCAATTCGAGTCCGGCGGACGCCAAGAATTATCAATTGGACAAACACCACGAGGAGGGCTGCTTGATTGTTAAGAGCACTTCATATATGATGATCCTCGTTTTGCACACAAATCAAAATCATATATGTTAGTGTTTTATCATTTTATTTTTATTTTTTTATAATACAGATGGTTTTGTTGTCCCCTCTCAATTAACTCATACTTTGGTACAGATTACACAAATATTTTAAACACTTATACATGTATTTTCTTAAAACATGTTTAAGACTTCAACATCTTAAACATCGTCAATTTTCATAATAAGTCAAATAACAAACATATGAACCTAAGGCTGAGACGGTTGTACACTTTTGTTGACGGTGATTTTTGGATTGACTCGGTCAACAATAATATCTTAATTAGAATGAATAAATAAAGAAATAAATCAATGCATGTAAGACAGATTTTACGTGGAAAACCCTTGAATGGGAAAAAACCACGGCGCCCCTTGAGGGCAAGAGAATAACACTATGAATTGTTTATAGTTTACACACTCTGATCTCTCATATAATTGTCTTATTCTCTCTGTGATCTCGAACCCCTTTTCATGGGAGCACACTTCTAATCTGAACCAGAGAGTATGCCAGCTGGCACGTCTTTTAACTGATTTCCTTTCGTTGACTGGTCAATTAATGACATGGTTTATTATTTAACCCATCTTTTGTGCACATTTTGCTGACGTGTCCTTTGGCCGAATATGTACATACAACAATACCCCCATAAATACTTCGAGCTGATCCATTATAAGGCAACCTTTTTGGCTTCTTTGGTTCTACGAGCAGTGTTTATACATTTTTACTTATGCTTTTTTGATTTTCGTCGTTTTCTGAATGTTTGCAGACGTTTCCCTCTTTTTTTTTTTTTTCATTTCAGCCACGTGTTACTTTCAGTATTAAGTCTTCCTCAACAAGCTTTCATTTTCAGCCGCAGAATTTCAAACGATGGGTTCTGACATGATGCGATGTAATGATGTCACCCCCGTAATGATGTCATGCCTGTTGAGAATCCCCGTGGTGCCACGTGTTCTTTGTTTGATGGATGCTTCCCGTCACAGCCTTTACTCACAGGCGGCTACACTTTATCACCGTCGCTTTTAATTACTTTTTTTCTTAAATTTCAAATTTTCCCCTTTTTTAAGGATGGGACTGTTACGTTTCTCCCACTTCTTTTACTCTCGTTTTCTCTTTCCTTCCTGCAGAAATATCCTCTGAAAATTTCTTCAAGCTTTCAACTCGAAGCGCTAGGTACCGGTGACTTTTTTCCTTCTGTTTCAACCTCCTGGTTTATTTGAAGCGTGTTTCTGCAGTTCATCCCCTTTTCTTTCTTTTATTTGGGAACATTTCTAGTGAGTTTTCATGGACCCTTCTCAGCGTGCTTTCTTTTTTAATCAAATGATGCAAGCTCTTGAGCTTGGCAACAAAGAAGTTGCAGACAGGATTGAGTCATACTTGCGTAAATTTGACCCAACTTCTCCTGTACCAATTTCCCTTTACATCCCTTCTGACTCTGAAACCAATACTTCTGATTTCACTTTTCCTTCAACTGTTAACAGTGATTTTTCAGATATGGCAAAGACTCCAAGAGCCGGTGGTAGTGGGCGACGAGGGCCTAGGACCCCTAGGGAATCCCTCCTAGGTGCTAAAACAGTGATCGATTCAGACGTCGAGGATCATCGGCGAGATAACCTATGTTTTGCTGCTGATCGCCCCAGTTCCTTTGATACTGAAGTGAATGTGGTCGGCGAGCGAAAGGTTGGTAGATATAGGAGGAGATGCGATATCCCCGATTCGGTTCTCCTTATACCTTCTGGCGAGCGAGCTACGTGGAATTCGCCGAGCAATGCCGTCACCATCTACGGATTGATGTTGGGCTGTGGGGTGGCTCTCCCCTTTCAGCCTTTTATAGCCAGATTTCTGGCTGACGCTAGGCTCACTCCTGCTTAGCTTTCGCCGAATAGCTACAGGATTTTGATGGGCTTGTGTGTGATGTGAAAATCGATGGGTCGAAGGTCGCCGACGCCTCGTGAAATTCGTCACTTCTACATTCTGAGGCAGTCTGGCCATGGCGGTGCTTACTACCTTCAGTTAACTGCTGTGGAAAATTGGATCCCTGAGGGTGTATCCAATCTTGGTCAAGTGGAGATCTCTAGTGACAAGAAAAAGAAAGGCTTCATCTGGGGTTTCCCAACCTCGAACAAGAGGTGGAAGAATAGTTGGTTCTTCGTTGGTGGCGAATGGGGAAGAAATGTCCCTACTGACCCTCGCCGTAACCTTCAAGCGAGGAGAGTCCCGAGGCATTTCACGTCTCCTGATGCTTGGTCAAAAGCTCCTCCAGCCTTGACTCCACACGAAATAAAAAATGTGGCGGATGCTGCGGTGGTTGGCTTGGCCAAGAGAGGTCAAGAATTTCTTCTTGATTAGGCCAAGATGGTCGCTTGTGGTGTTTTTCCATGTCTGTCTGCTAGGTGACGCCGCTGTAAGTTTTCTGAACCTTAGCCTTAACCTGTTTTATCGGTTTGTCATCGAGTAACACTGTTCTTTGCTTCTCAGTGAGTAAATTTGACGTCGTCTGTGACGAGCAAGCCCAAGCAGTGAAGAATTCTGAAGCTGCTAGTCAAAGACATGCTGCAGGCTTGTCTAAGGAGGGAGTCGCGCCACCCGAAGGTGATGACTCTCAAGATGATGGAGGGTCAAGTGGCGTTCCTGCTATTGCTGGGGTGGTTACTCAGCCTCATGGAGGTGATGTGGACACTTAGCCACATATCCCTAGTCGCAAGGGAAAAGAAAAAGTTAGCACCCCTGGGGCGAGTGTAGAAGTTTCGATTTTTGATGCCAGAGTCCCAGAGGCCCCTAAGGACCCTTCTAGCGACCTGAACCCAAGGAACAGTCGAGGGAAGCGCCCTGCAGAGAGTACCCCTGAATGCGCCACTCGTCCATTGAAACGGGCGTCGAGGGTTGTTCAGTATGTGGTCTCGTCGGACGAGGAGGGAAACGGCGAGCCTGTACATTCTGAGGTTCCTCCTGTTGATGCGGCTGGCTCGGGAGTTCCTTTTGGGTCTGATCAAGCTGTGGATCCGACCTCTCGACCGGGGGAAGCTGGTGGTACAAGGGCTGCATCTTCTTCGGTTGCTCAAGGTCCCATTCCTGACAACTCTAGGCCTTCTGCACCCCCGACGGACATTGGAGCGCGGGGTACTGCTGCATAAGAGGATACCCTCAGGCTTTCATCTCCCCCCAAAGCTAGGGATAAGGATGTTGTTGATATCCCTGGTCCATCATCTACCTCTGCTGCATATTTGGGAGGTTCCCGCCAAGGGCCATCTACAGTTCCAGCTGATCGAGGCGAGGGGCCAGGGGTCATTTCCTTGTCCGATTTTTCCCCTATCGAGCTCCTGAACCATTTTATAAGTAACGATATTTATTTTGGTGAGGGTTGGGAGCACGTGAAGGGAAAATCGTGTAATAGAAAAATGGAATTCTTTTTTAATTGCCATTCTCTGGTAACTTCTTCGACATCCTTCTCTTTTCCTTCATGTTATCCTCTTTTAACTCTGTTTTTTGTGCACAGATGATGTCGGAGATGGCGAGTAGTTATTGGCGCGAGAACGCAGCGCTGAAAGAGAATAAGCATTTGCTGGATCAAGTCTCCCGCTCGACCGCCGACAAGGTTTTAGCTGAAGAGTCTCATGCTCAACATATTGCCTAGCTGCGGGAGTCTGCTAATGGATTCCTAGCCGCCCAGCTCGCTGCTGAAGAGAAACTACTCGTCGCTGAAGAAGAGATCAAGTTACTGAAGGAGCAACTTTCTGGGAGTTAAGACGCCTTAGCTGCTCGCATGAAGGCAGAAAGGTTGGCGACGGAGGCCAAAGAGAAGGCCGAACGTAAATATGAAGACTTGCAGCACCAATAGGCTTCTCAAGACGTTATTCTGAACAACTTGAAGGCCGTTTTATAATTTGAAGTTGTTGACCGCTTTAAAAGGTCTCCCGCGTACGATGCGCTTCTCCTCCGCGAGTTTGAACGGGGCATGCGGCAAGCCAAGAGGTTCTTCACTCTGAAGGACCATTCTAATGAGAAAGCCCTAAGGCGTTATGACAAATCTCTTCAGCGACACATGGATGGCGCGGTACGCTCGGTTAAAGACCAGCTGAAGCTATGGAAGGCCCATTGTTGTTATACTCAAACAGAGCCTCTTCCTATGCACCTTGAAATTCCTACCAAACGTGCTTTTAATACTTATTATTCTGGCCAAAAGGGGAGTTTCACTGGGTCTGGCGCTGAGCCCTGACTTAGGTCCTGTTTCTGGTTGGGACTATACGCCTTTCATGCTCGAAGGGGATGAAGAGGTCGTTTGGCCATCGGAGGATGAGGTGAGTGATGAAGGGGAAAATGATAAGGGCATTCCATCGGTGAGCGCTTGACTCCTTTGCATATCTTATTTTCTTTTTTATTTTGACTTTGTAAATATATTTGACACAAGTAAATAAAATATCAATTCTTTTCCTCGTGTTGCACTCCTTTCTTGTTCGCTGTATTAATTCCATGTGTTTTTTGTTCAGCTGCCATTGCTAAGTTTCTGGCCCAGGCTTGAAGCCCTTTATCACTTAGCTTATAATAGCTAGTTTTTATTTTACCCAGTGTTTGTCAGGACGTGTCCGACCATACACCAAGTTTTGCGTAAGCATACTGTTGGGACGTCTCCCGCTTTTGCTTACTGCTTTTACTACTAGTTTGTTTTACCCCTAGCATTTTATATTTTCAGGGTGTTTTCCCTGTATGCTGTTTATTGAATGCTTTTTACATTCTGGGGTGTTTATGCCTTTATTAATGATGGCGATTGCCTCCTCTGCGGCATTTCTCTCTAGCTTAGGCTTCCTTTGTAGCATTTTTGCCCTCAGCCTGCTATAATGCGAGGTATTTCCCCACTTTTATTTCCCTTTGGTGTTCACTGAGTTTAGATAACTCGCTCTATCTGTGTTTGGCGAACCACTCATTATGGCTGACCCATGGTTTCAGCGATAGTAGAAATTTCAGTAATAAATTACTCTTTATTGATTATTTCCTGCAATTTTTGACATCAAAAAATGAAAAACTTCTAAAAAGATAAAATGGAAAAAGGAGAGATAACAAAGGGTCTTCTTGGATTGAATTATCAAGGGTAGTAGATCTTCAGATATTGAGCATTGCATGGTCGAGGCAGCTCGCCGACTCCTCTTCTGGCAATGTAATATGCCTCATGACCTGCTATACCCGTGATATGATATGACCCATCCCACATGTCTGCGAGCGATCCTACAGTTTTGTCTTTGGTTCCTGGTGTCACCCTTTTTAGTACTAAGTCCCTGAGTGCAAACCTTCTGACTTTCACATGCGAGTTGTAGTACCTCGCTGCTCTCTGCTGATAGGCAGCGTTCCTTATCTGAGCATGCTCCATTCTCTCTTCTAGCTCATATAAACCATATTTCAGTATGTCCACATTAAGTTCTGGTTGGAAGAGTTGTGTTCTTGGTGAAGAAAAAGCTGTCTCGACCGGGATGACTGCCTCAGTCCCGAATGCCATGGAGTAGGGTGTCTCTCGAGTTTCTTTCCGTCGTTCGGTATGCCCATAGTACCCGTGGTAGTTTTTCTGCCCAACTCCCCTTTTTGACAGCTAGTTTGGCTTTCAGGTTGTGCTTGATGATTTTATTTACTGCCTCAGTTTGCCCATTTGTCTATAGGTGAGCTAGAGAGGCATAGTAGTTGTTGATCCCATATTTCTTGCATAAATCTCTGAATTTTTTGTTGTCAAACTGTGTCCCATTATCAGTAATGATAGTGTTTGGTATTCCAAACCTGTACAAAATGTTCTTCTTCACAAAGCTGGTTGTATTTGCTTCTATTATGTGCACCAGTGACTCGGCTTCTACCCACTTAGTGAAATAATCCACTGTTACAGTGGCATGCTTTGCTCCTCTTGGTGCTGTGGGCATTAGGCCGATCAAATCAATTCCCCACATAGCGAACGGTCATGGGGAGGTGATACTAAGTAAGCGTCCAGGCGGCTAGTGAATGTTATTTGCAATCTTTTGGCATGCTTCACATCTGGTCGCTATTCTTTTTGCATCAGCGAAAATCGTCAGCCAATAGAACCCTTGCCTTAGTGCTTTATGGGCTAGACTAACGCTCCCAGCATGATTCCCACAGCTCCCGCTGTGTATACCCTTCAGGATTCATTCTGCCTCTTCAGGTCTGACACATCTTTACAGTACTCTCGAAAACCCTCTTCTGTACAGCTCACCGTTGAGGACTGAATATCTTGTTGCTTTGTATCTCAGCCACTTGGCATTTAGTGAGTCATTTGGGAGGATGTCATTGATCAGGTATTCTTTGATTGGGGTCATCCAGTTGATTGATTCGTTCATGATTACCCCCATTTCGGCCTGTTCGGCTATGCTTGGTTGGAGCAGGTGTGCCATGGGGATTGTTCGGGGCCAGATGTTGACTGTGGCTGATGCCAACTTAGCCAAAACATCTACATGTTCGTTCTTTTCTCTTGGGATCTGAACGATCTTGTGTTCTTTGAATCGCCCCAATAACTCCTTTGTTAGCTTTAGATAAGCGATCATGTTTTCGTCCTTTGCTTGGTATTCATCGAGTACCTGGTTGACGATGACTTTGGAATCGCTAAAAACTTCAATCTCATCAGCTCCTAGGGCTGTACATACCTTTAATCCCGCTATCAACGCCTCATACTCGGCTTGGTTGTTGGTGGCTTTAAAATCAAACCGCAAGGCACATTCTACTGAATCTCCTTCTGGGATTAAGACCACTATCCCTGCCCCGCTACCATGCGTGTTTGATGAACCATCGACACAGAGTTTCCAACGAAAGTCTTTCTTTGCTTGGTTTGTCATCATCTTTGCTACTTCGGTGTCTGGTTCGGTGAATTCTGCCAAAAAGTCCGCTACTGCTTGGCCCTTGATTGCTGTTCTTGGGATGAATTCTACGTCAAACTCGCTCAGCTCAATGGCCCATTTTGTAAGTCTGTCTGACACTTCTGGTTTTTGTAGAATCATTCTTAGTGGGCAGTTGGTGTACACTCCTATTTTGTGTGCTTGAAAATATGGCCTCAATTTTCTTGCTACTGTTATCAGGGCGAGGGCCATTTTTTCAGCTGGTGAGTATCTTTCTTCAGCCGGCAGTAGTGCTTTGCTTATGTAGTACACTGGCTTCTGTATTTCATCTTCCTGCCTTATTAATACGGCGCTAGTAGCTGCTCCTGTGACTGACAGGTACATGTATAGCATTTCTCCCGTGATAGGTTTTGACAGCAGCGGTGCTCGGCCTAGGTATTCTTTGAGGGTGAGAAAAACTTGTTCACAATCTTTATTCCATTCAATTCCTTTCCCTTTCTTAAGCGCTTTGAAGAACGGCAAGCATCGATCCGTTGACTTTACTATAAACCTGTTCAGCGATGCCAAGCATCTAGTGAGCTTCTGGACGTCTTTCAGGTTTCTTGGGGAAACCATGTTGGCTAGTGCTTTGATCTTATCAAGATTCACTTCTATTCCTCTTTGATGTACCTAGTACCCGAGAAACTTACCAGATGGTACACCGAACACACATTTTGAAGGGTTCAACTTCATTCCGAACTTGGTTAATACGTCGAGGTTTCCCTCAGATCATCTACACGTCTGTCAGCTGTGACGCTCTTGGTCAGCATGTCATCAACGTATACCTCTATATTTCTCCCTATTTGGCTAGCGAACATTCTGTTACCTAGTCGCTGGTATGTTGCTCCAGCGTTCTTCAGGCCAAATGGCATGACAGTATAACAATATAACCCTTGGTCTGTGGTGAATGCTGTTTTGTCTTCGTCTGGTTTATGCATCTTGATCTGATTATATCCCGAGTATGCATCCATGAAGCTTAATAGCTCGTGTCCGGCTGTTGCGTCAACCAACTAGTCGATTCTTGGCAATGGGAAGCTATCTTTGGGGCAGGCTTTGTTCAGATCAGTGAAGTCTACACACATCCTCCACTGATTGTTCTTCTTCTTTACGAGCACGACGTTCGCTACCCACTCAGGATATTTGACTTCTCTGATTGATCCTACTGCGAGTAGCTTGGATATTTCTTCCCTTATAGCTGCGCTTCTTTCAGGGTTGAAACTTCTTCTTTTCTGTACCACCGGCTTGCATTTCTTATTGACAGCCAGCTGGTGCGTGGTTACGCTTGTATCGATCCCCGGCATATCTTTGTGGCTCCAAGCAAAAATCTCCTTGTATTCCTTCAGCAATTTCACCATACCTGTTTTGACTTGCTTTGTCAAGTTTGCCCCAACCTTGACAGTTTTATCGGGTTCCTTTTCATCCAGAATAACTGTCTCAGTTGGCTCCTCTTTTTCTCGGTCGGTTTTATCCCTCGGGTCTAGTTCAAATGTTCTGGGGTTTTCCTCTCTTGTCTCTTGATCGAATTGAAAAATGCCCAAGGTTTTCGCTCCAGCTTTGTCTTTGAAGATCGATAGGTTGGCGCAGCGAGCCATTTCCTACGACTCCTTAAGCTCCCCGATTCCGAACTCCGTCGGGAATTTTACCTTTAATGCATGGGTGGATGTAACTGCCCATGCTTTGTTCAAGAATGGTCGGCCGAGTAAGGCATTATTCGGCCAGTTGTAAATGTCGACCACCACGAAATCTAGTAGGATAGTCCTCCGACAAGGCGCTGTTCCAAACCTTACAGGTAATTTCACAGTTCCTAAAGATCTTACTTCTGCACCTTCGAATCCTTTCAAGGGCATATGGAATGGTTCCAAATCTTTTCTATCTAGGTGAAGTTCGTCGTACACCCTGGCGCTCAAAATGTCAGCAGAGCTTCCATTGTCTATCATTACTCGGAGGACATCCATGTGTGCTATTTGTACTCCCACAACTATTGTGTCATTGGGCTTGACATCAATTTCTTCTGAGTCCTCAGCTGTGAAGATTATCGGGTCATGCCCTTCTTTTGCTCTCTTATGGTTTTTCTGTACATAATTCACTTCCAGGTCCCTGTTTTCATACATTACTTCCCGGACTTCCGACATCCTTTCTCTATTGCTTCTGCCGGTGTGAGGTCCACCAAAGATAGTGTTTATTGCTATGTTAGGGCTGCCTTTTCTCGGGCTCCTTCTTTCTTGTCCACCCCCTCAGTGGCTATCGTGGCGACTAGTATTTTGGTCTCCCTTTAGGGTGAAATCCTTAAGGTGCCCTTCTCTGATCAGACTTTCGATATGATCCCGCAGCTGGAAGCATTTAGAGGTATCATGCCTGTGATCCTTGTGGAATCAGCAGTATTTTGTTGTATCCCTCCAGGCATTAGCTGACTGTTGTCGGGGATATTTGGCGAGCCCCTTGTCTTCTACTACAGATAGTATGTCTTCCTGTTCGCCATTTAGGGGAGTGTAGTTACTATACCTGCCTCGGAACCTACTGGTTCTGTTACTACCCCTGCTTTCTCTGGGTTGATTTTTTCGGCTCTTCTCTTCTCTTTGGCGATCGCGAGACTGGCCCTTCGTCCTGTCATCCTTGGATTCGGGCTTTGTGTCTAGTTTATGACCATGGACGTAACTACCCCCTTGCGCTGCTTCTTCTTCTTCTTCTTCTGCCAATGCATAGTCTCCAGCTATATCCATCATCTCCTCATACGTCCTTGGCCGGTCCCTCCGTAAGTCGAAAGACAGACGACCACTTTACAGCCCATTGGTGAAAGCTTCTATGACAGCTACGTCACTTGCATCTTCTATTTGGGCAACTTCCTTCCCAAATATGGCTAAGTATTTCTTAAGTGACTCGTTGCTTTCTTGTTTCAAGTTCGACAGATGAGCTAATGACTTTCTCCTTTGTACACTTCCCATGAATTGCCTAATGAACGCCTTACTGAAACTAGAAAAGTTGTTAATACTCCTGGACGGTAGGCGTCCAAACCATCTGGAAGTGAGGTCACCGAAAGTTTGAGGAAATGTTAGGCACAAGAGGCCATCATTGGATGCATACTGGGCCATGACATTACGGAATTTGCGGACATGCTCTTTCGAATCCATGTTTTCCTTGTATTGTTCGATGGTTGGCATTCTGAATCTTTCCGGGAACCGGGTGTGGGCGATATGGTCGACAAACGGATTGTCTGACTCATCATCTGAAGAAACATTGTGTCCATACAGCTTAGCCATTGCTGAGACCTTTTTTGAGAGCTATTGGAGGGTTACACTTCGGTGACCAGTCGGTTCCCCCTCTTGGTTGAGCCTGCTTTTGATTGTCATCCTCCGGTAATCACCTTCCCTGTTGTCAATACTTCTGTTAGCTTCTAGATCATCTGTACTTTCGGATCTCTGCTGCCGCGCTCTTTTTGTCCTCAATCCCCTTCTCGGTTGGGGACTCTTGTCTCCTGATGAGATTGATCGTCGTCTCCTACGGTTCCTGTTAGATCCATCGTTGGCAGCTTCCCCATGTGTTCGCCCACGACCCGCTTTTCTAGGAAGTCCTCGTCCAGCAGACCTTTTCCCCTCTTTTGCCTTCTTTCTTCCAAGACCTCTGGCGGGTCCCGGGGGGCTTCCTCCGTAGTTGGTTTTGCTTGAATGCTAGGAGTTGCGACATGGACTTCTGATCGCAACCTTCCTGGGGGATGATTCCCAGGCGTGCTGGTTGTCAACTCATAAGGAGACGAGGCTCCAAATCCTATAGGGAGCGTGAGTCCAATCTTATTGGCCTCATTGACCAAATTCACTAGTGCAGTGTGAAAGTGTTGTAGAGTCTCGTTTGCTACTCTGGTCCCCGGAGTCGCTGCTGATTGCTCCCCTGTTGCCAGCGTTTCCTCTCCTGGTATCACTGCCGCCTCGGGGATCTGCTCGTTATTAGGGATTTCATCTCTATCGCTGTTGTTGCTCATGTTGTGCCTGTTTGTAAGGATTCCAAGCTTTTTATTCTAAAATGCCCCTCATTCTAGCACCAATTGTTGACGGTGATTTTTGGATTGACTCGGTCAACAATAATATCTTAATTAAAATGAATAAATAAAGAAATAAATCAATGCATGCAAGACAGATTTTACTTAGAAAACCCTTGAATGGGAAAAAACCACGGCGCCCCTTAAGGGCAAGAGAATAACACTATGAATTGTTTGTAGTTTACACACTCTGATCTCTCATACAATTGCCTTATTCTCTCTATGATCTCGAACCCCTTTTCATGGGATTTATGGTTCTATTTATACTAGTCCTTCTAGGGTTTCCCGTGTTGATAGGGGAGTTCCTATTTTTAATCATACAAAGAGTCTAGAGTTTGTAAGCAATTTTAGGGTTTGCTTCCTGTTTGGACTCTTCTTTGTTAAGAACGGTTGTTTCCTATCCGAAATAGGATTGGATCTTCGTGCCTTGTATTTGGTTGAATTCCTGCTGTGGAGGGTATACTGGAATAAGGTTATTCTCCTACCTGTATATTTCTTGGCAAACGCCTTAGGTCGGCGAGCACAACTTGCTTTCTTGTTGGTCGGCCAGCTGTAGCGAGCACACTTCTAATATGAACCAGTGAGTATGCCAGCTGGCACGTCTTTTGACTGATTTCCTTTCGTTGACTGGTCAATGAATGACGTGGTTTATTATTTAACCCATCTTTTGCGCACATTTTGTTGACGTGTCCTTTGGCCGAATATATACATACAACAACTTTAATGATAGAGTAACGATATTTACATCCCTATAAAAATTGTATGTACACCCTTTTCTGTATATGCACCTCATTAAAATTTCTTAAAATGTTAGAACTCGTAAGCACACCCCAATGTTACAAAATATGCACCCCCTTTAATTTCTATGAAAATATTAAAAATTATAAAATAACTAAATAAAAAAAATGAAAACAAAGATTGTGATTTCTTTTTTTAAAAAAACATTGAAAACAAGAAATAAAAAAATTATAGTATCCCGGTCTAATCTGGGCAGCAACGAGCAAACATCGTCAATTTTCATAATAAGTCAAATAACAAACATATGAACCTAAGGCTGAGACGGTTGTACACTTTAATGATAGAGTAACGATATTTACATCCCTATAAAAATTGTATGTACACCCTTTTCTGTATATGCACCTCATTAAAATTTCTTAAAATGTTAGAACTCGTAAGCACACCCCAATGTTACAAAATATGCACCCCCTTTAATTTCTATGAAAATATTAAAAATTATAAAATAACTAAATAAAAAAAATGAAAACAAAGATTGTGATTTCTTTTTTTAAAAAAAAAAAATTGAAAACAAGAAATAAAAAAATTATAGTATCCCGGTCTAATCTGGGCAGCAACTAGCAACCTTCTACCACAATTTTTTTTTGGTACTTTCCTTATTTTATTTTAAGTATTTTAATATGTTTTTATTTCAGTTTAATTATCTAATATGTTTAATTTTAAATAATCACTATTTACGTTTTAAGTAATAAATATTTTATATTGTAATAAAAATTATTACTGTTTTTTCTTTATATATATATATTAAAAAATGCTCAAAATATTAAATATTGTGGTATTATGATATATGCGATGTATTTTGAAATTATTTTTATAATCTAAATTAAGGGTAATATTGGGATTTTTAAAAATTTACTACTTTGGGGTTCACATACATTTTTAAAGGGAGAGCTTCTTTTGACAATCCAATTTTTTCTTTTTACACTTCTTTTCTAAAGACACTCCATTCTCAAAATTTAAATTTTAAAAATTTCTAAAGGCACTTCATTTTGTTCCAAGATTATCTTTTTTATCTTTTGACACTCCTGTTCTAAAAACACCATTTTCAAAAATAAATTTCTAAAGACACTCCATTTTATTTTAATAAAAGTTAGGACGAATCATCGTAGCCTTTGAATTCATTTAAGAGTAATCTTTTTTGAATTAAATTATTAAAAAAAGAAATTATCTCTCATAAATCATTAGATTAAATATTACATATTAAACACTCTCTCCTAATTTTTTAATTACCATATTAAACACTCTTTCCTCTAATACATATCTCTAATTTTTTATCTCCATTCTTTCTCAAGCAAGACTAAAGTTACGAAAATAAGCTTGATTTTTAGAAACCGTATATATATGTATATATTACACACACACACACACACATAAAACCCTCAAAAAACAAGTACCCTATTTTTCAAAAAAAAAAAAAAAACGACGAAACTTGAAAATGCTTTTTGTTGCTAAATATTTATAGCTAAATATTTTTGGAATCACCAACAAATTAAAGCTTGTGATATTAGTTTCTTTCTAAATTGACAACGAACTAAAGCCATGCCAAACTTTATTCTGCATTTTCTCACTGAAACGTTTAAGAGATCACTCAGAGGAAACCTTAAAATATAGATACCATAATATCATCCCTTTCTATCTAACATTAATTAATGTATTGCGATGATGAAATGATATTAGAGAGATTTAAGGGTCAAAATTAAACAATGCTAAAATAAAATCAAAGAGTAATAATCTAATGATTTAGAAGAAATAATTTTTTTTTTTAATAATTTAATTAGTTTAGAGTGTCTTTAAAATTTTTTGTCTTGTTTATTAATTTTAATTCAGGTTAAAATTGTAATTAATAAAAAAAAAATTAAATTGGAGTGTAAATAGATAATTTGTGGATTGTAAGAAGAAGCTCTCTTTTAAAGGGGTGCAAATATCGTTACTTTTAATGATATTAACAAAAATGAGGCCTCATAAAAAATTAATATCATTAACATTAAAAAATTAAATAAATAATTCTTCATTTATTAAATAAAATGAAATCCACATAAATTAAAACAAAAAATATTTATAGTATCTAAAAACATAAAAACAAAACATTGTTTAAATTTCCATTCTTCTTCCTTTCTAAAGTGTAAATTTACTAGTTATACTACTACCATCAAGATTAGCTAACACTTTTTTTTTCCAATAGATAACATCGTCAATCCACTTAACCTATTTTGTGACATTGTTAATCAAAGATAATTTTTAATCAACTTCAACTTTAAAATAATTCCTCATTTGTTGTTGTTTTTGATTTTTATGTTGTTTATTTTTATTGTATCAAGTAGGGTAGTTTCACACTTTGATAATTGAATTGGGCCCTAACTTTGAATTGAATTGGTAGTTTGTTTTTGTTGAATTGAATTGTTCCTTTGGGTCTGACTTTGAAAAAGAAAAAAACAAATAAAGGAGAAAGATTGGGCCCTAATTTAACAAAATAAATAAATAAATAAATAAAAATAAAGAAAAAAATAAATAAATAGGGTGGCGATAATGATATCCCTCAAAAACTGTATATAAACCCATTTTGTAATCACACCCATCAAAATTTTAAAAAAATCTCTAATTTTTAAATAAACTCCACTTAATGCCAATAATACCCCTTCTTTAATTATACCGTATTGTATTTTTGTAAGTACACACCACCTATGATTATTATTATGTTATTTAGTCTACTTTATTATTATTTCAAATTTTGTTGTTACCTTTAATTCTCTTACTATTCTTTATCTTCCCTACTTCTTTTCTCTTCTTTGTTTTTTCAAAATCAAACTCCATTTTTCGTTAAAAATCCATTTTAAGGTTTTTATTATTGGAGAACCAATTTCTGTTTGAGAGAGTTGTAGGGATGCAAGATTTGTGTCATGTCCCAAGTGACATGGAAGTAGATAAGCGTTAAATGATATTTAAAAAAAAAAAAAAAAAAAGATACGTGTTTGATGAAATTGGAGAACATCTAATATTTTTTTGACAAGAAAACACATATAATATTGATAAATAAATAAAAAGTCTAAAATTTGCTTGAAAGAAAAAAGAAAAGAAAGATAATATAGTTAATTTAAAAGTCTATTTACATACATAATGATTTTGTTCTTCTAATGAAAATTAATTTAAAACTTTACTCTTTCACAAAACCTAAGTGGCCATACCATACCCTTGTCTCTCTCATTTCATCATTTCTCTACATTTTCTTCAAAATTTGTTGCAAATCTATATTTCTATTGTTTAACTTTCTAGTTGTGTTGTAATTAGTTCTATATATATATTCTCTTCTTCTCCTTTATGTCTTGGACTTAATGTTATGTTTTTCTGAAGAGAATGTCATGGTTTTGAATATTTTAAATGTTTGGTTTTTATAATTTGATGTTTAAGATGTTTGCTTAATTAAAAAGAGGTTTTGTTTTTCTTGTTATTTTTATTTATAAGGTAAGTTTATTTGTGTTATATATAATTGCTATTATGATTCTCTTATTTGAATTTTATTCATAATTCTTAGTTTGTATATTTACCATTTTGTTTCAATTATGTAACTTTTTTTTTTGTTTCATTTTTGGTTTTGGTTGATTTTTTTTTTTATGGGTATGATAATGATTTTTTCTTTCCATTTTTTTTTAGATATTTGTATTTTTTTTTTTTTTTTTGGTTTAGGTACCAAACAAGATTTCTAAAAAAAATAAAATAAAAAATCATGATATGGAATTAGAGAAAGTTTGGGTGAAGAAAATATGGATTCAATTAGGAATTATTTAAATTTCAATTACAAAATCATAAAAAATTCTTGAATTTTTGGATGGACAAAATTTGATTCCCCCAATTATATATATATATATATATTAAAAAAAAAACGTGAAAGTTTTTAACATGGGCAGTACCTATTATTGTTAATAACACATTGACTACGGTGGCTATAGTAATTACAACATTTACTACGGTTTTTGTCCATAGTAAATAACATGATCTAACACAGTCAACGCCAGTTATCGAAACGCGCTATTTTCCATCACCCTCGGAGACAACAAGCGTTGCAACGGGCAATGTCCGTTGTAGATACGCATCTACTACGGGCAATATTGCCCATAGTAGATGAACATTTTCTTGTAGTGCAACCTTTTAGCAAGCAGCACCCCTTTTCCTTAACGCCGCAACTGTTTGGTCAAAGCAGCCACCACCAAGCCTAGAGGTGACCCCGGTTCGGTTTGGTTCCGATTTCGGTTCCAAACCGTCGGTTTCGGTTTGGGAGGCACCCAAAACCGAAACCGAAACCGGAAAAACCGGTTCGAAACCGCCGGTTTGGCGGTTCCGGTTTTGTCCGGTTTCGGCCGGTTCCGGTTCCGGTTTTTTTTTTTTTTTTTTTTTAAATCCAATTAAATAATCAATATTTTAATTCCTCCCAATCATAATTCCAATTTCCAATGAACAAATTATTAAATAAAAATATATTTACAACCATTTTTTCTTTTCTTTTTTCAATTTTTTTTTCAAATCCCAATTAATATTAATTCTTCCCAACCATAATTCCAAATTTTCAATAAACAAATTATTAAATAAAAATACATTTACAACCATTTTTTTATTTTTTTCAATTTTTTTTTCAAATCCCAATTAATATTAATTCTTCCCAATCATAATTCCAAAATTTCAATGAACAAATTATTAAATAAAAATACATTTACAACCATTTTTTATTATTTTCAATTTTTTTTTCCTAAATACCAATCAATATATTTACAAACATTTTACATTGAAGTATTTAAGTAGTTCACAATGTTTAGAAAAAAATAAATTGACATTAATTAATAAATACAACTTTACAATTTCACAAAAAATAAAATAAAATTAGAAATTGGCCTTGAAGGCTTGAATTCAAATATACAATATTACAATGTAATAAAGTTAAAATTAAAAAAAAAAAAAAAAAATCGGCCTTGCACTTAATTTTTTACCATAATTAAGCTGCCTACGTATCCTCCATCAATGTAGAGGAATCAAAGGCCACGTAGTTCTTTTACCTTTAATTAGTTGCTCGGTGTTGGAGGTTGGATGTTGGAACGGAATCTATTCACTGCTTTCCGTTCCCGTCGTTTG
Source organism: Acer campestre (assembly GCA_954870605.1). Taxonomy (NCBI): domain Eukaryota; kingdom Viridiplantae; phylum Streptophyta; class Magnoliopsida; order Sapindales; family Sapindaceae; genus Acer; species Acer campestre. The sequence continues at coordinate 32,743,306 of OX940808.1, read as the reverse complement.
TTCATCTTCGAAGAAGTCGTTCGCTATCTCCGGCTGAAGTTCTTGTTGTCTATATTTGGCCTTTGTCCAATCATCAACACATGACTGTATTTCAAGTGATTGTGGACACATAGATGATCGTCTTGGGTCCAAAATATTTCCACCTGCACTAAATTCTTGTTCCACTGCAACTGTAGAAACCGGCGTTCCAAGAATTTGTTTGGCAATAATTGCCAAAATTGGATAATCTTGTTGATGACTCTTCCACCAATCTTGGATACTAAATTCTTCATCTTTAAATTTATGACTGTCTTGTAAATACCGGTCAACCTCGGATTCCGTTGAGGATTGTTATAGGTAAAAATAGTCGTGGCAGACACGTCATCACCATACACAGCCACGTAGGCAGGATCAAAGGAAAGTCAACTAACGAAGCAAGAATTCCCCCATGAGAACCTGTTCGGGAAAAGAGGAAGCTGCCCGACCACCGGCAAAGACAAGTTGCTCGGGCAGCAAATCTTACTCGGGAAAATGCTCGGTGTAGTCGGGAATCAATGAAAACAGATAGACAACAGCGCCTATATTCAAAACTCTGGGCGCAATCAGCAACAAGCAACTCCATGATAAGCAACAGTGACTACAGAGTTCAAATAAGGAAACAGATAGATTTTTCCGTAAATAAAGGAGGAAGAATCAGAATCAGACCTGGATTCAACCAAATCAGGAAATATACAAAAGAAAGAGAGTCCGAATCCGTTAAGGATTACCACACACAATTAGGGCACCACATACCAAAACACTAATTAAACATGTATAAATACCCCTTCTTTACGCAAAAAGAAGGGGACACGAGAGAAATAGCTAGAGAGAGAGATTGTAGTACAGCATTCTTGTAATTCTTCTTCATAGGGAATTTGGCTTCGTTGCTTAGGCAACAAACCGTGGATGTTTCTCCAACCCTTGGAGTTTTACCACGTAATTGCTTGTGATTTCTAGTTTATTTCTTTTGTTTTCAATCATCCAAGTTCATAAATCATAACAACTCATAAGGCAAATCATTGACTCGGTGACCACCAAAAATCACCGTCAACAATTGGCGCTAGAAGGAGGGGCAACCCAGAAGTTTGTGACAACAATGGCTGGCGAAGGAGATGGTAGCGATTCCAGATACAGTCAAGGCGTGCCAAGTAATGAGCTGGAGGATGATACCACGCTCAATACAGCGGATGCCACCCTAACGACGGCAGACCAGTCAGCCGCCTTGGCTGGTATTCAACGTTTCCCCACAACTAATGAAGAAATCGCGCAACGATTTCATGCTTCCCTGCAACAGCTTATATCAGACGCAGCAAAGCAAGGAATTGACTTTTCCACCACGGGAGGTTTGATGTCGCCTCACAGTCTGTCCGCCCCAAACCAGCAGGCAGCGAGGCTGCGTTTTGCGGTGGTGATACCAACACCTGATGCACCCCTAAAAGCGAGCCGGGATCCTATAGGCAGGCCGGAAATATTATCCGAAAGGGTGGACAGGAGGAGTAGGGAGCGTAGAGAGGGGAATGATTCTGACAAGGGTTACGATCAAGATCGAATAGTTGCAAATCGGGATCACCCAGGAGGCGCAATCACCGGAGAGGCCGGTCTTCATCCTCGGAAGAGAGTGAGTAGAATCATCACCGCAAGCGCCAAAGGGGCACAGTACGGCTGCATGGCTTAAACAGAGATCGCAGAGAGTCGAATCTGGAGGCAGGGGGTCAAAAATTGACCATAAGTCAAAATTTCAATGCGATAGGGGAGCCAGAAGGAGATAGAGATATACTCATACAAAGTCTGACCCGGGAAGTTCAGAACAACCGCCGACAAATGGATGCTTTAGTCAGGCGATATGGGCGCAACGAGCTGTCGGATGACGAATCCGGAAGCCCTTTCACTAGTGGGGTCCTGAGGACACCCTTCCCGGAGAGATTCAGGATGCCACATGTGGAGCTGTTCAAGAAAGATACCGACCCGAAAGAACATGTCAGGAGGTATAAGAGCGCAATGGCACAATATATCCACAATGACGCACTGCTGTGTTTGAATTTTCCTCAGACTCTTGGGGATCTCGGTTCCCGGTGGTTTGGTAGATTACCAGCAGCAAGCATAAGCAGCTTTAGCGAACTGAGCAAAGCTTTCTCAAGGCAGTTCCTCGGGAATGTGCATAGGAAAAAATCGGTAGCTCACTTATCCCAACTCAGGCAAGGAAAGGATGAGTCGCTAAAGAAGTATCTAGGGAGATTCGGTCAGGAAGTGTTTGAGATTGGGAGCGCAAATGACGAAGCCATAATTGATGCGTTCATTAACAACCTTCAGAATGGCCAATTGTCATTTGACCTCAGAAGAGCCCGACTAACCAGCTACGCTGATATGATGGACATGGCCGGGGGGTACGCCCTAGCTGAAGAGGAAGAAATTGCCACAGGGGGTTACTTCGTGCATGGCGGTCGCCCAGAGGGGACCAAGACCAAAGACCAAACAAAGGCGCCCGACACCAAAGGGGACAAACAGAAGAACAAAGCGCGGGATGGTCGGGATGGACGGCGAGCATGAGACCCGAGAACCGATCAGCCGCGGCAGAAGTTCCAAGGTAGATATACAAACTACACCCCACTGAAAAAAGACCAAGGTGAAATCTTGGCAATCCTAGAGGAGAAGAACATGTCAAAAGAACCTCCTAGGCAGTCAACATATGCCCGGAGGGACACCACCAAGTATTGCCGTTTCCATAAGGAGAACGGGCACGAGACATCCAAGTGTTTCCAATTAAGAGACCATATTGAAACCCTCATCAGGAAAGGACACCTGAAAGACATCGTCCTCAAGAAGGTGAACAAGACGGATAGACAAAAGGATAGCCGGCAGGACGGGCGGGCAAGAAAATTCAGTCCAAAGAAAGCTGAGGATGAAGGAGCAATTAACACCATCTTTGGAGGACCGGCAACTGGCAGGAGTAACAGGGAAAGGACCCAAGAAATTCGGGAGGCCATGGAGGCACGGAGAGACCTGGATGTCAATTCCATTGAACCCGACCCGAAAAGAATCAAAGAGGGATGGGACCCGATCATATTCACAGAAGCTGACTCACATGGAGTGGATGTTAAGCCAAATGATGCACTGGTAATCGGTGCGAGGATCGGTCATAGAGAGGTTCATCGAATTTTGATTGACAATGGGAGTTCAGCAGATATCCTGAGTGCAGAAGTATATGACCAGCTGAGGCTAGATAGAAAAGACCTACAGCCGTTTCCCACACCCCTTAGAGGATTTGGGGGAGTCGAGGTAAGGTCGTTGGGAACAGTAAAATTGCCCGTAAAGATTGGGACGATACCTTGCCAAAAAACTGTGCTACTCGACTTTGTGGTAGTGGACACAGAGAACTGGCCGTACAACGCTTTATTGGGCCGACCATTCTTGAACAAAACCAAAGCAGTGACAGCAACATATGCCCTCATGATGAAATTCCCGACAGAATACGGGGTAGGGGTGGTCAAGGGGTTACAAGAGATGGCCCGAAGAGCAAACTTGTCAGTATACAAAGATAGGGAAGTACACCAAGTGTATGCAGTGACGGCCAAGCAAAAGGGAGAAGAGACGGAAGAGCAGGCAGAAGTACCAAAAGAATTTGAGTTAGACCCCAGAGAAGAACCTGAAGTCAGAAAGGATGAGCCGACCGAGGAAGTAGCGCTGAATCCAGTAGACCCGAATAAGACAGTAAAGGTGGGGGCAAGTTTAAATATACACGTCAAAACTCAACTTATCACGTTGCTAAGAAAATATGAGGATGTTTTTGCTTGGGGTCACGAGGATATGCTGGGAGTAGACCCGAAGGTGATATCCCATTGCCTATCCATCAACCCAGAATCCCGACCAGTGGTACAAAAGAGAAGATTGTTCAATCCAGAAAGAAGCGTCGCAATTAAGAAGGAAGTGGAGAAGCTACTTTCAGCAGGATCAATAAGGGAAGTCAGATACCCGGAGTGGGTAGCCAATGTAGTGTTGGTCAAGAAAAAGAATAACCAATGGAGGATGTGTGTCGATTTCACTGACCTAAACAAAGCCTGCCCAAAAGACAGTTTTCCTCTACCGATGATTGACCAGTTAGTAGACGCAACGGCAGGATACGAGTTGCTAAGTTTCATGGATGCCTACTCGGGATACAATCAGATCCAGATGAACAAAGCAGACGAAGAAAAAACATCTTTCACTACGGATCAAGGTCTGTATTGCTACAAAGTGATGCCATTCGGGTTGAAAAATGCTGGAGAAACGTACCAAAGGTTGGTGAACCGGATGTTTGCTCGGCAGATTGGGAGAAACATGGAAGTCTATGTGGATGACATGCTAACCAAGAGCACTACAGCAGAAAAACATTCGGAGGATTTGAAGGAAACCTTCGATGTTCTGAGGAGATATAAAATGAAACTTAATCCCAGTAAATGTGTGTTCGGAGTACCCTCGGGGAGGTTTTTAGGCTTTCAGGTTCACCAAAGAGGAATTGAAGTGAATCCCGAGAAGATCAGAGCACTAGAAGGAATGACTTCACCAAAGACATTGAAAGATGTACAAAGGCTGACGGGGTGTCTTGCGTCACTCAATCGGTTCATTGCCAAGTCAACAGATAAGTGCGCCCCGTTCTTCAGGGCAATAAAAAAAGGGAAATGGCTCGAATGGAATACGGAATGTGAAGAGGCCTTTCAGAAGTTGAAAGAATATTTGGGGAAAGCACCCACCCTCTCAAAACCGATGGTGGGAGAAACATTGTACTTATACCTGTCGGTCACGAAGATGGCGACAAGTTCGGTGTTAATCCGGTTAGAAGAAGGGATACAAAAACCAGTGTATTACACAACCAAGGCATTGTTACCAGCAGAAACCAGGTATTCTCCGGCAGAAAAAATAGCGCTAGCACTAATCACATCGGCCAGGAAACTGAGGCCATATTTCCAAGCACATACAATAGAAGTGTACACTGATTGCCCATTGAAACTAATTCTCCAAAAGCCGGAGGTGTCGGGAAGACTGACCAAATGGGCAGTGGAGCTGAGCGAATATGACATCAGATACACACCTAAAGCGGCGATCAAAGGGCAGGCGGTATCAGATTTTATAGCAGAATTTACCGAGCCAGATGCCGAGGTAAGGAGGGCAATGGAAGATGAACAGACTGGTAAATTACAATGGAAGTTGCATGTAGACGGGTCATCGAACACACACGGCAGCGGGGCAGGAATAGTCATAACAACCCCCGAGGGGGATACCGTGGAGTGTGCCATGAGATTCGATTTCAAAGCAACCAACAATCAAGCAGAGTATGAAGCCTTGTTGGCCGGCCTAAGGGTTTGCATAGCATTAGGGGCAGATGAGCTGGAAATTTACAGTGATTCACAAGTCGTGGTAAATCAGGTGCTGGATGAATACCAGGCAAGGGAAGAGCACATGATAATTTATTTGGACATTGCAAAAAGGCTACTTAGAAAGTTCAAAGTGTACAAAATCTCTCAGATCCCTCGGGAAGAAAACGAGAAAGCAGATGCTTTGTCCAAATTAGCTTCAGCCACCACGAACATCAGATCCAAAGCAATACCAGTGGCACATCTGACTAAGCCAAGTACAGCAGAATCAGAGGAAGTCATGGTAGCGGAGATCCTGCCAAGCCCAAGCGACTGGACATACAAACTCAGGAAGTACTTGGAGGAAAACATACTACCAGAGGATGCAGTAGAAGCAAAACGCATCAGATACAGGTCAACCCGGTATACAATCCTAAGGGGAGAATTATACAGGAGAGGATTCTCGAAATACTGCAACGATGTGTGGCCGGTGAAGAAACCGAAAAAATCCTAAAAAGTGTCCACAGCGGAGTGTGTGGGAACCATACTGGGGGTAAAAGCCTAGCACACAAAGTACTTAGGCAAGGTTTCTACTGGCCGACCCTGTTCGCAGAGGCGCAGCGATTCGCCGAGAGCTGTGAAACATGCCAAAGAATAGCAAACGATATTCGGCAACCCCCAGAATTACTCAGAAGTCTAACTTCGCCGTGGCCCTTCGCCATGTGGGGACTCGACCTAATAGGACCAATGCCCACGGGAACAAAGGGAGGAGCAAAGCACGCTATTGTGGCAGTGGACTATTTCACCAAATGGGCAGAAGCGGAAGCACTAGTACACATAACGGAAGCAAACACCACCAGCTTTGTCAAGAAAAACATCATATATAGGTTTGGGGTCCCGAGCATCATTATAACTGACAATGGAACCCAGTTCGACAACAAAAAGTTCAGAGAAATGTGTGAAGAATTCAAGATCGCGAATTACTACGCGTCACCAGCTCACCCTCAAACCAATGGCCAGACAGAGGCTGTGAATAAAGTGATTAAGCATACACTGAAAGCAAAGCTAGAGGCAAAGAAAGGTGGTTGGGCGGACAAGCTGCCCGAGGTGCTGTGGGCGTACCGAACAACGATGAGGTCGTCCACTGGAGAGACCCCTTTTGCGCTGGCGTTTGGAACAGAAGCTGTCATCCCAGCAGAGACAACTTTTACATCCCCCAGGGTACAGTTATACAGTCCCGAACACAATATGAATATGTTGCAGCAGAACTTAGATGAACTTGAGGAAATCAGAGATACAGCACAGGTCAGAAATTCCGCGTACCAGCAAAGGGCTGCGAGGTACTACAATTCCCATGTTCGGGAACGAAGATTCCAACTCGGAGACTTGGTGCTAAGAAGAGTATCCCCAAACACCAAAGATAAATCTTCGGGATCTCTTGCCGATAAATGGGAAGGGTCGTACATCATCAAAGGAGCTGTAGGACACGGGGCATACATGATAGCCCGACCAGAGGTTAGTTTAGTGCCCCGACCATGTAACGCACAATATTTAAAGATCTTCTATCCTTGAAGGATCCGACCATATTTTTATAATTCTGCTGTAGCCCAGTTTTTAGTTTCCACCTTTATTCATTTCAAGTTTAGTTTTTGGTTTCATAATCATGTCTTATCTAATGAAATTCGTGTTAATCATTCAATAAAGTCCAGTTACATGAGATACTCGGTCAAAGCTAATTACCAGTTAAATAAGATACGCGGTTCAAACTGTCTAAAGGCCAGTTACATGAGATACTCGGCATAGACTAAACACCAGAAAATTCGGGCGCCGTAAACCCGCGAAAGAGCGGACGAGTAGTGCCCGAAGGGCGGAAAAGCTGTAGTAGCATGCCCGCCTAGCTAAAACGATAAGAATGTATCCCTTAGCAAAAGGCCAAACCGAGGAACCAGAATAAACTGGAAAACTGCTTGGAGCGCCGCTAGGAAGGCTAGTGAGATGCGCAGCCGTGTTGGCCGGTGCGATGTGCCCCAACGATTCGGCAAAACCTTGCACAGATAAAACCGGGAGACGTCCTAGGTAACTTGTGCAAGGACCTTGACGTATGGTCGTGGCGAGCCTCGGCGTAACGTTGAGGCAAAGCAAAATCAACAATAAAGGCCAGTTACATAAGATACTCGGCCAAAACTGGTTACCAGTTAAATAAGATACGCGGTTCAAACTGTTTAAAAGCCAGTTATATGAGACACTCGGCATAAACTAGTCACCGGTTAAATGAGATGCACAGTCCAAAATTATTGAAAAGCCAGTTGCATAAGATACTCGGCTAGAATTAGTTACTAATTAAACGGAGCACTCGGCCGAGGTAAAAAGAGAATTTAGATAATCTCGTTCACGCATTCATAGAAAACTCTATTGAGAAAGAATCCGTGTATATATATAAAAAGAAAGAATACAGTTGTATAATTACAAATGTAAGTAGTTACAAATCTGAGTATAGTTACAAGCAGATGTGGAGATTAAATAGTTAAGAGGGAGGCGCTGGGGGTCGGGAGCTGCTTCCGCCAATATCCGGGTCAGGCTCCATCACATACTCACTTAACAGGCTATCATCCGAGGGCCAAACAATGACATCCTCCTCCTCCTCGAGCATCCAGTCGGTATAATCGATCCCGGGGACGGGTCCCAAGTCAGGTGTCTCATTGTCAATCCCCGCCTTCTCGCAGGCATAAAAAGTGGAGAAGGAGTCAGCAGAGGGAACCTCAAGGTGCATGGGATGTGGCGCTTTACCCTTACTTCTACAATACGCCCGCCACTCTCTCATCTGGACCCGAAGAGATTCCAGAGAGGTATCCACATGCTTTCGGATTGAGAGGCTCCAATTGGCCCGGGCTCGATCAGTCGCCCTATTCTTCTGCTTGAAGAACTCCCCAGCCGAGACCATTCCCCGCTGGAACTCGCGCAGAAGCAAAGCATCATAGGCTGGAGACCTCTTGAAGCGATCAACGCTCTGTAGTTCCAGTTCCAACCTAGCTTCCTTCGATAGGGACCTGATTGTCAGGGCCTGACGCTCCAAGTCTTCAATTCGGCGTTCGTAAGCGGACTTGGCGTCTTCAGTAGCCTGCTCAGCCTGGAGCAAAGCGCCCTGAGTGGATGATAGCTGATCTTTCAAAATTTGGACCTCCTCGGCGGCGGAAGATGCTCGCTGATCAGCCTCCAGTTGCCGAGCCAGGCATTGGTCTAAAAGCACCTGGCTCGACTTAGCCCCCTCCCGGCAAGCTAGCTCAGCCCGAGAGCAGCGGTCCTCACTCTCCTTTAACTGGGCTTCTAGCCGTTTTATTCTTTCTGCCTGGGCTTCACCGGCTTGACAAGCCCCAGACATCTCGGCCACCATCTGCAGCAAATCAACAGTAAATAAAAAATAATAGCGAAAAGACGAGAAAGGAATACGAAATGCCGCATGTAACTAAGGCACCACTTACGTAAGAGGCGCTGTTGAAGAAATTGTAGAGTCGGTCAGATACGGTCCCGGACCTAAGGTGGCTCCAATGATCCTCCCCAATGTAGGCTCGGCCAGAGGCCATGGCCCTCAACATGGATTCAGGGGCAGGATCATCATTGCGGGGCGAGGGACCCGAACCGCCAGCACCAGTCTCAGGAAGCTCGGCAGGTGAGGCTGCCCGAGGAGTAGGCTCGGCAGGCGAGGCTGCCCGAGGAGTAGCAGCTGAACCTCCCGCATCACCCTTTGACTGGACCGCCGAAGGAGAGATGCCCACGTCTTTTCTGACATCACCCTCCTCCTCGTCGCCCGAAGACGAGTCGACATAGGCAACTACTCTGGGAACCTTATGGGAAGCTCGGCCAGAAGAAAACGAGGCTTTTCTTTTTCCAAGCTGCCCCGTCTCAGCATTGCTGCCCTCAAGAGCAGAAGGAACAGCAGAAATGGGAGAGCCGACTCCATCAGCAAGAGCTGCTTGATCGGAATCAGAGGGGTGCCCCACTTTCTCTTTGCCCTTTGAAGGACCCTTTCGGCTATCCAGATCAGCTTCGGTCCTACTTACTCGAAAGACCTCCGGATCAGCCGTGGTCTCTTTTGAACACGCGGTTGTTTCTTGACCATAGATCTCTTCAGGCACATACGCGGGCACCCCCCCTTCATCATTATCCTCGGGAAGGTCCTCGGGAGCACTCCCTTCAGACTTGTCATCAGGAGGAGCTACTCCTGCGTCTCGCTGGATATGAGCCTCTTTCCTGCTGGCCTCCACGATTCCTTTCATTCGGCGTGCCAGAGCATCGCAGACCACGTCCACGTCATATACTTCAAAAAAGAAAAAAATGAAGGAAGCCCGAGTCAGTAGACTAGTACAAAGATAAAAAACAGAATAAGAGCTACAACAGAACTTACGGCGTCTGCGGCGTGCAGAAATCTGAGGGAAGAGGCGAGCTGTAATCATCTTTCCCTCATTATATAGATAGGGTTTACCCCTTTTCTCCAAGGGGCGGACGGCAGCCCGAGCCAAGGTCTTCAGCTCTTCATCGGTGAAGGAGGAAGTTACATGGTTCCATTGGGGCGAACAAAAATACCGAGGAACCCTGCAGGTCATCTTGGAGCCACCCAGATCAAAACTGATTGATTGGCCCCAACGTCCACCCACAAAGAACTAGCTGTTCTTCCAGAATTTGTTTGAGGTGGGGAAGCCCCAAACAAATCCCTTCATCTTCTCATCGGTGGTCGGCTCGATCTCGCCCTTGACCACAACATCTTTTGGGATCCAGAACTCGGGCTGAGTCGATTGAAGAAGAAGATCCCAGACTTCCCCACGGGCCTCAGGGAGTAGAAGTGTCGGATTTCCCGGGGAGTGGGAGGTGGCCGCTTCATCCTGTGCCACATGTGCCACATGCACATCAGAATCAGATAGCTGTTTAGAGTTAGCTGAGCCGGGGCAATTCGGGCCTCAGCCAAAAACCAAGTGATGAACGGCTGGAAAGGAAGAGTGACGCCGCAAGCGAGCATCGACCCGTAAATCGCCACATGGCCAGGTGGAGGGTTCCAGGCAGCCCGACCTTCAGCAGGGATCAGCGAAATCACATCGCCATCCAGATCAAACCGCCGCATATACTTGCTTACCTCCTCAGGGCCGACCACATTTGGCTCGATGTCATAAGCGCATATGCGCTCGGGAGAGAAAGGAATGCGAGCAGCCCTATGCTCTTCTTCAACGTCGTTCGCAACCACCCTCTGGGTCCCAACTCGGCTCTCCAGCGAGTGAGAGTCTTTGTAAACTTTTCGAGTACTCATCTTTTTTCCCGGTCGTCTCCAAGGTCGAGTGTCAGCTGTAGAAGATGAAGAATCCGACCAGTCTGCGGGCTGATAGTCGGGAGGCGACGAGTTCGAGGAAACAGAATGAACTACAGGGGAAGGTGGAGCCTCGGGAGGAGTAGGTCTTTCACGGTGAACTGCAGAAACATCAGCGTCAATGAAATGCGGCTGGTCAAAGAGAGGTGGTTTCAATAAATTGTGGACTACAGATGCAGTGTGTGCATCGTGTTGCTCAATAGCAATCATACCAACAGTATAAAGACGGTACCTAGTTGCAGAATCCATGAGAGCTAACCTCGATATAATGAGCGACGGAGATGAAGAAAACCACAGAAAAAATCTTCGAGAGAGAGCCTGGGATTTGAAGCAGAAGAACTCAGAAAGAGCTGGAGAAGAGGTTGAAGCAGAAGAACTCAACAAAAACCGGAAGGTGTGGTTGATGCAGATGAAGAAGTGGTTGCAGCAAATGAACTCAATAAACAAGGGATGCGAGCGAAGCAAGTTCTTCAGAGAGTGCACAAAGATTGCAGAAAATGTAGAAAAATAAAGTAAATAAAAGAGGAAAAGCGCCACCACTACCGGTTTATATAGGCAGCACATTGATTTCAAAAAGACGCGAAACCCTAGAAGAAACATAAAGAAGCGGGAAAACGGAGGGGCGTGGGTGATGACGTAATCCACACGCGAGCGAACAGAAAGGTCATGTCCCATAAATACGTCACATCACCGCTGTACCACAGCCAAATAAGATGGGACAAGTGGCGACCGAAGAACACCTTGAGCCGCCAGCGAGCAGAAACGTCACCATCAAAAGATTTCTGAAATGATTGATAAATCGAATGTATGCGGTCGTAATTAAGACACGTCATTTAAGAGCTTTGAAGCAAACGAGGATACATTAATACAGAAAAAGACAAACAAAGACTAGTTGCAAAAGAGCATGAGGTTAAATATCTGACCCGAATGGAACTGACTCAGCATGATCGGCACAAATATTTAAGGGGGTATTGTTATAGGTAAAAATAGTCGTGGCAGACACGTCATCACCATACACAGCCACGTAGGCAGGATCAAAGGAAAGTCAACTAACGAAGCAAGAATTCCCCCATGAGAACCTGTTCGGGAAAAGAGGAAGCTGCCCGACCACCGGCAAAGACAAGTTGCTCGGGCAGCAAATCTTACTCGGGAAAATGCTCGGTGTAGTCGGGAATCAATGAAAACAGATAGACAACAGCGCATATATTCAAAACTCTGGGCGCAATCAGCAACAAGCAACTCCATGATAAGCAACAGTGACTGCAGAGTTCAAATAAGGAAACAGATAGATTTTTCCGTAAATAAAGGAGGAAGAATCAGAATCAGACCTGGATTCAACCAAATCAGGAAATATACAAAAGAAAGAGAGTTCGAATCCGTTAAGGATTACCACACACAATTAGGGCACCACATACCAAAACCCTAATTAAACATGTATAAATACCCCTTCTTTACGCAAAAAGAAGGGGACACGAGAGAAATAGCTAGAGAGAGAGATTGTAGTACAACATTCTTGTAATTCTTCTTCATAGGGAATTTGGCTTCGTTGCTTAGGCAACAAACCGTGGATGTTTCTCCAACCCTTGGAGTTTTACCACGTAATTGCTTGTGATTTCTAGTTTATTTCTTTTGTTTTCAATCATCCAAGTTCATAAATCATAACAACTCATAAGGCAAATCATTGACTCGGTTTTAACCGCCGGTTTTATTAAAAAAAAAAAAACAACGAATCAAACGCTGCCACGTGGCAGCGTCTTTAAAAAAAATTACCGTTAAGTTTTTAAAATATTAAAAAAAAAAAACAACCAATCAGACGCTGCCACGTGGCAGCGTCTGATAAAAAGTTTTTTACCGTTAACATTTTTAAATATTAAAAAAAAATTAAAAAAAAATAACCAATCAGACGCTGCCACGTGGCAGCGTCTGATTTAAGCCTCTTTTATACCGTTCTGACAGTTAAAAAAAAAAAAAAAAATTCCACCAATCACACGCTACCACGTGGCAGCGTGTAAAAAAAATTAAACCGTTCTGAATTTCAGACTGGCTGGGCAACGGCCAAATTTTTTTTATTTTTGCACCCCTCTATTTCTTTTATTTGCATATTCACCCCTCTCTACTATACTATAAATATCCCCCCATATTTCATTATTCTTCACACCACTCATTCTCTCAACTTCTCTCAACTCATCTCAATTCTCAAATTCAAAATTCTCTCTACAATTTTATTTAATTCTCATTCATATATAAATTATTTCTTATATTTTTTACTATCTACTATTTTTTCAATTATCAAATTGATTTACAATATTTATTTCAACAATATAATTTTTTCTATATATATATTTTTCCAACAATATAATTTTTTCTATATATATATTTTTCCAACAATACAATTTTTTCTATATATATATTTTTCCAACAATACAATTTTTAATTTTTCTATATATATGTTTTTCCAACAATACAATTTTTAATTTTTCTATATATATATTTTTCCAACAATACAATTTTTTCTATATATATATTTTTTCAACAATATAATTTTTTCTATATATATATTTTTCCAACAATATAATTTTTTCTCTCATATATATATTTTTTTCAAAAATATATTTTTTTCAATCATCTTTTTTTTTTTACTCTATATTTTATTATTTATATTTATTTTTTATAATAAATATTTAAACATATTTTTTACTTGCTTACTCTATATTTTTTACTCATATTTTTCAATGGCAAGTTGGGGAGATAGTTCAAGAAATAAGGACAAAGGAAAGGCTCCAATGGGAAACTTGTTGGAAGATATTGGTCAAGCCGTCAGTTACGACGATTTGAATTTTCACCAATTCCTTCAAGATCGATTTGGATCCGATCCCCCTTCTGCTCCTAATCCTCCTCTAACAATTCCCGAGTTCAACGAATTCGACCCCGCTCAAAATACCCCCCTGAAAATCTATCTAATTCTAACCCCACAGCCTTTTCGGATGCTTTTTTTGCAGGTGAAGCTGAAGAAGAAAAGCCAATGAAGTCCGAACTCTTCAAAGTGCATATGAAGAAAATCAAGGTAGATAATGGTTTCCAAATCCAGTGCAATCACTGCGGCAGAAAATATAAGGTTGGAAAAAACTTCGGATATGGCACGTTATGGGCCCATATCAAAAAAAATCACTCATCTGAATACACGGTAGCGAACAACCAAACCCAAATCTCCAGGTACGCAACCCCTTCTAATCAATTATTTCGTTACACGACTGAAAACAATAGAGAACAATTAGCATTAATGGTTGCAACTGAACACTTACCTTTTGGTTTTGGTGAGAAAGTAGGTTTTATTAATTATTGTCAAAATGCATTAAATCCTGCAATGCAACGTGTTCCTAGAACCACTCTCACACGTACACTACATACCATTTACAGAAGAGAAAAAAACGCATTGAAAACATATTTTTCTGAATTTCAAGGTCGCGTTTCTGTATGTGCCGACATATGGACCGACAATTTTGGTAGTCATTCATATTTGGGTGTCACATGTCATTATATGGATAATAACTGGGACATGCAAAAAAGAATTCTTGCATTTCGTGTTTTTGATAACTCGCATTCAGCTCAAAATATTTTTCAACTCCTTAAAATCATTTTTCAAGAGTATAATATCCTAAACAAAATTTTTGCTATTGGCTTTGATAATGCTGCAAGCAATACTGCATCTATTCCTATGTTACAAAAATTGTGCAATCCCTATTTTGGGGGTAAATTATTTCATCAACGTTGTGCATGTCATGTTTTAAATTTGTGTGTTCAAGCTGGATTATCAGAGCTTTCTACTTTTATTAAACCAATTAGAGATAGTATTAACTATATCTGGAGGCATAACAAAGCCCAGAAACAATGGTTAAAATATTGCGTTACGAATAATATGCATCCCAAAAAATTTTCTCGAGATATTACCACTTGTTGGAATTCAACTTATAAGTTGTTTTGTGAAAGTGTTGAATATAAGGAAATATTAGTTTCTTTTATTACTTATTATGTTCCTTCAATTTCTCTTCAATTGAACCATTGAGATGTATGTATAAAAATTCTTGAATTGTTACGTGTTTTCAATGATGCTACCGTCGCTTTATCTGGTGTTTACTATCCCACTACTCATTCATTTCTTATTCAATGTGTTAATATTGTTGGTGCATTCAATGATTGTGATGTTGATCCTCAATTGAGTCCATGTGTTGATGCCATGAGGAGAAAATGGTTACAGTATTATGGGCAAATTCCAAATATTTACTTGCTTGCATCGTGTTTAGATCCACACTTGAAATTTGAATATTTGCAGGTTTATTTAGCTAGTTATTACAAATGTTTAGATTTAGAAGTTGATGTTCTTCAGTCTTGTGATTCCGTTAAGGAATTGCTTTATGAATTTTACAATGAATATCTTAGAATATATGGTCCGTCTTTGAATGTGCCGGTTTCACAACCCCAACCCACATCTGGTGGTAGTAGTTCTCAAAAATTTACATTAAGGGGCTTAGGGGATCGACTGTTTTCCGAAAGAACCAAAAAATTACGAACATCTTCTTCATCCTCAACGGAATCCGAGGTTGACCGGTATTTACAAGACAGTCATAAATTTAAAGATGAAGAATTTAGTATCCAAGATTGGTGGAAGAGTCATCAACAAGATTATCCAATTTTGGCAATTATTGCCAAACAAATTCTTAGAACGCCGGTTTCTACAGTTGCTGTGGAACAAGAATTTAGTGCAGGTGGAAATATTTTGGACCCAAGACGATCATCTATGTGTCCACAATCACTTGAAATACAGTCATGTGTTGATGATTGGACAAAGGCCAAATATAGACAACAAGAACTTCAGCCGGAGATAGCGAACGACTTCTTCGAAGATGAACAAACGACGGGAACGGAAAGCAGTGAATAGATTCCGTTCCAACATCCAACCTCCAACACCGAGCAACTAATTAAAGGTAAAAGAACTACGTGGCCTTTGATTCCTCTACATTGATGGAGAATACGTAGGCAGCTTAATTATGGTAAAAAATTAAGTGCAAGGCCGATTTTTTTTTTTTTTTTAATTTTAACTTTATTACATTGTAATATTGTATATTTGAATTCAAGCCTTCAAGGCCAATTTCTAATTTTATTTTATTTTTTGTGAAATTGTAAAGTTGTATTTATTAATAAATGTCAATTTATTTTTTTCTAAACATTGTGAACTACTTAAATACTTCAATGTAAAATGTTTGTAAATATATTGATTGGTATTTAGGAAAAAAAATTGAAAATAATAAAAAATGGTTGTAAATGTATTTTTATTTAATAATTTGTTCATTGAAATTTTGGAATTATGATTGGGAAGAATTAATATTAATTGGGATTTGAAAAAAAAATTGAAAAAAATAAAAAATGGTTGTAAATGTATTTTTATTTAATAATTTGTTTATTGAAAATTTGGAATTATGATTGGGAAGAATTAATATTAATTGGGATTTGAAAAAAAAAATTGAAAAAAGAAAAGAAAAAATGGTTGTAAATATATTTTTATTTAATAATTTGTTCATTGGAAATTGGAATTATGATTGGGAGGAATTAAAATATTGATTATTTAATTGGATTTAAAAAAAAAAAAAAAAAAAAAAAAAAAAAAAAAAAAAAAAAAAAAAACCGGAACCGGAACCAGCCAAAACCGGAACCAAAACCG
Organism: Acer campestre; assembly: GCA_954870605.1. Taxonomy (NCBI): domain Eukaryota; kingdom Viridiplantae; phylum Streptophyta; class Magnoliopsida; order Sapindales; family Sapindaceae; genus Acer; species Acer campestre. Next base: position 32,726,892 of record OX940808.1, on the reverse strand, counting down.
GACAAAACCGGAACCGAAACCGGAACCGCTAAACCGGGGGTTTCAAACCGGTTTCGAACCGGTTTTTCCGGTTTCGGTTTCGGTTTTGGGTGCCTCCCAAACCGAAACCGGCGGTTTGGAACCGAAACCGGAACCGAACCGAACCGGGGTCACCTCTATTCAGGACAGAGGAAGTTTTAGAAACTTTTGTACCTTTGGTATTGAAAGCCTTTTGTGTATTCTGGAATTCCACCGGTAAATACACTGCCAGGATTTCTCTCATTACTCCCATGTGCCACAAAATCATACACACAATAGCAAAATCCTCTAAAACTCCTTTCAAAATCTCATAGCAAGACAGCCCCTGAAACCTTTCAATCACCTCCCCAAAAACTGTCCTCCCTGGCTTTCTCACACCACCAAAGTGCATGCACAACCCACACCTGATACAGCCAACATCCTTCACCATCTGCCGTTTAGCCAAATTCACTAAGGAGGGGATTGCTTTCAAACAAACTCTCCACCCTTGAAGGAGATTGCAAATTGTTATCATTTTTGACGAGTGAATTTTGACTCGGTCTATTGTTTCCTTTCCCTTCAAGTGATTATTGACTCACAACCAATATCAGTGGTTATGCTTGCAGCCTTGTTGTTTGAAGAGTCCATTGCATTAGTTTGAGCTGCAGGGCTTGTACTTGGAGTTGCAGGGCTTTTGCTTGTGACATGAATGTTTAAATTTCTTTTGATGATCATGTACCAGAAGCTTTACCGACCTCCAATTGCAAGAGATCAATTTGAGTTGTTTGAATTTGATGATAAGCTTAACTCCAAAAGCTTAATTGTATAAAGTCATGAATGAATAAGCAGTAGTAATATATGTTGTTCATGTGTTCTTGTTGCCCGAAACAAGATTTTTCATACAGTATTATGAAAGGGAAACGTTCAGATGTGTCGAATGCTGATGAATTTGAATACAAATTAAAGATCCTGTTGACGGTTCCATCTCAAAGCATTTGAGGATACGATATTTGTATTAGGATGGATCACGATTGCTAAGAGTACAAGGCAGAGCAAACCTGTGCAACGAAACGATATTTATTAAAACCAAGTCGAAGCTAGAAGAATGAAATGTTTGGGTAGTAGAATCGTAAACTATCTTCTTGACTTATATTTGCTTGATCAGCATCGTTTCGAGGCTCTTCACTCATATTTGCTTGGCCATCATCTTCACCAGCATCATTTTGAGGCCTACGAAATTAAACAGAGATATGTTTTTGATGTTTCAGTTTTTTAATTTGATTAAGTACTTGAATTGAACACCTTGCATCTATAACTTTGTCGACTTTTTAGTTGTAGAAAAGTCGAGTCCACTTCATTGCCGGCATTGCGGTATGCCTCATCGTGAGGTGGAGTTGTGTCTTTATCGTTGATGCATGATATTCTGTTAATTAATAAAAGTTTGGGTGAACTGCATGAATAGCCAAAAAATTAGTGGTTTTATTGGTTTTTGTCCATGATTATTGTTTTTATTGTTTTTGTCAAAATTTCCACTTTTTGGACAAGATTGCCCTTGTTTATAAAAAAAAAATTCTCTTTTTTTTTTCTTTTTCTTCTTCTCTCTCCTTTCCACAGAGTCTTTTTTTTTTCTTTCTCTCTCTCTCTCTCTCTCCTCTCTCACGTTCATCTTCTTCTTCTTCTTTCTTTATAATTTTTTTTTCCCTCTTTCTCTCTCTCCTTTTCTCATGCCTCCTTCTTCTTCTTCTTCTTTCTCTCCTTCTTCTCTCTTTCTCTCCCCACGTTTTTTCCAGATTTTTTTTTAAAAAATTCAGTTTTTTTTTTTTTTTGGTTGAAAATTTTCAAAATTTAAATAAGGTTTGGATTTGAGTTTGGGTAGTGATTGTGGTTGTGCTTAATTTTATTTTATTTTTCAGATTTGTGGTTGTATTTTAAGTTTGGGTTTGGGTTGTTTTTATGAATGGTGGGAGTTGTGTTTGGGGTTAGGTTTTGTTGAAAAAAAAATTAAGAATTTTTTTAATTTTTTTTGGATTTGATCTTTTTCTAACAAATTTTTCAGATTTTATTTTGTTTAAACACACCAGTTATATTCAATTAAACACACCAATGCAATTCAATTAAACACACCAGTTCAATTTAATTAAACACACCCGTTCAATTCAATTAAACACACCATTGCAATTCAATTAAACACACCAAATGCAATTCAATTAAACACACCAGTTCAATTGAATTAAACACACCAATTCTATTGAATTAAACACACCAGTTATATTCAATTAAACACACCAGTTCTATTCAATTAAGCACACCAGTTCTATTCAATTAAACACACCAGACCATCAATTAAACACACTAGACCACCAATTAAACACACAAGACAAAACGAATTAAACACACCAAGACAAAACGAATTAAACACACCAGGCAAAATGAATTAAACACACCAGGCAAAACGAATTAAACACACCAGGGTGAACTGATGTGTTTAATGAGTTTTGCCTAGTGTGTTTAATTGGTGAACTGATGTGTTTAATTGATGGTCTGATGTGTTTAATTCATTTTACATTGGTGTGTTTAATTGCTTTTGCCTGGTGTGTTTAATTGCTTTTCACTTGGTGTGTTTAATTGGTCAGTCTTTGTGTGTTTAATTCGGTCCTCTGGTGTGTTTAATTGATTTGTCTTGATGTGTTTAATTAGGTTGTCCTGGTGTGTTTAATTGGATTACCCTAGTGTGTTTAATTGATTTACACTGGTGTGTTTAATTGATTTACACCTGGTGTGTTTAATTGATTTATAACTGGTGTGTTTAATAGGTCAACCTTGGTGTGTTTAATTGGGTTCCCCGGTGTGTTTAATTGGGTTGCTCTGGTGTGTTTAATTGGGTTGCTCTGGTGTGTTTAATTGATTTGCCTTGGTGTGTTTAATTGATTTATGCCTGATTTACACACACCAGTTCAAATCATTTAAACACACCAATATTAATCAATTAAACACACCATTAGCACCCAATTAAACACACCAGTAATAAACAATTACACACACCAGTTATAACCAATTAAACACACACATTTTTCCAACCCAATTAAACACACCAGTAATACAATTAAACACACTAGTCTGGAAAAAAAAAAATTAAAATCTGGAAACTGAAAAATCTGGACTTCAACTTCAACATGAAATTAAGGGACTTCAACTTCAACATGATTTACACAACAACAACCACAACCTGGAAAAAAACGAGATCTGAAAAAAAAAATTTAAATAAAATCTGAAAATTAAACACCACCACAACTCAAACTTAAACACAACCACACAAAAAATTTTTAAACAAAATGAATCTAGAAAAAACGAGATCTGAAAAAAAAAAATCAAATCTGAATTTTTTTTAAGAAATAAAAATCTGAATTTCTTTTTTAACAAAACTCAAACCCAAACATAAACACAACTCTCACCATTCATAACACAACAACCACCCTCAAATCCAAACCTTTTTAAAATATGGAAACTTTTCAAAAAAACAAAAAAAACTGTTTTTTTTTTTTAATCTGGAAATTTTTCAAATAAAAAAAAAACTAAATTTTTTTTAAAAAAATTTGGGTTTGGGTCGCCCGATCTGGACCAGATCATGGTCAAATCGGAAAACCCATCGAAAATCTAGAAATTTTCTTTGAAAAAAAAAAGAATCTGAAAATTTTTGTGTAAAAAAAATTCTGAAATTTTTTTAAAATCTGGAAAAAAAATATGAGATCATGAGAAAGAGAAGAAGGAGAAGAAGAAGAAGGAGAGGGACGACGATCGGACGGAGGGACGACGATCGGACGGAGGAGAGAGGAGGAGAGAAAGAGAGAAGAAAGAGAGAAAGAGAGAAGAAGAAATAGGCGTGAAAAATAGAGAGAGAAAGAGGCTGGTGAAAATGAGGGAGAAAGGAGAGAGAAAAGGTTTAATAAAAAAAAATAGGGGCAATAATGTCCTCACAGCCCATTTGTTGACAAAAACAATAAAAATCATAATTGTTGACAAAAACAATAACTCCCCTTAATTTTTGATTAAAAAGCCCTATTTCCTCTAAAAGTTTTGTTTGGACTTCTTTTTTAATATATAGTATGAGGCGTAGAGAGAACAAATGTAAAATTTGCTTAGCTTTATCCTAAATTTTGCAAATTTTCTTATGAAATTCAATATAAATTTTAGGGTCTCTGTATCTTACGAAAATGTGGACTTAAATGATTTACACTGAAAAAGAAACAACCCAAGAATTACAATTGAAACTATTTTGTGCCTTAATATGCCATCATTTGAAGAAAACATTGCCATACAATTCAATTTAAAATATATCTAAATAACACCCAAGACATGCCATGGAATGTCAAAAACTTTATGAGAAATCATTTTCTCTTTTGATTGAAATTCGATAACTTTTTTGTTTTTCGTTTTCTGTTTTCTCGATTCATTTGATTTCAAGAAATTGAATTTTGTATTTTTGCAAATTTGAAAACGCGTCTGGTAGCAATTGTTGAAAACGATATCCAGAGAATGAAAACATAAAAAATGTGTGAGTAATACTTTAAAATGAGATATCAGTGGTACAATAATAATAAAAGATAATATTATTATTATAAAAAAATAGTTATAATTCCTAATAAATTATATTGATAATGCACACAATGTAAATAACACATAAGATTCAATCTTGCTAAAAAGAAACATTAATTCAATGATCTACAACTTATACCCCATAAAAAAAATTATACATAAAAAGTTATAAATTCATGAATGGTGTGGTCTGGTAGTGGTTAGTGGACAGGTGCAATTGCAGTAATTGTAATCTTATAGTAGTATACTGCTATTTCATGCTGGCACTCAACACAGCAAAGGGAACCATTTTGAAGGAGTGCAAGCTTTGCGGCACAAACCCGAATGGTGCTGACTCGAGACTTTCATTCTTTAACAAAATTATCATAGCATCCACCACAAGATTAACCTTCTACATGCATAAACAACAAATATCAAACATCAAAATGTTTTTGCATTGATTGAAAACACGGGGAACAACAAAATGTTGTTAATGTTAAAATCGATTTAATGATTTTATAAATTTTTAAAACAAAAACAACTACTGGAAAAGTTTTATAGGATTTTTATTCGTTGAAAATGCAAAAACAGATCTGAGAAACATTGTCGAACGAGCCCTAAACTTTCTTTGTATCTATAAACTTCACTAGCCTTCAAAAAAAAAAAAAAGTAATGTGGGGTGTAGTTAGATATTTAATAGGTTGTTAATAGCATGATTACAGAAACCCTAAATCATATTAGATATTATAAATAGGGTTTTCATGGGTGGCTAGGGTTATCTTGCAACATCTAGAAAAGAACACTTCTTCTTCTTCTTTTACTCTCCCTTTCGTCGCCACCAAAAATAATATACAAGAGTGTCACTTTTTCCTATTGACCCCCTCGTCCCTACAGCGACCCCTCGCTATTATTGTTGGATTTTGAAAGCAATCAATATATTGGAATTAAGAATCGAGAACATTCGATTCTAGGTATGATTCTTAAACTTTTCTTATTGTTTCATTGTGATTGCATTAATTTTATATTAAATATCACTGTGTTCTTCTCTGATAAAAAATATTTCCATTAATTTATAAAATACTTTAAAAATGTTGTTTTTTGCAGGTGAAGGATAATGACAAATGTTGAAAATATTCCTTATGAAGTGATGACTTTAATCTTATTAAAGTTATCTGTTAATTCTTTATTGCGATGCAGATGCGTTTGCAAAACATGGTATGCTCTAATTAAAAGCCGTAGCTTTATTTCTACACATCTCAAAAGTCACAACAATGAAGATGCTCATCTTGTTGTCCACAATTTTGAATATCATTATATTGACAACCCTGATTATTATGACCCTAATACATATCCATTTGAATATACTTTGTTTGTCGATAAAACATTGAAAGATTTATCCTATCAAGTTCTTGATTCTCAATTTCCCATGCATGGTGATGAGCTTATTGGTCCTTACGATGGCTTGTTTGTTGTATACCAAAGAAAATATAATCGCTTCTATCTTTGGAATATCGCAACAAGAGAAACGAGAGCACTACCAGAATGTAGATTTGGTTATCCGCATATTTATGGATGTGGATATGATCCATTGAGTGATGGTTATAAGTTGGTTTTCTTGCGTAAATTTTCCCAAGAATGTGGTGATGATAATTCCTTAGACTCCCATGTTTCATTATATTCCTTCAATAATGATTCTTGGAGATATTTACAAGTTCCTGAACTAAGAAATTATTTATGGGTTTATTATTCTCGTAAAAACTCGTGCTTGAATGGAGTTTGTTATTGGTTAGCAATGAGAGACGAAATCGTTATTCTTTCATTTGATATCAGCAGCGAGATATTCAAAGAGATAAATTTACGAGAACATGGGATAAATTTACCAGTATATCGTTTAGATAGTAGCTCGTTGGAGGTAGTTAATGACTCTCTCTATCTATTAACTTCTAATTATAATTTATCTGGATATGATCAATTTAATATCTGGATGATGAGAGATGGATGTTGGACCATACGATTCACTAGGACTAATGATGACTACTGGTTAAATGACTGGGTGGGATATTGGAAGAATGACACCATTTTTATATATGGACCAATCTTACTTGATCCTAACAGCAATGAAGGAATGGAACTTGGAATTCCATTTTCATCTGCTACCGCAGTTTATAGATACAACGAAAGTCTAGTTTCAATCAAACGAGAAAATGATTTCTCAGAAGTTTTTGACATTCCATGGCATGTCTTGGGTGTTATTTAGATATATTTTCTTCAAATGATGGCATATTAAGGCACAAAATAGTTACAATTGTAATTCTTGGTTTGTTTCTTTTTCGTTTCTATGTATTGTAGAACTGTTGAATAAAGCTGCATTTTTTTCTTTTTTTTCAGAATGGAAGGATTTGTTTGATGTATATATATTTCAATTGTAAGAATTTGTTTCTTTTTAGTTTCTATTTATTGGGGGATTTGTAGGATATGTTTCTTTTTAGTTTCTATGTATTTTTTTTTTCATCACAAAGAGTAACATCTAAATATCCCAAAACAAATTTAAATATGAATCCATGAATACCATCCTCATAATAATACATATATATATATATATACACAAAAATATTGAATCAAAGAAACGAAATAAAAGAGTGAAGAGTAATCAAGGACCACTCGAAAACTGGCACAACGTGAACAAAAATTGACTCGATTCTGACCACGTTGAAGGTAGTTAGCATAGAAACCAAAGCAATCAAACACAGTACAAGCACTTTTACTTCAAACTGGTTGACAATATTTACGACATTCAGGTTAACTTGGCCATCCTAGGTGGCACAGTGGTTTCTTATAATCCGAGATCAACAAATTCCTTTGCGGATGATCTTGCTAAGAAGGGGTCCAACTCGATGGGGGACATGATTGAATGGGGTGGTTTCTGAGTTTTTAGTCTTGCCATCTGTTTTTCTTTTTCCTTGCTCTCTGCTTTTGCTTTGGGGTTTTTGGCCTGTTGTTTTTGATGTGGTGGCTTGGTGTTTGTTGTCTCCCTTGTCCGCTGTTGTGTTGAGGGCTGTAGGCTGGGTTTGTTTCTTCTTGTTGTTTCTTCTTTGTGCCTTTGTTTGGCTTATGCGGCTCCTCTTTAGGGCTCTTTCGCTTTTGGTTGTTTTTCTTGTTGCTCCGTCTTGGCCTCTTCGGTCCTTAATAAAGCTTATTGTTCTAAAAAAGCACTTATAATTCAAATTTTGAAATTCACAGATTCCATTCTTAAAAAATCTAATATTTTGGTTTTTTTGATGGTCAAAGTACTAGACTAACGGAATTCCTAACGGCAGGGGGCAAAATATCTAATATTTTAGTTTTCAGGAGGGAAATGACCATTACCAAAACTAGAGGGGATAAAGAGTCCCTTTAATAAAAGTACATGGGAAAAAGATTATATCCCTTTAATAAAAGTTTACTTCTCAAGGAATAATATATAACATTTTTCTATTACTTGGTTTATACTTATATTTCATATTATTTGATTACAATAATTTTAAAATTACAGTTTTAATAAAAGTATTTATAAAAAAGTTAAATAAATAGATAGCAAGTACTCCACACTAATTTTATTTATTTTATTTATTTTTAAAGTAAAATGAATTCATTCAACTAGCCCACAAGGGAAAAGAGTTTACTAACCAGCTAGGAAAAGAATTACACCAGTACACAGTATTATCAACATAAACAGCATAACTGGCACATTGTGAGCCACAGCATTACAGTATTTAGGAACATATGAAACAGATACATCTCCGGCAACAAACGAATATCCTAAATCACGTTATTAACATCATTCCGCGTGAAAGCCTTACCATTACACACAGATTAACTATGCCCAAAGCATCAGTTTCTACCTCCAAAGGCAGCCAACCCTTCCCTATTGACCAAGAAAAGCCTTCACAAAAAAAAAAAAAAAAAAAAAAAAAAAGAAAAAAAAAAAAAAAAAACTACACGGATCGGTGCTTTCAAGATTAATGTTGCATCCCATAGAAGACTACATGGCTCCTAGGTGCTCAATCTACATGCCCATTCTACTTGTTGCATCTGCATTCAGATTTCAAGCTAAATGCCCATTCTACTTGTCTGAGACCTCAAATGATAAAAATAATAATTGACCAAGAAAAGCCTTCACCAAAAAAAAAAAAAAAAAAAAAAAAAAAACTACACGGATCGGTGCTTTCAAGATTAATGTTGCATCCCATAGAAGACTACATGGCTCCTAGGTGCTCAATCTACATGCCCATTCTACTTGTTGCATCTGCATTCAGATTTCAAGCTAAATGCCCATTCTACTTGTCTGAGACCTCAAATGATAAAAATAATAATAAAATAAACAACACATGTATTTAGATTCATCTTGTTCTTTAGAAAGGGGTGACATGTGAATTTCCAGAGGAATTGAGGAAATTAGAAATGAAAATCTTATAACTATTAATCCAAAATCCAAGTAAGCCAACGTTTACTAGGAAGTCAATATGTAGATATATATCTGCTTGAAACAGAAATCAAGAAAATGGCCCAATTTAAACAAAACTATTTTAAATTAAAGTAGAATGAAATAGCACTGAACTCATATAAATTAAGGAGCAATTCAAGCTAAAAGTAAGCAGCAAATCAATGCAAACCACTGAGTTTCTATGTAATTAAAAACATAACAAGGTGCAGCAACATGACCTAGAAGCATTAAACATCAACTTAACATTACAATTTAAATCTATCGATGAGTAAATGAATTGCAACCAACTTATGAATCACTTAAAACCAAACCAAGCAGTGTGGCTTCTGCTTCATTAATCAGTGTGTCATCCAACAAGAAACCCTGTTTCAGGTCCTTCAGTTTAGCGAAGGACAGAAACTCAGGACTACCCCGAGCAATGTTATTATCGGAAGCATACAAGTACACGGCTGAAGAAAAATAACAAAAAATAAAGAGGTAGATAATGCATCCTTTCACCCTTCTAGACATGCATACTTTCTAATTCTTTGATGTTCTACCTGCGATAGGATCTAGATTACCTCTTAAGTTCACAAGATCATTTCTTTTAAATCCCTCTAACAGGTCCTTCAAGAATGAAGCCTAGCTAGCAATCCAAATTCCCTACAAATATTACTTACTAACTAATTACCAAAGTCTGATGATTTCCATGTATCTTTTAGAGGGATTTTCATGGCAACTAGACTGGATTTTCTACAAATGTATGCGGACAATTACCATGACTGCCATCAATTACTATCAACAACTGACTTACATTAGAATGATTTGCTCTATCAAAGAGAGAAAATCTCTCAAACAAGGGAATATTGTGGCATATAATCATGTCTATTGGTACTAATGGGGATCCCAAAACAAGCAATGAATAAGTAAGGATTAAAGGTCAAGCCATGTAAGGCTTAGATTACCAACACAATATATATCAACTTTCACCATTCTTGATCTAAAGAGTACAGTTATGCGTAATTTACTAGCCTAACAGCTTAGTCATATTTTCCTACATCAAACACAAATATTGGTATCATGATTCACATAATTTCATCTATTCAGGAAACATGAATTTTCATACTTGTGTACAAATGAAAAACCCAATGATCAGTATAAAAAAAAAACCTAATGATCAAAAATCAAACTTATTTTGTTCTCAAACCCAATTCCACATACAACTTTTACTATTGATAGTTGTTAAATTAAACATTCCCAAGCATAAAAATCTTTAGAAAAAGAAATAAGGGGAAAAAAACGAAATTCAATCTACAAATAACTTATAGAAGTAGAACAAAAGCTTGAACCGCAGTAAAGAAATTAGAACTTCGAAACTGTTCTGGAGATGGGGTTTTGAGAGCGAAACGTGGTAGCTTTCAATGAAAACTTACTGGAATCTTCCCAGAAACATAGTATAAAGGGTGGATTTGATGAAACATTTGTTATCTGAGAGAGAGAGAGAGAGAGAGAGAGAGAGAGATTAGGGTTCATCAATGAATTTGGGGAGAACGATATAAAACATGGTGAGGATACAAGTGCCATTTTCATTTTGCTGTTAATTAAAGGACGGTAAATTTGACAAATTAAAAATTCATTAAACTCATTTTTACCTTCCCGTGTTTTTTCAAAAGCTCTTTTAAGTAAAGCTGGGTGGGAGACCGGAAGGGTATTTCCTTTGAAAGAGCTTTTAAGTTTAAGAAGCTTTTTTAATGGATCATCTAAACAGCCTCAAAGCCTTTTATGAGCTCCAAAAGCTCTTTTAAGGTTCTCAAAAGTCATCCCAACTAGGCCTATAATATATACTCTGAAGTCTGAACTGTCTATTGGCGCTAGTGTTAGGTCGATAAATATTGATATTTGAGACCTCTAATTTTTATGTTTTATGTTATGTTATATTCTTGAGTATAATTGAATATTTTAATGTGTTTGGTGAGATTGTGTAGAAAATAGTTCTTGGAGTAAATTTGAAGATGAAAAGGTGATTTTGGATGATTAAAGGGATTAAAGTGTAACTGTCACAAGAAGAGCTTAAAGCGTAATTATTAATGTAAAAAAGCTACCAAAAAAAAAAGAAAAAAAAAGAAGAAGCAAGTGATGTGGCTTTCAAAACACCTTTCACAATGTCCACACACAAAAAGGCAATCGCTGTGCTTTTCACAGCGACTTTCCATATTGTTCCAAAATTTATGCCTACCGATGTCATGTGCGATTTGTATTTCCACAGCGTCTTGCATAGAGGTCCAACATCTGACGATCACGCTTTACCAACCACTGTCAAGACCGCTTTGCAGGCCACAGTGACACACCTCCAGTACTTTACACTGTCAATACCGCTGTGACACCTACAGCGGTCACCACAGCGGTCGTTGCTTATTTTTAACAGATTTCCACTCCAAATTGGTCTAGAATTGTCCCAGAACTTTCTAAATTGAATCCTAATAACTCTAGAAGATCAAGACATGTTTGGAAAAATTTCTAAACTCAATGTAGGAATTAATCATCAAAGAGGAAATCCAAGTTAGGAAAGAATTCTCATTCCTTGTTTAATTCTACTTTCCTACTTGATGTGTTTCCTACATCAAAGCAAATTGGGAATTTCAAAGAGAATCACCTATAAATACCAAGAGCTTCTTCAAGAGGTAGGTCAGAAATTCATTACCCAAGATTGAAGACCGAAAACCTTTCATAGTTTTATTTTCTCTCTTCTTCTACTTTTCTTTAGTTTTAATGTTTTTATCTGCTTTCATAGTTATGATGTGTAACTAAACTTCTCATAGCTAGGGCTAACTTGAAGCCCTAGACATGATTCTAATTCCATAGACAAGTTGTTTTAATGAAACATTATTTTTCTTACATGATGATTTCAATTTCTCCAAAATAATTGTTATTCTATTATTATGTTTCTTTGATTGATCACCTTAGGAGCATGGTTTTAGGATCTATGTTGAAGGATAGAGTTCGAATACCATACAAGCATATTTTTGCATGTAACAATTAATTGGAATAAAATCTAATTAAGGGAAATTGATTCATGAATAACCTAGAATAAATACCATGTTTTAGGGTTCATGTGATATTCATATTCTCTTAGTTTTTAATGGATTTCAATTATTAAATCTAGTAAATACCCATGTTAGGTTGTAATTTGGGATACAAATATTTATGCAAATATCATGCAATCTACATATTAACTAAGAGAGAATCAATACAACTTGTGTGGAATACCCACCGCCTCGTTGTGAATGTCTTCATCGTGTTTGACAATTTATTCACTAGTTGTTGACTATGGATTGGATGAATGTTTAGTGGTGGATAGGAAGTTCTAGCTAGCTTTTCCTTTTTGATTTTTCGAAATTATTTTCTGCTGCAATCTTAATTTTAGTTTAATTCTTAGTTTGAAATAACCAATCCAAAAACCCCCCAATTGTGTGTGTGAGTTGAGATTTGTTTAAGTTGATTTTAGAGTCATAGAGTGTCTTAAATTAGTGTTTTTAAATTCATAACTTCTGTAGGTAATTCATTCCTTGTTGGAACGACCCTTGCTTGCCTATTGTGCTATCGTTTACGATTTGTGCACTTGCAAGGTTTGATTATATTTTTGTTTGCTCTTTTGCAACCAACAACCAGCATTGCCATCATGTTTCATTACTCACTGGTTCAATTTGTCTGTTATGAATCCAAATATAATGTCATGGAATTTAAACAAATATGTTAAAACTCAAGACAACGAAACAAGAGCTTAAAGGGGTACGTAACTTACATAAACTTTTGGTGTATACACTACAAGAAATTTGGTCTATGGCAACACGCAAAATATGTTGTTAAAACCTTTCGCAATGCACGATTGTATGTTGCTAATGCGTCTGTTGCCAAAAGTCTAAAAGCTTTTTGCAACGTGCAGCGTGAGTTGTCTTAGCACAACGACAACATACTATGTGCGTTACGGTAGATAAAAGACAACACACGTTAGACGTTGTCTTAAACATTTAAGACAACTCACTGTGCGTTGTCGTAGCCCATGAAAAAAAAAAAAAAAATTGGCTCGCTTCATACACCCCACCAACTACTTGGTTCGCCTCATGCACCCACCAACTACTATTGGACCTATGACGCAATTGATAATGACACATTTAACTTTGCATGTGAGAAGTATTGAACCATGGTCTTGATAAATGAGAGTGAATGCCTTACCATTTTGCTGCAAGTAGAGATGCACATTTGGGGAATGGGGATGGATATAAGTCCCCCCATCCACATCCCCACTTCCCAAACCCTTCCCCCATCCCCCCTATTTCCCCATTTGGGGAAAATGGGGATGGGGAATTTTAGGGGGACCTATATCCATCCTCATCCCTAATTCCCCATTTTCCTCGTTTTTCCCCATTTTTCCATTTCCCATGTTCCCCCATTTCTCCATTTGACCAAAAATTAAAAATTAAACTAAAAAAACAAACATTCCATTACATATACAAAATAAAATTCATTAGTGCATTTTATATAAAATGTGTATATATGCTTAGGGAGTTAGGGTTTTCAAAGAATTAAAAAAAAATAAATTAAAAATGTATAATATAATTATATTTATATAAGTTTAGGGGAAATGGGGATGGGGGACCTCCCCCCTATCCCCATCCCCATTTCAAAAATCATCCCCATCACCCCCCACCCAACCCCTCCCCTATTTCCCCATTTTTCCCACAAAAAAGAAAGAAAGAAAAAACGCGGGGAATTGGGGCCCAAGGGAAAAATGTGCATCTCTAGCTACAAGCTTGACTTTGTTATTACTATAAACTTAATTATATATAACCTATATATGTTATTAAATTTTTATTAATTTTTTTAATTAATATTTTATTTAACAACTTAATATTTTTATTAATTGATAATTTAAACTCATTCTGGTAATAAGTGATGCTAGACTGTCAAAAATATTTGTTCAAAATCATGTCCAAAAGATATGACATATGAGTTGTCGAGATCATATCATACACTCGATGAGATAAAGATGGTCCAATGATATGCCTCTCACACCTGTATCACGAGGTTGAGGGTTCAAGTTCTTTCACTTCTTTAAAAAAAACTTCGAATTTTTGTTATACTTCAAAAATAGAAAGATCATATCACTCACATTATAATTTCATGATTTTCAGAATCTTGGCATCTCACATGCCTCATCATTTGCACATTTTATTTTATTTTATTATTATTATTTTTTTTTTTTTGCATTCTAGCATTATTTTCCCGGTAATATTTTTGGATAAATATTGTTTTAATTTTAAAAAGTGGTCAGCTTAAATTTTTGTAGAAAATAATTTTACGAGAGATAGCAACACCATTATTTTTAAAAATTAATATTTAAATAAATTTAATAATTTAGAAAGTATTTGTCAATAAGAAAAGAATGTTAATAATAAAAAAAAAATTAAGACTTTTGACAACTTAATAAAAATGCGTGTTGTCAAAAGTCACCTATCGCAACGCGAAAAAAATGTGTATTGTGAAAGTGACTTACATCAATGCGCAAATATTTATTGGCAATAACAAGACGCATACAACAACATCAAAATAAAATGTTCAGCTTTTAATTTCATGACTCCCTAATTATTTATATATATTCTGCAATAAACAAGAATACATGAGATTAAATAGATTTAAAGATCTAAAAAATCAAAATAATAAATTAGAATATAATAATTTAGTTATTGCTATATATCTTTCTATATATTGTTAATATACACATAGTTTTCTATTTATAAATGAATTTCTAATTTTTAAATTAAAGTGGTCAGATTAAATTATTGTAAAAAATAATTTTATAGGTGATAACAACACCATTTTTTTTTTTAAATTAACGTTTAAATCAATTTAATAATTTAATAAACCTTGATAATGTAGATAAAATGTTGTTAAAAAAACAATAGAATTAGTTTTAAAAAAATAAACTTTTTACAACATACAATTGTATGTTGCTAATGTTATCTCTACTTGTTAATTGTCACTCCACGACAACATACAAAAAAATGCATGTTGTTAAAGATATATATATATATAATAACATACAAAAACGTATGATGTTAATGATATATCTACGCCAATATACAAAAATGTATGTTGCTAAAGATATCTCTACGACAATATACAATAATAGCATGTTGCGGAATACATCACTTTTAACAACATGCGAATATGTGAGTTGTTAAATCCTAAAGTTTTAACAACTTTCAAAGCTATGCATTGTTAAATATAACTTTTTAATAACATGCGAAGATGTGTGTTTCTAAATACTAGCTTTTTAACAACTCGCAAAGATGTGTGTTGTCGAATCCCAGTAATTTAACAACACACGAAGTTGCGTGTTTCTAAATACTTACTTTTTAACAACAAGTGAAGTTTGTGCGTTGTTATATAATATGTTATTTTAACAACGTGCAATGTATGTTGCAATAAGTGACTTTTCATAGCATCCAACGATTATGTGTTGTCATATGTGTCTTATTATTGACAACATACGTTTGCGTGTTACCGTAAGTCACTTCCACAACACACATTTTCTGTGTGTTGCGGTAGGTGACTTTTAGCAACATATACCTCATGTATGTTGTTAATTGAATGTTGTTGTTGACTAAATTTCTTGTAGTGATAGTTTGACTGAAATCAACATTTACTTTATATTTTGGTGTCCAAAATTTTTATACTTGATGAAATCAACATTTACTTTATATTTTGGTGTCCAACATTTGTTCATACCTAATATCTTTCTCACGATCACATAACCCATGAAAATCTTGCAGTACATGGCATGGAGTGTAAGCACTCGCTGCTTTATTAAGATAGATAGCCACTTCACTTAAAACATTTTTTTTCTATCCGGTTGCATAAAAGCACTGCAGGGTCGCCAACACCTTTTGTTTTCCTTCTTATAGCTGCCATGTATTTCTGTTGCGGGTGCGCTTTACTAACGCTCGACTTTATGCCTCTTCGAGATAACGTATTCCGCGAGTCTGTAACAACCACTTCATCATTGGTACGGTGGAAATAACATTTTAGATTCAATCTTCATTTTTGAGTCTCATGTTTATTCCACTACTTTGAATCTGCAAAATCATTCAAAACAATAACAAATTCAATTTTCCTAAATAAACACATTCCATGTAAAACTTCTAATTAATTAGTCCAACACTATGAACAATAAGTGTATATATCTTTGGTAGACACATATATTAAAGGAGTAGGAATAAGTATCATTGTTTCAATATCGGGACTGATGGGCTGATCATCTGTCAAACCATTTCCGTTAGAGTCTATATGTCACAGCCCAGGCACGGTGAACATTGAATTTTTTGGCCATTTTTCATCTATAAAATGATAATGCAAATAATACTCAGGTGGCCAAGTAGAAGATTGCTGCTTTGGTTGTGGTGGTGCAAGTGGACTTTGTGGCCATATGGCCTTTTCTTTCTCTGATGTTCAAGCATAAACCTACAAAACCAAATAAGATTATCTCCAGTGCAAATATGCATTTAGAGAAAATTAACTGTCACATAGGATAGATAGAAAAAAATTAAAAAAACTCTCTCCAATGCAATTATTTAACTTCAATATGAAAATGATGTGACAAAAAAAAGTTAGAGAATATAGAGTTGAGTTTCTAATTCTAGAAACTCTCTTAGTAATGCTGACTAGGATTTCTAACTCTTTCAAACTTTTTCCACCAATAATATTAAAGCTTATTTAATTGTAAAATAAAAGAGGAGAGAGAGTGGAACAATTGTTTTAGTATGATTGGTCATAAAATGGATGCATATTTCACTTTAGATAATTACATTGGAGATGTGAATATGTATTTTTATATTATTTTTTTTCACAAGTGGGTCCGTAATGAATAGAAATGCTAATGTAGTACTAATTAGAAACTCAAAAATGCATATTTGTACCGGAGATGCTCTAAGTATAATAAATTGGATTGAGATCCCCTACCCATCTTTTTTTTGCTCATCTTTCAAGCATCCGCTGACATATGGCAAACAAGCAAACGAATGGTTATGATTGATTTATCTTTTTTTTTCTCTCTCCACCTAACAAATGACACCGTATTAATCAAAAAGTTAAAAAAAAAAATTCATTTTATCTCTCCTCTCTCATTACCGTCCTCCTCTTCTCTCTTTTCTCACTCTCTCTCTCTCTCTCTCTCTCTCTCTCTTGATTCTCCTCTCCATCTCCAACTCAATCTCTCATCTCCACCTCAAAAATTTTAAAAATCAAAAGGGTTTGGTTGTTGTAGTTTGAATTTGACGGTGTTTGTGGTGGGTGGCTTGGCTTTTGGGTCTAGGTGGATGGTGGTTTGGTGGTGGTAGTGGTGATTGATTTTGTTGATTTTTTAGGTTTGACTATTTGTTTGGATTTCAATGGGATTGGGGTCGATTTCGGTTGGGATTTTTGGGGTTTGTAACTGTGATTTTTGGTTTTATTTTGGGAAAATCTCACTTAGAAGCAAAATTGAAAAAAAAAAAAAAAGTGTGGTTTTGATATGGTCCTGAAATAAGTTTGATCTTGTTTGCTTTCTTACTTGGAAAACAATTTTGTTAGGGTCACTATGTTGCTCTATCAGAGGCTTTAAGGAATGTTGAGTTGTCTTAAAAAAAAAAAAAAAAAATCTGGACTTTAGATCAGCTTATTAGCTGGAAAAAAAAAAAAAGTAAACAACTATCTATGAAATGGAGAGTGTATGAAGAATTATGAAACAAACAAGTAGAAAAAAAAGGTTTGAAGTGATGGGAGATGAGAGAGAGAGAGAGAGAGAGAGAGAGAGAGAGAGAAGAGGAAGGAAGACGGTGATGAGAGAGGAGAGAAAAAATGAAAAAAAAAATTAACTTTTTGATTAATACGGTGTTGTTTGTTAGGTGGAGAGAGAAAAAAATAAGATAAATCAATCATAACCATTCGTTTGCTTGTTTGCCACATGTCAGCGGATGCTTGAAAGATGAGCAAAAAAAAGATGGGTAGAGGATCTCAATCCTAATAAATTAGTATGTGTAATTAAGAGATCTTAGAAAAATGAAACATTGAGAAAAGCCATGTTTACTTACATTTGAAGGAGAAATGGAAAGGAGAGTAGTAAACAGAAATAACAAAAAAAAATTTTTATTGAAAACAACAGATTTATTAAAAAGGACAAACAGCCACAACAAGAACAAACAAAACCGACAACCGGGCAGCAAAAAGCCAGAAAATAGACAAGAGCAAGAAAGCAAAACAAGACCAGATAAAACAGAACAACAGAAATAACACAACTTTGAAAGACATTTTGATCTAACCGAGAAAGAGAATTCTCTTTAAATTGTGAAATGGCATGCATTGATGGCTATATATATAGAGATAGCGAATATGGTGATCAATAATTTTGATTACATGCAGCTGGCATGCATTACTTTTATATACATGCACAACTTAAGTAGCGTATGCATATAAAGTATATACACTAGCTGATTATATATATTGACAAGTTTGGCGTGCATATATGTTCTTAATTAAACAATAATGTTAGAGATATTAACTTGGTTTAATTACAACATTTTCGATAAGTGACACATTAATAAGATTGTTATTAACAACAAGTAATTAATGTACATAAGTTTAAAGATGATTTTTGGTTGTTGTGAAATGTCATACAATATATGCATGGTTTCATTAATTTGGCACCAATTAAGAAAGTGAAACCAATCAACAAAGAATCATAATTTTTCCTACTATAGAATCAATATGGAACTCATTGAAAAATTAAGCATAATTAATTTTCTGGACCACAGAGGAGTCATGAACTCGGCGTGTTTATAAAATGGATTCACATTGAATGTGACTTAATTTCAGTGGAGTGTTTATCGTTTCACTCTTTGATTTTTATTTTGTAAAAATCAAATATGAATAATAATATCTCTGGTACAATCATTTTCTTTTTAAACGAATCATAATAATCTCATTGATTGGGATAGATATGCACATATGGGTGTAAGTGGTCTAAGAGTGTGGGACAAAAAAAAAAAAAAAAACCATTAATAATTACAGGCTTTATCATAACAAACGATCTATATAGGCAATTGACATTGATACCCCCTGAACTATAGCCGAATTTGGACCTTACCCCTTATACTTTTTTTTTTCGCCATTAAATATTACATTTAACTTAGAAAAATAAAATGTATATTATAAACAAATATAAAATTTAGAAAAAATAACATCAAATTAAAAAACAAAATACAATGTTGTAGATGAACAAACACTTTTCATTTCAAAAACTATAAGAGAATATTTTTTTTAAAAAAAAAAAACTATTTACACATATCATTATTGTTATCAAAATATATAGTTAACGGTCAATTCAAAAACATAATTTTTATATCTTTCAAACAATAAAAATAAAAATTCAGACTTCCTATATATATATATTAATGAATAGGTGAAAATCAATTATTTATATAGTTTATATATATATATATAATTATTACCATATATTTCAAAATTGTCATACTTTATAGTAATTATTGAGTTAAATTGATTAGAAATTTTCATTGATATTTCTTGTCTCATAGTAATCTTAATCATAATTTTGATGATTTTTTATATTTTTTATTTTGAATTACTAAAGTTTATAGGTGAGAATGATGTTAACTAAATAACTATTACTATATGGTGTTAAATGTCAATACATTTTTTTAAGCATTGTACCCAAAAGTTTTTAAACTTTGTTATACATTATTTGACATTAAACACCAATTTAGTTTATTTCTCAAGATGCGTAATGCTGTATAGTCATTTATATCATTATTTGGTATATAGAATGACTATTTGTAAAAGTTTAAAGTTAAATTGTATTTAAATATGATTTTTTTTTTTACAAAGTGTTAAAACTCATTATGTAACTTTTAAATGTATTTTTACTTTTAATTACAGTGGGCATTAATATAATGAGGATAAATATTATCAGGCATGAGAGTTTAAACTATTTTAATTGATTGCTAATGTTTTACAATTGAATCTATAAGTGGCACAATAAAGCATTTGTAGAAGGATATTTTAGTAAGTAAACTCATATTTTATTTTAAAGTAAGTAAAATCACTTGTTATCCAAAAAATTTCATTTGTTGAGATATTTTCCCTCCAAAACTTAATATGTAGAAAGTTTTCACTGTTCACAATTGGTTTTTGAATTTCTTATTTTTAATATTTCATTTTTATCAAACTTTTAATAAGATTAATAAATGACTAAAATATTGTATTTTCTTGAAATTAGGATATTTATTGTAAAAATAATTTAAAATTAATGAAAGTTAATCAATTTTCATTTTTAAGTAATAGATTTATATTTTTAGTGGCATCTTTACTACACATATTGATATGTCTCGCTAATAACATATTTTTAACGATGTATAGTACATTATGTGAGATAATATATGATGTTGCCATAATGACAACAAGTAGGGGTAACCAAAACTTTACAATTGCGTCATGGAAAAATGAAATTAATATATTTTCAACGACGTTATACTCAAAGGGTTACCAAATAAATAATTCATCATTTCATGTTTTCATCTATTTTTTATTTTTTTACATCTTTAATCTTTATTTATTCTTTGAATTATTTTATTAAATAAATCTATCTATTTTCACATTTTATTTTATTAGACTAAAATAATAAATAAGATAAACAAAGTACAAATAAAAATACATATGTTAAATCGTAAAAATAATATTATAACAAATAAATTTAATACTTTTTCAAATTAAGAAAAAAAAAACTTAAAAAAAAAGAAGAAAGAAGTGAGTCGACTTGTTAAGGCCCTCTAAGGCAGCCTAGTGTACCAGCACAGCATGGCGCTAAGGCCACCGATGCCTAGGGGTCGGGCCTTAGGGGACCATGCCGGCATGTTGTGACAGCTTTAGTGTCTATAGACCACAACCTAGGTACGGTGAACATTGGATTTTTTTCACCATTTTTCGTTTATACAATGATAATGCAAATAGTACCTAGGTGGCCAAGTATAAAATTGTGGCTCTGGTTGTTGTGGTGTAGATGGACTTTGTGGCCTTGTAGGCTTTTCTTCCTCCGATGTTCAAGCATAAACTTACAAAACCAAATAAATATAATAAAGTAGTACGTGTAATCAGGGATGTAATCAAGATTAAACACTAGGGTGGGCTAGAATAATTTTTTTTTTTTCCAATCATTAACATTATGAGAAATTTGTATTAATTAAAAATAAATATACACCCAGTTAAGAAGACAAAGCGGAGATTACTCTATAAATGTATATTCTAAATAAATATTAAAAAAGTTAATAAAAAATAGAGTCAAAACAAATTATAAAATAAAAATGAAATACAAATACAATCAAATACTAATTAAACTGTATCCTAAGGTTTTCCAAAAGATCAAACTTATCAATTATGAAATCAGGATCAATAGCACCTGCAATTTCTCTTTCAATGTAGACAACCATGGAGTTTGTTAAAAATTCATTTTCCATATTATTGCGAAGTGATATTTTGATAAGCTTCATTACTGAAGAAGCTTGTTCTATTGTTGCTGTGGAAACAGGGAGAGTAAAAAATAAGTCATTACATTTATTTTTATTTTATTACTTCTATATATGTCAAGAAATAAGAAATTATTTACATATATAATGTTCTTATATTATAATATTAGTTGATTTATTCTAAATATACAAATACAATGTTAAAGTAAATCTAATTCATTATTTTTTTTTAAAGTATAATTTATTTAATTATTAGATTAGTTTAGTTATGATAGAGCATTCACGTCACATAGAAAAATAAATATACACTTATATTACTATTTACTAACAAATTTAAAAACAAAAGAATAATTAAAAAAAAATTAATAAACATGTATCTAAATTTCAACTAAAACAAAAAGAAATTTATTAAACAATAATGTTAATTTGTAAATTAAAATTAGAATAAGTAATAATTAGATTAATCCTAAAATTTAATTACAAACAAAATATTTACATTTACAATATTTATAAAAATATACCTAATTGGAAGATGAATTATTGATGTTGATAAAGAGGTTGGACTAAAATTTGGAGGAAGATGAGAGAGAAAAGAATTATTAAAGAAAAAGAAAAAAGATTGATATTAAAGACCTGATGCCGACTGATGGTTGTTGCCTTTATGCCTCGTGATGAGTGAAGTGAAATAGATAAAAGTCTTCTAACCAGCCAAAGTATATATAGATGTTTCCAGTTTCCACTTCCTAGTTCTACACGATCACTGATATGGATCACCCTATTTTTTTTTTTTAAAAAAAAAAAGAAAAAAAAAAGACTAGGGTGGGCTTGAGCCCATCCAAGCCCAGCCCAAGGTCCGTCCTTGCGTGTAATTAAGAGATTTTAGAACAATGAAACATCGAGAAATGTCATGTATACTTATTTTGACGAAGAAATGAAAAGAAAAGCAACCAACATAAATAATAGAACTTTGAAAGACATTTTGAGCTTGCCCGAGAAAGAGAATTGTTTGTGAATTGTGAAATGGCGTTGATGGCTATATTTAGAGATCGAGAATATGGTGATCAATAAATTTGATTACATGTGCATACATGTAAAGGTGTCAATAAGGGTCGGGCCTGGCGTGCCCAACCTGTTAAGGCTCGCTAAGGAGGCGGGCCATGTCTGGCACATCATGCCACTATGGCGTGCCATCGTGCCATGCGGGGCTGAGGGTGCTGGCATGGCATGGCACGCCAGGCCCCCGTGCCAATCCTAAACCCTAACAAATTGTTTGTCATTACTTTAAATATGCAAAATAATTCAAAACAATAATGCAAGATCGTTTATTTGTATTAACTTGATTCCATTGCAAAACTCTCTATATTTGTATTAGTTGTTGCTTAGGTGGTTCTTGGAAGAAAGAAGCCTCAAAGGTGAAGAAGCAACATCTTGTGCAAATTTCGTCTTCAAGGGGAATATCGCATACTTGAATGCTAAGATATCAAGATTCTTCTTCCTTTTACAAGGCGTAAAGGTACACACACACAAATCATTTATATGTCTCTGCATCGTTGTGCAATATTTATATAGTACATTCACATGTTTTTACATGCTCATGCACTGAATTCAAATTCCCATACATTATAGAATTGCATGTTCTAAGACTATGTCTAGGAAATGGCATACATGTGTGACATTGTGCTTATATGTTTACATTTTATTGTTTTTGGACTTGAACATGATCTCTTATGATTTCTTATTAAGTTCCGGTCATTTTGGTTACTCATACAATTGATTTCGAGTCCAAACGATGTAGCTATGCTACTTTTCGTTCTCATTTGTCGAGTTATGTTCGTCTTCGTTTTTTGAGATGAATTCTCACGATTCGTAATCCAAGAACAGATTAAAAATCGGAGTTCGGAGGCCCGGATATGGCTGAAGAATGCGAGCGGAGCACGAGAGGAGATTGCATAAACAAAGGCCATGCTTTGGAGGCCACGTGTGAGCCATGTGTGTCACACGGGCAGAACACCTCTCTGCCCACGTGTGGCACACGTGCCCCACATGTGGAGGCTGACGTGGCTACTCCTTATTGGTTGGTTCCTTCCCTCTCTCTCTCTTCCTTTTAAATATTTCCCATTCCCTCCCATTCATTTCAAGTAAGAAGCAAAGCTTGAAATCTCACTAGAATTTTCTCTCCAATTTTTCTCAATTTCCAAACATCATAACTTTCTCATACGTAGTTGGATTTGAGTGATTCAAGTTGAAGATTGTTCGTAATCGAGTTCTCTACCTTTTCCAAATGGTCTTGTAGCTATTTGATTGACTTTTGTAGTGGTTTCACTGTCAAAAATGAACCAGCTCGTGATTGCAAGGTAGTGTTCATATCTTTGAGATTTCTTCTTTTATAACCTTCAATTTACTTGGGATTTCTTCTTCTATATGTATGTGTATGGATGGTAAATGCTATTAAGAAAGATAGCTTCACAATCAAACATAATCAAAAGTCTAATTAGAGACATATGTGAACTAATTTCTTTGATTCTATGTTTTTCACATGATTGAGAGTTGTATTGTGATTAGTTTGATATCTAGGATTATTTGTGACTTGATTGAATCATTTTATAATTAATAATCCTTGAAATGTTCTTTGATCATTAATTGAACATATTTAGGATTATCATATTTGATTTTGTGTTTAGAGCTTTCTAGGATTTAATTGATCATTTAATTATATCCTTGTTCTAAATACTTACTAGAATATTCATTGATTATATCTTATAATTCTAGCATTTTTTGTTGTTTGTGTTCTAAAGTCTTGAATATATGCTTAATGATCATGCTTTGTTTTCAAGCTTTAGTAATATGAATAAAATCTAGGATTTGGCATGTTTTAGGTGTTTTGCATGCTCTAGATTATTGTTCATGTTTAAGGTCCAGACAACCTTGTTTTGTGTTTGTTGCCTATGTTTAGATCTTCATGGAGTGTACCTTATCCATACATTTCATATGCACATGTATCATTTTGTATGGTGTCATGCTTTGGATCATAAACTAGAATAATATACATTATGTGCTCATTGATTATTTTTAGTTTCCATAGGATGTATTGATCATATATTCTATGTTGTATGTGTTTGCATCGTTTGCATCACGTAGATCATTTGCCTTGCAAAAGGTGGAAGTCTCATCTTGGAGTGAGTGAAGCTTAAATTTAAGCAAGAAGACTTGGCTAGGACAATGTTCCGAATAGCCAAGCAAAAGTCTTAGCTAGGAGTGTGGTACTCCGGATGGTTGAGTTAAGGAAGCTTGACTAGGATCCTTGTGATCTAGATAGCTAAGCAAGGAAATCTTCGTAGAGGCTTGAGAGCCTTGGATAGGGAGTTGCTTCCTAGAGGTGTAGGACACACCTTGGATAGGGAGTAGGCTTAGTGATTCACTAACTCGAGGGTAGATTAGGATTTGATAGCTTGAGGTGGATATCATAGTGTTGATAGCCTTGAGTGTGTATGTCATTTTCATATAGTGGATTTGCTTTGCCGGTGGTTTTGGATTCAACCAGTGGATGTTTCCTCTTCTGAAGTTTACCACGTAAAAATCAATGTGTCAAATGTCTCTATCTCTATCTTTTTATATTTGTATATTTTTTCAATATAACTAGTTTATGATCTTCAATTCCTTACATCCTTGTACACATGTTATTGATAAAGAAAGAGATGCACACATTGTTTGTTGAATCAACATTTGTTTCTTGTATCTTGTAAGTGTTTTAACTTTGTATCTTGCAATATTCTATATCAAGTTGTAAAGTTTTACTTAGTGATCTTTCATTGTAATATTATTCATCATACATCTTGTGGAATGTGCTATTTATTGAATATACTTGTATATGAGATACATTGTTTCTTGGTATATGTTTTGTAGACTAAGGGTGGTGAATTGAGCATACTTGTGCAAATTGTTTTCTTATAAAAATCTTATTCAAGGTTAATTTATATGCTCATCAAGGTTGTGACATAAGTCACGAAAGAGTTTTTAAAACTAGTGTGTCAACCTATTCACCCCCCTAGGTTGTTTAGTATAACATTGTAGGCATTTTCAAATAATAAATTCAATTTTTCTAATTAAATAAACACATTCCTTGTAAAACTTCTATTTAGTCCTGCACTATGAACAATAGTGTATATATATTTGGTAGGCACATATATTAAAGGAGTAGGAATAATTAAGTACCATCGTTATGATATCTTTTATCTTTTCTGTATCACTGATGGGCTGATTTGTAAAAACGATTCCGTTAGAATCTACTGACCACAGCCCGTGCACGATGAACATTGCATTTTTTGGCATTTTTGTATCCAAACAATCATAATGCAAACAATAACCCTGTGACTAAGTTAAGACTAGCCAATTAGCAGATTGTGGCAATAGTGGTGGTGGTGCAGGAAGTCTTTATGATATTATAAGTTTTTAATCATGTTAAGGCCCGCCAAGGAGTCGGGCTATACTTGGCATAGCATGCCACTATGGCATGCTATGCCAAGTATGACATGCCATCGTATCGTGTGGGGCCGAGGGTGCCAGCATGGCACAGCACGCCAGGACCCTGTGCCAATCCTAAACCCTAACAAATTATTTGCCACTGCTTGAAATCTGTAAAATCATTTAAAACAATAACAAATTCAATTTTCCTAATTAAATAAACACATTCCTTGTAAAACTTTTATTTAGTCCAACACTATAAACAATAGTACATGTATAATTGGTAGGCACATATATTAAAGGAGTAGGAATAATTAAGTACCATTGTTACGATATCTTCTATCTTTTTTGTGTCATTGATGGGCTGATTTGTCAAAACGTTTCCATTAGAATCTACTGGCCACAGCCCGTGTACGATAAACATTGCATCTTTTGAAATTTTTGTATCCAAACAATCATAATACAAACAATAGCCTGGTGGCCAAGTTAAGACTAGCCAATTAGCAGATCGTGGCAATGGTGGTGGTGGTGCATGTGGACTTTGAGGTATTATAAATTTTTCATCCTGTTAAGACCCCTTAAGGAGTTGGGCCATGCCACAGCATACCACTATGGTGTGCCATCGTGCCGTGCGGGGTTGAGGGTGCCGGTAGCCATGCCAAACTGAAACCGTAACAAATGTTTGCCACTACTTTAAATCTGCAAAATCATTCAAAACAATAACAAATTCAATTTTCCTAATTGAATAAACACATTCCTTGTAAAACTTCTATTTAGTCCAACACTATGAACAATAGTGTATATATATTTGGTAGGCACATATATTAAAGGAGAAGGAATAATTAAGAACCATTGTTACGATATCTTTTATCTTTTTTTTTTTGTCACTGATGGGCTGATTTGTCAAAACATTTCCGTTAGAATCTATTGGTCACAGCCTGTGTATGATAAACATTGCATCTTTTGGCATTTTTGTATCCAAACAATCATAATGCAAACAATAGTCTGGTGGCCAAGTTAAGACTAGCCAATTAGCAGATTGTGGCAATGGTGATGGTGGTGCAGGTGAACTTTGTTGTATTATAAGTTTTTCACCCTTTTAAGGCCCGCCAAGGAGTCCGACCATGCCCAGTAGAGCATGCCACTATGGCGTGCCATCGTGCCATGCGAGGCCGACGGTGCTAGCACGGCACAGCAAGCCAGGCCCCTGTGCTATTCTTAAACCCTAACAAATTATTTACCACTGCTTTAAATCTGTAAAATCATTCAAAACAATAAAAAAAAAAAAAAATTCAATTTTCCTAATTAAATAAACACATTCATAGTAAAACTTCTATTTAGTCCAACACTATGAATAGTAATGTATATATATATTTGGTAGACATATATATTAAAGGAGTATGAATAATTAAGTATCATTGTTACTTCTTCTATCTTTTTTGTGTCAATGATGGACTGATTTGTCAAAACTTTTCCGTTAGAATCTAATGGCTACAGCCCGTGTACAATGAACATTTCATCTTTTGGCATTTTTATATCCAAACAATCATAATGCAAACAATAGTCTGGTGGCCAAGTTAAGACTAGTCAATTAGCAGATTGTGGTAATGGTGGTTGTGGTGCGGGTGGACTTTATTATATTATAAGTTTTTCATCCTGTTAAGGTCTGCCAAGGAGACAGGCCATGCCAGGCACAACATACCACTATAGCGTGCCATCGTGCCGTGCGGGGGCGAAGGTGTCGACAAGGCATGGTGCGGCATGCCAAGCCCCTGTTCCAATCCAAAACCCTAAGAAATTGTTTCCCATTATTTAAATCTACAAAATGATTCAAAACAATAACAAATTCAATTTTGTTAATTAAATAAACACATTTCTTGTAAAACTTCTATTTAGTCCAACACTATGAAAAATAGTGTATATATATTTGGTAGGCACATATATTAAAGGAGTATGAATAATTAAGTATCATTGTTACGATATCTTGTATCTTTTTTGTGTCACTAATGGGCTGATTTGTCAAAACGTATCCGTTAGAATCTACTGGCCATAGCCCGTGTACGATGAACGTTACATCTTTTAGCATTTTTGTATCCAAACAATCATAATGCAAACAATAGCCTGGTGGCCAAGTTAAGACTAGTCAATTAGCAGATTGTGGCAATGGTGGTGGTGGTGGTGGTGCAGGTGGACTTTGTGGTGTTATAAGTTTTTCATCCTTTTAAGGGCCGCCAAAGAGTTGGGCCATGCCTGGCAGAGTATGCCACTATGGTGTGTCATGCGGGGCCGAGGGTGTCGGCATGGCACAGCACGCCAAGCCCCTGTGCCAATCTTAAACCCTAACAAATTGTTTGCCATTACTTTAAATCTGGAAAATCATTCAAAACAATAACAAATTCAATTTTCTTAATTAAATAAACACATTACTTGTAAGACTTCTATTTAGTCCAACACTATGAACAATAATGCATATTTATTTGGTAGGCACATATATTAAAGGAGTAGGAATAATTAAGTACCATTATTATGATATCTTTTATCTTTTTTGTGTTATTGATGGGCTGATTTATCAAAACGTTTCTGTTAGAATCTACTGGTCACAGCCTGTGTACAATGAACATTTCATCTTTTGGCATTTTTGAATCCAAACAATCATAAGCAAACAATAGCCTGGTGGCCAAGTTAAGACTAGCCAATTAGCAGATTGTGGCAATGGTGATGGTGGTGGTACAGGTGGATTTGGTGGTATTATAAGTTTTTCATCCTGTTAAGTCCTACTAAGGAGGCGTGCCATGCCAGGCACGACATGCCACTATGGCGTGCCATCGTGCTATGCGGGGCTGACGGTGCCGGCACGACAAGGCATGCCAGGCCCCTGTGCCAATCCGAAACCTAAACAAATTGTTTCCCACTGCTCTAAATCTGCAAAATCATTCAAAACAATAATAAATTCTATTTTCCTAATTAAATAAACACCTTCCTTGTAAAACTTCTATTTAGTCCAACACTATGAACAATAGTGTATATATATTTGGTAGGCACATATATTAAAGGAGTATGAATAATTAAGTACTATTGTTACGATATCTTCTATTTTTTTTGTGTTACTGATGGGGTGATTTGTCAAAATGTTTCCGTTAAAATCTATTGGCCACATCCTGTGTACGATGAACATTGCATCTTTTGGCATTTTTGTATCCAAACAATCATAATGCAAACAATAGCCTGGTGGCCAAGTTAAGACTAGCCAATTGACAGATTGTGATTATGATAGTGGTGGTTTAGGTGGACTTTTTTGTATTATAAGTTTTTCATCCTGTTAAGGCCCACCAAGGAGGCAGGCTATGCCTGGCACAGCATGCCACTATGGAGTGCCATCGTGCCATGAGGGGCCGAGGGTGCCGGCACGGCACGCCAGGCCCCGTGCTAATCCTAAACCCTAACAAATTGTTTGCCACTACTTTAAATCTGCAAAATCATTCAAATCAATAATAAATTCAATTTTCCTAATTAAATAAACACATTCATTGTAAAACTTCTATTTAGTCTAATACTATGAAAAATAATGTATATATATATATATATATATGGAAGACATATATATTAAATGAGTAGGAATAATTAAGTACCATTGTTATGATATCTTCTATCTTTTTTATGTCATTGATGGGTTGATTTGTCAAAACATTTCCATTAGAATCTACTGGCCACAACCTGTGTACGATGAACATTTCATCTTTTGATTTATCATAAGAACATGATAAATCTTAACAATTAAAATGTATATTATAAACAAATTATAAAATTTAGAAAAATAACCTCTAACCAAGAAACAACAAACAGTGTTGGAGATGAATAAACATTTTTCAGTAGATGATCATTAATCATTTCTTAAAATATAAAAATATAAGAGTATATTTTTTCTTTATGTTCACATTATTATTTATATATCATAAATCAAACTATTGTGAGAATTAAGTAAACAACAATCAAATTATGAGAATTAAGTATATAATTCAATTATAATTATTTACTGAATTTAGATTATTTTGTTCTAAAAAATAAATTATTAAATTGACTTTAAACCAAAATAAGGTTTTTATATAAATATATTTGTTTTAAAAGGAAAATTTTGAAAGAAAAAGAAAATGAAAAATTGATTGCAAACAGAAAATAACAAAAGATGTTATAACTTATAAATATAGGATAGGTATTCTGTATATCGGCATCAATATTGCAAACAATCTTATTACAAAAAGTATTCAAATGATGTATAGAAAGTATTAACTTTTTACAAGTTTTAAATTGAAATAAGAAATTTAATTAATTAATAGTTCAAAAAATTAGAAAACATGTTTAAAAAAAAAAAAAAAAAAAAAAAGACGGTCCATTTGAACGTGTAACGTCCCTAATTGCGGAGAGAGAAAGAAGAGTTTTAGAGAAATAAAGTGGAGTTTTAGAGAATCTAACTTTGTTTCAATGGAGTGTTTAACGTTTCGATCTTTGATTTTCATTTTGTAAAAATCACATGAATAATAATATCTCACTGTTTTTATGTCACTTATTTCAAAAATTAAATATTAGATTCAACTTAGAAAAATAAAACGTATATTCTAAACAAATATAAAATTTAGAAAAATAACATCAAATCAAAAAAACAACATATAATGTTATAGATGAATAAACACTTTTCATTTGATGATTAATCATTTCTAAAACTATAAGAGAATATTTTTTTTTCCCAAACTATGAAAATGAATAAACACTTTTCATTTTTTTTTTTCTAAAACTATATGGGGAAATAGTAAGTAAGTAAACAAAGAATTAGAAAAAAAAAAAAAAAAACTATTTTACGTATTCTCCCAAAAAGCTTTTTTTTTTTTTTTTTTTTTTTAGTTTTCTAAAAAAGAGATAAATATGAATTCAACTACCCTATATGAACTTTACATATTTTACCATATGTTACCATATATTTTGTAGGATTGGATCGGTTCGGTTCAATTCGGTTTAAATAGGTTTTGGACTCATTTTAGGCCTGATGGATTGGTGGGTTTTTACATATATTTCTTAGCTTTTTTTTAGCCTTTAGACTACTCTCCTCCAGCCTAAGTTGCATACCCATGTTGATGTTGTGGCACTATGAAAACTTTCCATCTTGATTGGCCTAACACAACTTGGAAGTTTGAAGTTGGAACCACTACAAGGTTGAACAACTTTTCACCGAAATTGGGTCGACTATGACAAACCACTACAAATTGTATAAATAAATTAAAATCGCCTGCAATAAGTCCGCCAATAATCAAAAATCAAAATACAACAGCGATTCATACAAGAGAAGAGAACCCTCTACAAGGTGACTTTGTCATCATATAATGACAAATCTGCCCTCATTTTTAGATCCTGTCAAATATTGGCAAAACGACACCGTCAAAAAACATTATAAAATTATGATAATTTGTTGTCACAATTCATGCCATCTTGGCCGTAAGTTTAGATCAATCCAAGCATAATCCATTAATTTATGAGATTAGTTACCACTAATTATCTTAACATAATGGCCGTTCTTTGTGTTTATTAATTGTATCAAAAGTTAACTCTTTGGGGCGTGATAGTGATAATACACGTACTATTATTTATATTTATATTTAGATTCATCTGTATACATTCTTATAATTAATCGTTGTAAAATTTATCCATTTAAAACTTGTTTTGTTCAATATGAATACAATCCGTTTACGTTTAGATTCAATCTGAACATAATATGATATGATTTCTATATATTTTTCATGCATGAATTAGATTATGAATTAGTCTTATTTGTTACACTGAATTTTTAAATTTAAGTTAGTGTCCAAAAATTGGAGCCCATTTTTGCTCACCCATCACAATATATGACATGTGTCCGAAGATGAGGTATTTTTATCTAAACACACGATAATTATTAGATAAAAATACCCCTCCCTTGACACATTTCAATATCAAAGTGTTAAGGAGGGGGTGATGCTAACCCTTTCACAAAAGTAATCTCCATTTTTGGCAGCTCCCGGCATTAAATAATTTTCATAATACTGTATTTGGAAAATTAAGACACATTTTTGACATTTCCAACTTCTTCAACGACTTTTTGTGTCTTCTACTTCTTCTTCGTTTCCTTGTCAACATCTACAGTTCCTACACTCGTTGCTTCATTTTTTTTATTTTTTTTTAGTTCTCTCCTTGTCGTCTCCGATCTCTCCCCACCGTCTGATTCTTTGACTTTTTGACCGATCAAGCAATGGGCCATTGCTGCAGCAAGAGCGTCTCCGTAGTCAACAACAACGACTCGATCTCCGCCGCCCCCGCCACCGTCGACGGTAATTCTGCTTCCGTCCACCAGCCCAAACCTCCTCCGCCGGTGAAGGTACCTCCGACGCCACAGGCTGATTCGTGCTCGCTCACGCTGAGTCCGTTTCCGAGTCCGCTTCCGGCGGGAGTAGCCCCGTCTCCGTCTCCGGCGAGGACGCCTGGGAAGAAGTTCAGATGGCCGCTGCCGCCTCCGTCTCCGGCGAAGCCGATAATGTCGGCGATCATGAAGCGTTTCGGTCCCGGCAAGGAGAAGGTGAAGGGGAGTCAGGTCTTGGAGAACAAACAGGACGGCGGCGAAGGAGGAGGAGGAGAAGCGGAGAGGCAGCTGGACAAGAATTTTGGGTATTCGAAAAACTTGGCGGCGAAGTTTGACATCGGGAAGGAGGTCGGGCGAGGGCATTTTGGTCATACTTGTTGGGCCAAAGGTAGAAAAGGAGAACTCAAGGGACTGCCCGTGGCAATCAAGATCATTTCCAAAGCCAAGGTAATCGATACAATTCACTAAATGTGAACGATCATTTATAATATGGTGTTATTGAATACTTACTTCAATTTTCATCTAGTTAGATACTTGGATATGCTATAAAAACTTTGAATTGTGTATTTCTTTTCCGTTTTCCAAAGAAACAACTTTGAATTGTTTTGATGAGTTTGATGTTGATAATTCGTTAAAAGATAAAGATCTGCTATATAGTATGGGACATTAGTGAATAGTTACAACTTACTTAAGTTGTGAAGCATTAGATGTGCTATAAAAACTTTGAATTGTGTATTTTCTTAAAGAAAAAACTTTGAATTGTTTGAATGAGTTGATGTTCATGACTTTTAATATGAGTAGTATTGGCCAGTAACCGATTGTTTGTTTGGCAGATGACAACAGCAATATCAATTGAAGATGTTCGTCGGGAGGTGAAAATATTAAAAGCCTTATCTGGGCATAAGCATATGATCAAATTTTATGATGCATTTGAGGATGCTAATAACATCTACATCGTCATGGAGTATGTGCAGTCTTCTTTCTGCTTTTTCGTTTTCAGAATTCCAATTTTCAGTTACAATTGGTCAACCTTTTATTTTATACTTGTTTTCTGGTTGTTTAAGTATCAGTATCTTTGCTTTTGGTTTGTTAGTTCAAGCTTTTTTTTTTTTAATGTTGGTTTTTTTTATCAGATTGTGTGAAGGTGGAGAATTACTGGAAAGAATTTTATCAAGGTAGAAGAGAATGCTTTCACTCTTTTCACTATTTGATGTTAGTTTTAGTTTTCCTTTTGAATTTTAGGGGTTTCATTTGATGATATTCTTTACTGATGCTTTGTTGTAGAGGCGGCAGATACACCGAGGAAGATGCTAAAACAATAATTGTGCAAATATTAAGTGTAGTTTCGTTTTTTCATCTTCAAGGTGTTGTGCACCGTGATTTAAAACCAGAGGTATATTACAGTGAATATAAAGTATTTTTATCATTGATCTACTAATTTATTGCATTTAAAATAATTATTTTGAAATAAACCGGTGTTACATTTGTGCATGCACATTTTTGCCTATCATGGTCTGATACAATGCCCTGACTTTTAACCATTAATCCTAGTTTCTGTGACTGCTTGGCAGAACTTTCTTTTTACCACCAGAGAAGTTGATGCTCCAATGAAGGTTATTGATTTTGGCCTATCTGATTTTATTCGGCCAGGTAACAAACACTTTTTGCATGAGTAGCTTTTTAAACTTAATTCTTTATGGTTACAATAAGTGCTTTGGTCCAAAGAAAACCAATTAAACTAGTTATGTACTTTCTCTGTTAGTTGTTCTGCTTCTATTATTTGTTTGGTGGAATAAAGTGGTTAAACAAGTAGAGATATCTAATCTATAGAGGACCCGTTAAATTTCCCGTCTGGGACCGAGCATATCATATCTTATGTGTAGGTCAGCTAAGTTCTATTGAACTGCATCATTTGCAATCCTATTTGCTTCCTTATATTTGTTATTCCTAATAGATCATGTTCCTGAAATTCCTCATCACCTTTTCTGTGAAGTCTAGCCACTTAGTGAGAATATGTAATTGCAAAATTATCCTCTATCTGATTTAACATGATTTCAATGCTTCCAAGTCAGTGGCAAACTATTATTGAGAATGATACATTCAATGACTGTCATTATTGTTTAATAAAATTCAACATGGGCTATCCTTAATCTTATTCGTTAACGGATCCTCTGGTTTCCTTACTTCCTTACATATGAAGTTCCATTTGGTGTCAGAATGGGACCCTAAATAAATATAATGCTCTCAAACCTTCGTGTGGACTCTGGAGACTTGTGCAATGCAAATTATTTTGAAATTTTTTGTGAAGTAGCCAACTGGGTTCATCAGTTTTGCTGATAATATATATGATAGGACAGCGAATCTTCCTAATTTCTTTACAAGGTTGGTTTTCTTTGAATGCTTTCCCATATAAAGATAAAGAGTAGCTGGCTTGATATCTTCTGTGATGGTAATTTGTCACTGCTTTAACACAAATCTTAACATTGTGATTGCCAGATTGTGATATATTATACAGTATATGCTTAATGAGTTAAGTTTATGTGTAAATTCCTGGGCTAACCAACCTAGCTGCCGAAAAGACAGCCAGCCAAAGAAAAGAAGTATAATGCATAACATAGCTTGAGTCAATTGAAAACCAGATTATCCTAATTTGATTGTTTTGTAAGGGACTCATGAATTGACATAGTCTTACACTACTGTTTTTTGGTTATGCAAATTTTCTTGTGGAATGCTATTATTGTCCCAAGTCGCATTAGTTGTCAACTGTAAACTTGAACACAAAATATACAGTTTTTGTAATTTTGCAGATCAACGCCTCAGTGATGTTGTTGGCAGTGCATACTATGTAGCTCCTGAAGTACTTCATAGATCTTACAGTATTGAAGCAGATATGTGGAGTATTGGTGTCATAGGATATATATTGTTATGCGGAAGCAGACCTTTCTGGGCCCGCAATGAATCAGGAATTTTTCGCTCTGTGCTCAGAGCTGATCCCAACTTTGATGATACACCTTGGCCTTCAGTCTCTTCTGAAGCCAAAGATTTTCTGAAACGGCTTCTGAGCAAGGACCACAGGAAAAGGATGACTGCTGCTCAAGCTTTGAGTAAGTTAGATCAAAATATTTCACTGATCAAAACAAGATATATGAACATTTGCA
Organism: Acer campestre; assembly: GCA_954870605.1. Lineage (NCBI taxonomy): Eukaryota > Viridiplantae > Streptophyta > Magnoliopsida > Sapindales > Sapindaceae > Acer > Acer campestre. The sequence continues at coordinate 32,691,288 of OX940808.1, read as the reverse complement.
AACCCAGTTCTCGGAAACTATGGACTAAATCCTTGCTTATAGTGGCAATTATTTATCAATTCACTTTTGGAAACTGATAAACATTTCTATATTCGCAGTTCATCCTTGGTTACGAGATGAAAATCATGCTGTGCCTTTGGATATTTTGATCTACAAGTTAGTTAAGTCTTATCTTCGTGCCACACCTTTAAAGCGTGCAGCAATGAAGGTACTTGTTTAACTCTTCATTGTTAAGAAAGAAGCATATGAAATGCATAATAATATTCATTTTGCTGCTGCAGGCTCTTTCAAAAGCTTTAACAGAAGAACAGCTCGTGTATCTTAGGGCACAATTTAGGCTCTTAGAACCACAAGATGACTGTATCTCCTTTAGCAATTTTAAAGCGGTTAGTCAGCAGTTCCTCTTCATAATTCTTGTGTTTGGTATTTCCATTATAGGCAATGTGTTTAAACTTGGTTTAGATTTATCAATTATTACGGTGTGATATGGTTTTTAAATGAATTAAAAAAAATAATTTTTAATGCTAATAGAATTTGTTGGACTTATTTAATAAATACTTATCAACCATGGCTTTCTCATGACCGTAAAATCTATTGTGAAGAAGTGCAGGCTCTGATGAGACGTGTAACTGATGCCATGACAGAGGCAAGAGTACTTGAAATTTTACATCCGGTGAGTCTTCTTAAATCTTAATACATACATCTTTATGCTTCTTTCAGTGACACTTACGCTAAAAACTATCACAAAGAATAAGAACTTCCAAATTTCTTTGCTGTAATAGATACTGCGGTTTCCTCTCTAAGATTGTAATTACTATGGTATATCTATAGCATGCGATTGCATTATAAGAAATAAGTGAATTGTCAGAATATACGAGAAGAGATAGAGATTTATGATCAGCCTATTCTTTTTCGGAAACAACGAACAATGAAGTATGAAAATGAAAAAAAAGCCTCAACACGTATTATGGCAATCTTGTTATAAATCGTTAAACATGACCCTTATTATTTTTTCTCTTTTAATTGATGTTAACCACAGTACTCATTTTTATCCTTAGATGGAACCTCTCTTGTATAAAAAAATGTCGTTCGAAGAGTTCTGTGCTGCTGCAATTAGTGTATATCAGCTTGAGGCTCTTGAAGAATGGGAAAGTATCGCAAGTACAGCCTTTGAACATTTCGAGCAGGAAGGAAACCGTGTCATTTCGGTCGAGGAATTGGCACAGGTATGCGTCTCTTCTGTTGGTTATATATATATATATACACAAACTCTCAGATTTACTGAACTCTATAAATACACTCTACAGGAAATGAATATTGGCCCTTCAGCTTATTCATTAATCACCGATTGTTTCAGAAGCTCAGATGGGAAACTGAGCTTCCTCGGATATACTAAGTATTTACATGGTGTGACAATACGTAGTTCTAATACAAGGCGCAGGTAACATATATATATATATATAGAAAATATGATAGAATTGGTTACATAATTTTATCAGAAAGTGTATTTCAATTTATTTATTTTTCCTTTTCTTTGAGAAAGAAAGTATAAAATGAAGTGTTTAGACAGGGACGTATTGTACAAAAATGCTATATATACCATTGTAATACTCTGATGAAATTCATGTCAATGTGAACAACATTCACAAAAAATTTTCTATGAAAATGTCGTTTGAATAAATTTGGAAACGTATGCATAGAAGAGACCATGAATTTGTGATGGTATTGCTAGAGCATAAATGCGTAATACGATTGTTTTATTTATTTAATTTTTTTTTAAGTATTACATAAATTCGTGGTTTTTTGTGAGTGGGAGGACTTGACCCACAATATCGTAGTGTAGGTGTGATGGGTTTAGTGATGGTTTACCACCGGACCAATCTTGTCATACATGTCATACGATTGTTTAGGTTATTTTAGCCTTTTGGGTGTAATGGATTTGTAACGTAATATAAATTTAATTTGGATTAGGATCCATTTGGTCTGGCCCACATGGGGCGGTGCATTAAAATTTAATTTTAGAGTAACGATATTTACAACCCTAAAAAATTGTATGTACACCTCTTAAAAAAATAAATGAGATTTTACACTCTTATTATTACACAAACAAATTGCTAAAATTATTATCATATATCACTTTTTTTTTTGGGTGGCTGCCTCCTCCGTTTTTTCCGACATAGAATGGAGGAGGCACTGTCTAGTGAATCAGTGATGAAGACAACTTTTGGATGGAAGAATTTCCAGATTGTGTATGATTTCGGTTTTTTATTTATTTATTTATTTTTTTTATCATATGTTTACTGTTCTATTGTCTAAAAAAATTAGGTTTTGAAGAACACCATTTTATTGCGAAAACAGTGAAATATTAGCAATCGCCCTTGAGATTGGAATGAGATATAGAGAAATTCATTCAATTTCAAATCAATATTTTCTTTGTGTTCTGGTGTTGGATTTTTTTCGTTACTATTTTTCCTTTTTTAATTTGGTTGAGTTGGTTAATTATTCAAAACAGTAAAATAGTTATAAATAATATTATATGTTTTAACTAAAATATTAATAATTTAATTTAAGGGTAATATTGAAATTTTAAAAATATATAAATTTAGGGTATACATACAATTTTAGAGGGGTACAAACTTTGTCGCTCTTAATTTTAATATGAAATGTGCGTACTTTATAGAGAGTTTTGGACCCACAAAAGGCATTTTTGTCTTGATAAGAAATGGCAAGGAAATCATAATTTGGAACAAGTTATCGCTACTCGCTAGGAAGGACCTTGTACTATTTTTACAAGTTATTAGCCTACAATTTCTCTTTTTCTTTTAGTAAATGCTACAATGTCTCTAGATAGTGGTGTCAATGTGGGCCGGCCCGGCCCACATGTGCCGGGCCAAGTGAGCCCGTTCAAGAAAACGGGCTCGGCCTGGCACGGCACAGGGATTTGCCGGGCCGGGCCGGGCCGGCCCGTTTCCATGTATGTGAAGCCCGGCACGTGCTTCTAGCACGTGCCACATATGTCGGGCCGGGTCGGCTCGTGCCATATTAATTTTTTTTTTTTTTTTTTTTAACTTCAACGGTAAAAAAAAAAAAAAAAAAATTTAACGTTCGGCCTGGCGGGCTTAGCCCGCCGGCCTGTTGGCCGGCCCGTTCCGGGCTGGCCCGCCAGGCCGTAATATGTGACCCGGCCCGGGCCACATTGTGGGCCGTGCCTGGCCCGGCCCGGCCCGCGCTACAAGCAGGTCGTGCCAGGAACGGCCCACCAATCCGGGCCGGCCGGCCGTGCCGGGCCCTCCAGGCCCGGCACATTTTGACACCACTATCTCTAGAGTCAGCAACCGCCCAGCATTAGCTGGACTTGTACCATTTTACAAGTTATTGTCACAACCCACAATTGGTGAGAGGTGCAGGTTTATATAGGACATAGCTTGTCTCCCTTATTATTTGAGTTTTTAATTATTCCCACTTATTATTATTTATTAATTATTACGATTGAAATATAAAGTTTGTGGTTCATAAAAAAATAGAAATTTTAAATAAAGAAAAATCTTAGCAAAACTCACTTCAATTTTTTTCAAACCCAAACCCAAACCCAAACTCATTTCAGGTTTTAATTTAATACTCAAACCCGCCCGCAAAACCGATTAGTAAAACTCATACTCGACTAGGGGCTAGACTTGACCCTATTTCCAGTTCCGGTTTGGCAGTTTTAAATCGGATTTAAAAAAAAAATATATCTTAGTCACAATTTACATTCTAATATATCCAAGACCCTCGACCCCCCTCCCGATCAGTCATCAGTGATCGAGATCACATTCATGTGAATCTCTAATTCTCATTTCTCTCTCACAAATCTAAAATCAACCCCAAACCACCTCCAAATCAACTTTCATGAATTGAAGAAGAAGATTAGAAGAAGAAAAAGAAGAGATTGAAGAAGAAGAAGAAGAATCGAAGAGAGAGAGATCAAAATCTGACCTAACGACGAAGAAGAAGGATTTAGGAATTTAGGTTTAGGATTTATAAAAAATATATATATATAAAAAAAAGATAGGAACTGCCGATTCCAGTCCGGTTCGAACCAATGGTTCCTTCAAAAATGTAACTGGAACTGGAACCGAAATAGCCCTGATCCCGGTTCCAGTTCGGTTTCGAAACCAAAACCAAAAAAACCGGGTTTTTCCGGTTTGTTTCAGCAGTTTGAACCGAACCAGCACTAGGTCTACCATGGGCGGAGGTGTTTGAAAACCAACCTGGGTTGTAGCTCATGCTATTTTTTTTTTTTTATATTTTTTATATATTTTTATATTTTTTTAAAGAGTTGAACGCCATATTTTACAATTATATTTACCAAATAATTCTAACAAAAGCAAAATTTTTAGACACAAAACAAACATATAAAATAAACTATTGAAGGCTCAAACACAACTTCCAAGCAATGAATCACCAAGCAACCAACTAAATTTAATCTCTTCATTCTCTCAAAATGTGTCTCACTCTCAAGAGTTAAAGTTTTGATCTATCAAGCATTTTTTTTTAATATTTTATAATGTGCTAGTAGCCGGTGGGATACTAATGTTAATCAAATCATGCTATTTTCTTTGAATTTATTCAAATATGATTCATTTATAATATTGATTGTTAAGCCAACAGGGACATAGCCCAGTTGGTAGATGGACGAGCCTGAGGTTTAGGCAAATGACTTCTAGATCAGCGGCTCGAATCTTACCAATAACGAAAGCTTTCAAAAAAAATACCTGGTCCCGAATTATTAAATATTGTCAAAAAAAAAAAAAAAAATTGAGGTTGATCCAATGTCATGTCTCTTATACATACACTGAGGTTGTTGGTTTGAGTATCTCTCCTTCCCGAAATCCCGAATTATTGTAATATTTCAAAAGAAAAAATTATATACAAAAGTCAAGAAAAAAATCGATTAATAATTTTTTTCATACAGTTTAGATTCCTAAAAAAAAAAAAAAAATGGTTTAGCCCACCCTACTATTTTATCCTGGCTTCGCCCCTATAATCGACTGTGGTGATTCAAGTTCAGATGGATGCCTGTAGATTCAGGTGAAATTGCCATAGCTGGTTATGATACTATATAAAACTGGTAGCATAACACTTTTTAAAACTCTAAAAAAAATATATAAGGAGATAATTTTTCTAATTTAATTATATATGTGAATATGTAATCTTAAGGAAAGGTTTAGTGATAAAAGGTAGAAATATGATTACTCTCATTGATTTTGATTGCATTGAAAGTCTTGAAATGTTGAAAAAATAATTTTTTTTTTTTAAAGAAATTATCTGTTTGATTATTTGAAAAAGAAAATATTTCAATTTTTTATAAACATCTATTTAATTTTATTAAAAAAAATTAATTATCTATTTAATTTTGTATTTAAAATATATATAAACCGTTAATGTATTGTTTAATCTCAATATGTCTTAACAAAACTGATTCATTAAAAAAAATGAAAAATCATTCTTAAATTGTTTGATAAACTTGTATCATTAGTATTGTAAGAAGTTAAGAACCGTAGCCTTTAGATACATGTCAAAAGTGCTTCATTTTGAAAGAAGTTGAAGAATTGTGACATTTAGGTACATGTAAAAACAAAAAAGTGCTTTTGGAAGTAACTTCCCACGTTCTCTCAGGACATGTGAAATGGGAACTGGGAATTATCCTTGAAAAAACAAGCCGACAAGCAAAACAAGTTGAATTACAATAGTAAACTAATTGTTTTTGAGAACAAAGCAAAGCTCTGACTTTTGAGATATTAAACAAAGTTTGGACATCTTCAAGAGAAATGATATACACAATGTAAAAAAAATAATGGACTCGGTCAAGAATTCTTCACGAGCATATATATAGAGGGAATATATCAAACAAATTTGGCTTAAAACTCAATTGGAGTAATGCTAAATATTCTACCTACAATCCTATCTTTTTCATCCTAACCCATGTGGCAGCTAGGGAGTTATTGTGGATACACATTAATTGTAATTTATTTCACTATCCATGTATCTACTCAACAATTAATGTGTATCTACTCATCAAAATGACAACTTAGCTGCCACATGTGTTGGAACGGAAATTGTGGGATTGTAGGTGAGATGTGTAACATCACTCTAAAAATTGATAAGATGAGGTTGGCACAGTGATAAATCCCTCACACCTACGTTAAAGGGGGTGTGGATTCGAGTCATGCCTTATTCCCTAATCTCGAAATATTGTAATAGTTTAATAATAAAAAAAAAAAATCAAAAATTTATATTTAAAGTCATCTATACAGGAAAAAAAAAACGAGGTGCAATGTTGGAGAAACAAAATATGAAATTAGTTCTTGTCCTTTTAGATTAAAAAGGAACAAATTAACAAACAAGCTTTCTCATAGTGTATTAATGTACCTAAAAAACATACAGTAGCATTTTTAGTAATGTTGGACATCCCACATTCGTATCCCATATTAATCTTAATTAATTATGTATATATTAATTGATAAATTGATACACATCAATAGTTACAGTGTATCATGTGAATGTAATAAGCACTAAAGCATACTTCATTAATTAAAATAGTAATGCTTTGTTGTCAAAATCTGGTGTCCAAATGATATGTCAACATTCTAAGAGCATCTTCAAAAGACTCTTCTATTTTTACTCTTCAAATGTCTATTTGCTTACCTATGTGACAATTTGAAGAGTGAAAAAAGAAAAGCCCCTCCAAAAGACTATTCAATTAGAAATATGTTTATATTATTTTAATGAAAGCACCCAAATTTCTCCCTAAACAAATCTAATTACCCTCCATTTTTTTCAAGTTAGATATAATAATATGTTATTATTAAATATTCAATATTAGTCTCATTTTAAAGATCTAAATGAGACATTTCTAACGGTATAATTTTTATAATGATAAAATTTATAAATTAAAACTTATTATAAATTAATTGAATTTAATTAAAAAAATAAAAAAAATATAGATTTCAAATATTAATGATGATGTGATATAAAAAATAATATAATAATAATTGAAGAGGGAGAAGTTGCTTTTCAATATTGAAGAGAGAGAAGTAAAATCTTATTTGAAGAATCTCATTTGAAGAGTCTGTTGGAGCCAAATATGCTGATGTGGCTCTTTTGACTTTAACAAATATCTCATTTGAAGAGCCTTTTGGAGATGCTCTAATTCATTCATTTAAACCACGTAAATCTAATACAATTTAAATAAATGGATTATAGTGTTGCTACATTATTTGGAAACCAAATTTAAGTAAAGGATTATTATTGTAATCGAACTATATAGAATTATTCCATCATTCGTAGAACGTTTGATGACGTAAACAATTAAGAAATCAGTTGGGACAAGTAAAGTTAAAAATGAGTCTGATCCACATTTCCCGCTTTGTGATTGGATACACGAAAAGAATATTCGCATCGAGAAAGTTAAAGCCTTCTTCACATATATGGAGAAGTCATTAATAGAAAAATAGTAGAAGAATTTAGATAAGACCTATATCAATTTCACCCACCAAATTTCTAATTAATTTACACCCAAAAATTGGGGTAGATTTCAAAATCCCACCCACAAACATTTGAACCTCCAACTATCTTGGACAAAGACAGATGTAGAACCCGCAACTCTAAAATCTAAACCCACCAACTTTATTACCAATGTAATAAAAATAAAACCAATTTCTTTTTAGAAAAAAAAAATACACTATTTATTAAGTTAAATATTATTAATCTCTCTTTGAGATGATTGATCAAAGGCCAACACAATAGTTCTATATATTTTTTATTTAAGAAGTTAATCAAATTTTCTAATAAAATCAAAGTTGAGGTGTCCCTCACATATACATTATTAATACAAATCAATAAGTTATGCAGTTACGATGGGTTAATCGAATAGTCGGGTTTTACCTTCGATTGAGGTATACGTACCGGATTTACTAATAAAATCAAGTTGAAGTGTCCCTAACACATACATTAATATTTAATACAGGTTATAGTTTCTTGTTTATTAAATATTGTAGGGTTGGTTAAGGATATTTATCGGTTAAAAATGAAAAAAAAAGGATTGGGCTATGCATCACTCTACGCGGAAAGGAACAAATTGGGAATAATCTTTACACATCTTCTACATCCTTATCCAATAAGGAACATCACACACCATCAACTTTATTCCTCACCTTTTTATGTTCACATTTAACACAATGAAACAGTGACATCGAATAAATGTGAACACAATTAAACACATCAAATAAAATTATTAAAGAAAAACTTAAAAAATCAAAGTACTGAATTATAAGAACAATCTACAATTTCGAATCTAGAAACCAGAATCATCTACATTTTCCAAACAAATCTTTAACAATTTCTCATTCGATCTTTTTCGTCATCATATCATCTACTAAAAACCCAACAATCTTTTGAAGAGTATTACAGTAAGAATATGAAAACATATTCTTATTAAAAACAAAAAGAAACCAAATCCATGAATTTACAGAATATAAGAGAATGAAATCAAGTTCTAAAGCACCAAACATGATGCTGGTGGTGATGATGAACAGACTTGTCACGACCAATGATGCCTTGGACGGTCCTAAACTCCTCCACGTGGCACGGAAGAGTGATGGGGCCGGTGTGATCGAACCCGTACTCCTCCTCGGCTTCCTTCAACAGCTGCATGAAGAGTGGATGGTTGATGTAAATCACAGGAACCACGAATTTCTGCTGCTCCTCACCTTCATGACCCACCATGATCGCTAGACACCCTTTTGGAACATCTCTCAATTGATCATCAACATGATCATGTTCATGATGATCACGATCTTGATGATGAAAATTGAAGTGGGGTATGTGAAAATGGAAATTCAGATGGTGGTCGTGGTGGTGATGTTGGTGTTTGTTATCTCCGGTACCCATTTTCCGATCAAGAAAACACCACAAGAAAAACAAAACCTTAGTTTTTGTTGTTGTTGTTGTTTTAGAAACCCTAGTTGGGTTTTTTTTGTCTCTCGAGAAAATTCAAGTTACAGGAAAACGTTAGAAAAAGGCCAGGGATCAGAGGAAGAGATTGTGAGATTGAAGAGAGTGAGAGAAGAGTCTGTGAGAGATTTTGGAATGTTGCTCATGATAAGAGAGATTCAAACCACATAAAGAAGAAGAAAAAGATTGAGAGGATGCTGATGGATTGAGATTGGATATTTATACTGAATATTTTCCAGGAAAGAAAGAAAATTCTAGGGTTTACTTGGTTTGTACTCATTAAAGGGTTTATTTATTATGTTTTTTTTTTTTTTAATAAAAATATATATGCCGTCTTAAGAATATATATATTGTGTTTCGATTTACAGCTGGGATATAGCCAGGAAACATGAGGCAAACAATACTTTGATTTTGTATTTGTTGGTTTGACTTGGGCTATTTAGTCAAAGCGAAGTTTTGACCATTAAATGGGTGGGGTGAATTAAAATATTACTTTAAATGGGAAGTTGAAGTGATCATTCAAATTACAATGTTTTTCATGTTTGCTTTGAATATTTTGATGGTTTTATGTGGAATCTTAAGCTTAGTTATATACAAAATAATCTCTACTACAATTAAGGATTCTTTCTTATACAAATAAAATAAATTTTTATTGTTAATGTTAATACAATAGTAAAATCTAAAATATGGACACGTACTATCCAAATTTTCAGTTAGTTTGATTTTTCAGATTTTTTTTATTATTATCTATTTAATACATCAATCTACTGTAAAATAAATTCTAGGTGGATAAAAATTTTTAAATGGTTTTGAATTTGGTCAAAATACAATATCTCAAATCTGAACCTGGCAGGCAATAGCAAAATTTGGAACTGTTGGTACTTGGTAGCCTCTCTTCAACAAGTAAAAGATCACGTGCGCGACACGTGATGAAACTACTTTTCATTTTTTTTGTTGAGCAAGGTATAGAAAACGTAGACGATGACCATACCACGTGGAAAATATGGGACCCGTGAACGATAAATCTTAACTGTAATGATCTGTCATGCATACGTCATATTTGACCGGTTAGCCAATAGGAGGTCTGGAACATGTCCCGTGTCCACGTCGACTAGAAACGTCACGTCAGGTTCTTGTTGTTGTTATTATTTTTTTTTTGTATAACATTTTGTACCGAACCAAACACGGTTAAGGAAAGAACGGAAACAAAGCATACTGAAATGAAATGACGGAAATACCCTTTAAGAGTGATATTTTAATACGTTAGTTACCCCACATGAGTCGTGACATGGAAACATGGCCAGTAATTATGGCAGATTTCATTGCAAAATTATTGTGAAGAAACAGAGTGTTACACATTTTATTATTTTATTGCTTTTGACATTCGAGAACATGCTTTCAAGATTTTTGCGGGACATTCTACATTTTAGCTATGATCAAGGTCATGAATGCGTCATTTATTACTGTTATTGTGATTTTTTTTTTTTTTTTTTAAAGTAATGGCATAATGCGTTTTTCAAAAAAAATTTCTAAAAAACTTCTCAAATGATATAACACATGAGTTGTGAATATCTTATAAATCATGAGTTTATGTGGTGAGGAATATGATTTTGACAATTCACATGCCTTGTCGTTTGAAATGTTTTTTTATAAAATTTTGGAAAGCCTAATGTTAGACTGTCCAACATCATGCTTAAATGATATGGTACGTTAGTTGTCAAGATCCTATAAATCACGCCATAATCTCATGATTTGTAGGATCTTGACAATTCACGTATCATATCATTTGGGCATGATTTTGGACGGCTTAGCATTACTTTTTTTTTAATTGGTTTTGTTAGGTATCTCAACTTACATGCTAACTTCTATCCGTAATATATTCCTAACATGCATACAAGTTAACAACTCAATTCATATACTATAACACGATAAGTGATCGAGACTAGTTATCATTAAGGTAAGATCATAAATTGTTATACAAATTGGGTTAGAGTTTAAAGGCTTGTTCGTGAAAAATAGAAAATACATTTTTCACTTTTATTGAACAAAAAGTGAAAACAATATTTTGATGTTTTCACTATTTTCCACTTTTTTTTGTTTTGTTTTGTTTTTGTTTTGTTTTTTTTTTTTTTCAAGTAAATGACATAAAACCTATTACATAAATTGTATTTATTTATTTTTATTAATAATAAATTTATTTTTCTTAAGATTAATAAAAAATATCTTCTTATCATAATTAACAAAAACTTGAAAATACATAAAATAATTTTATTAATTAAAAATATAATAATATATATTTAAAAAAATTAATTAATTAAATCAATTTCAATTAATTTAACTATACACTTTACTATTGAGTCCAAACAATTTCTAGCACTTTTTGGAGGTGGCTTTTCAACACCGTTCCCGTTTTAATAACTTATGTATAAAAAACACCTGTTATGGTGAACGGATAAAAACGCCCACCACAGTAACCTTCTTCACCATTTTTTTTTTCTTTCAAAATCCTCCATCAATGGAGGCGGAACTAATGAATCGACGAACACATGTACACCCACCAATCAATGACCAATTGACAATGGACCATGAACACGCGTACGTCACCATTGACGACCACGATTGTAGTTGATTGGATCAATAGTTGATTTCGATCATCGGGGTGGGCACTGACAACCGGTAGAACAAAAACAAAATCGAGCGGTGGCAAACCACAGGAGGGGGTGTTCCCTTTGGGGGACTCTCCAACGCTCAAGTCAATATATCGTTCGATATAAAGAGCAAGAAAAACAGTAAATAACAAACCATATTTATTCGATGCTTTGGGTCAAGCTCTTGGTCGATCTTGATTGATCAACTAGATATTCGTTGGGTCGTTGATGGTCGAATAAGGATTAGGTCGATATTAGATGATGTGTTCGGTGTATAGAAACTCCGGTGAACTTGGTTCAATGTGAATCGATCATAGATTGGATTGGTCAATATTTGAGTATGGTCGGATCGACATTAGTTGGATGATGAACTCAATTAATGCGGAGGGGAGCACTGCAATAAATGCTTAATATTTTAGAGAAGAACTAAGAGAAGAGTGAGAGATAGCTTTTGCATAAGTTGTAGAAAATCCAAACCCTTTTCTTTGAGAGAGGGTATCGTATATATAGTGAAGGCTAGGAGCCTCTCAACGTCTAGCCCATTTAAGTGAGGGTATGGATCTCGGGATCTTTATTGCCTATTTCTATTCATTTGAATCTAACAATAAAAGTAAATCATCAGGCGTTTTGGGTTTTGCGAAACGTCTGATGTGATTTAAAGCTATTGACCACGTGTTTGTTATGTGTGAATATCTTAATGAGTCAGATCCTGCTTTGGGCCCACGTTGGGTCAATTATTTGGGCCTTTGATAGCTATCTCTACACATTAAAGGGCTTTTTTATATTCGACTTTGAGTTTTGGGCTTGCAAATTGGGCCGCTTATTTTTTACCACTACAATGAGCAAACATAATAGCGACTTTTGATTTCTCTGAAAAAACAAAGTATGTAAGTTTCTCTGAAAACGAAGGGTTTCGAATTGGGGATTCGAGGTTAGAGAAGATGAACAGAAACAGAAACAGTGGAGCACAGAATAACAACATAGAAGTCTTGGAACATAAACACAAAGTCTCGGACACACAACACAAAGTCTTGGACGCTTCACACAAAGTCTCGGAACACAAATACAAAGTCTTGGACACACAAACACAAAGTCTCAGACACACAAACACAAAGTCTCGAAAACACCGGATTGTTGTTTTGTGCTCCTCTGTTTCTGTTTTGTTGTTGTTGAGCTCAACCTCCGAGTGCGTCAGCGTTGCGCCACTAAACTAATCTAATGAAGATGCATTCGTAATGTTATAAGGTTGGTTTTGTTCGATTTCGACCTCCATTGGAAGTCTGTTAAATAGACCTCTATCAAGAAGATGAAAGAATAAAAGAAAAAAGAAAAAAGAAAAATTGAAAAGTAAATTAAAAAAAATAAAGTAAGGGTATTTTTGGAAGTCAATTACTTTGGTGCCTTTAAAACATAGTTTATTAAAGTGATGATAGTCTTAAAACACCAACATAGTTTATTTCCTCATTTACTATTATAATATTTTTAAAACAACTACACTCCATACATATTACAATATTATTACTTAAACCTACATAGTTTTTCATGGATTCATTCTGTTTGCATTAACTTCTTTATCGTCTTTTTGTTGTTGTTGAAAATAGTACATTGTAAGGCTTATTATGTCCTATACTAAGTATATATTTACATTTTGGTCATACTATTATATAGGATCACTAACTATACAAATTGTTTACTATCCATTGTATTTTAATCCAATGACTTAAATAAATAAGGAATTTAAAACATAAAAAATAGTTATATAGTTAAAATAGATAATAGCTCTCTTATTAATTACTATCTTGTACTGTTAAAGTTTTTGTACACCGACTAATTAAACCCTTAAATTTTCAAATAAAATCCACTCATTTCCTCGTGGACCATTTAAAAGATTTTTTTGCTTATATAAATATATATTTTTTGAAAATAATTTAATTTGCGCACCCTTAAAATATTCTCTTGCTACAAACTACAAAGCCACTCATCAAATGAAAAAAGCTACAAAGCAAAGAATATATAAAGAGTAAGGTATAAAGAGTAATGTACTAAAAGAGTGGTGACAATTGAACTGAAAATCTTCACATTTTAGATGGTTGCAGTGGGCTCATGAGTCATGACCTTCCATAAAGTACTACTTTTAGGCTTTTATGAATTAGGCTGATAATATATAGTTAATAGTTAAAGGTTGTTAGTATTTACTTAGTAATACTTAAAAAAAATAGTTAAAGGTTGTTAAATCTATAATTTAGAAAAGAAACATTAATGGAAAAGGCAAATCATATTTATTTATTTGGATAGAATACAAAGGGAAGATGAAGACAACGATCAATATTATGCATACAACTCATGCTCTCTTAAAGTATGAGTTGATATCTTAATTACTGTGATCTCTTGGATTTAAGGGTCACAAATTTGTGTAAGAAATTATATCAATTTGTGATTGTCTACCCCGATCTATAATTTGGGAAAAGCTTAAATGGAAAGGATATATCACATCATGACGTTTCTATAAAGTTTTGTAATGTTTACATCCTTCTTTGAAAAATAAAAACTATGAATTATGATATTAGAGAGGGAAATATACAAGTTGAATAATAAAATGAAGTGATATTAATCAAGAAAAGTATGGATTTGGACATTGTTTTTCCATTAAGTGTGGGATTGTGGGTTTTGCTTTGGGACAAAGTAAAGTTAAAGTGAGCATAATGAGGTGCCTTAGCCTAGTCTAATCTTTAATATAATTATTATTTTTTTTATTCATGGGATTGGCTCATTATAAGATTTAAGGGATCTAATTCTCAATTTTATTATTAGCTATTCCAACATTAAAGGGGCATAGTAAAGATGATTTATGAGCCTTTCAAAAAAAAAAAAATAAAAAAAAAAAAAAGAAGATGATTTATGCCTTTGACTTTGATCATCGATGCTTGGAACTTCACACATACTCATACTTTTGACTTTTCCCATTTAGAAGAAAACACTTTGAAAAGAAAAATATTAATTATATATTAAAACTTTAATTTTATTCAAATATTTTTATTTCTCATTTCCTAGCTAATTCGTCCCATTTGAGACAACTTTGTAAGGTCATACTATCTTATTGGAACAATAATGTTATTGAACTTAATAATCACCAATGGGTTAGATTAAAGGAATTCCAATGGATGTTATTGTCTTTTATTAAAGTAAAAACTTAAAACCTTTTGAACCGTTTTTTTTTTTTTCAAAGAAATAATAATAGTAAGAGATAAGAAAATATATGAGGTAATAAATGCATTATTTTTTTTTTTTAAAATGGAATTAAATAGGTATATGATTCTCTCAAAAAAAAAAAAATTTGTTATTTTTTTAAAATAAAATGAATTGTTACATTCTACAACAAAGTTATTACAAAATATATTTTAATCCTTACATTTCACTCCAAATTTGTTACAACATTAAATTGTTACAACATACATCTTAAATACATTTTCTTTTATGTAAAACTTGTAACATAATACAAATATTTTGTTATCCATATAAAATGAGTTGTTATATAATATGAAAACTTTGTTACAACCTATAACCTTATTGTTACACGTCAAACTAACCTGAAATTGTTACAACAAACGTTTTAATTATAACTTTCTATGTAAAACTTGTTACAAAATACATATCTTGTTATCCATATAAATCGAGTTGTTATATACATGACAAAGTTGTTACGAGCTACGACTTTATTGTTACATTTACACATCATGTTAAATTTGTTACAATTGTTACCACATACATCTTAATTACAATTTTTTTTTTATGTAAAACTTGTTACATAATACCAATATTTTGTTACCCATATAAATTGAACTGTTACATAATACGACAACGTTGTTACAATCTACAAATTTATCGTTGCACATCACACAAACGTGAAATTGTTACCACAAACGTTTTAATTATAACTTTCTTTGTGAAACTTTTTATAAAACACATATATTTTGTTATCCATATAAATCGAGTAGTTACATTCTACGGAAAAGTTGTTACGAGCTACGGCTTTATTGTTACACATCATGTAAAATTTGTGACAACGTTAAATCATTAGCACATACATTTTAATTATAATGATTTGCAGATCTGAGAAGATGGCGTGCTTCAACATTAGTGCAATGTTTTTGGGTGTGCAGATTGAGTATGGTGTTAATGACCTGAAAACTACACACTCGAGGCTCTATGGGCTAATGTATGATGACATGTTCATCATTTCTTGAACCTTCAGAGAACTTTTTGTAAAGACCTCTATTTTATGATTGGCTTATTTCATGATAATCAACATTCGGGATGTTTTTGTAATGGGTAGTTTAGGTTCCTGAAGGCAAGCTTCCAAGCTTCTTCATGACTTCAAGAGCAATAGCATTTCAAAAGGTATAACACTTATTCTTGACTCTTTGAAGAGATCTAGTTGTACACACTCACTAGTTTGCATATGATAATTAATCTTGCATTGAATTTCATTTGCTTACATGTCTTGCATGTTATTTGTGTTTCCTTTTTGTGTGCATTTCACTCACTTCACATTTCACACTTGCTCAACATTCATTTATGTTAGGTGTGTTTAGTTGTTTTGAAAAGAGAGTTCATCTAATTTCTATGGTTTGGGTCGCGGTATGTACCACGATTGGTACATCTTGCTTATGCTGCGGTCTTTTCCAATGATCCTTACACGGCCTGTGCGCATTGCATGTTTCACGGTTCTGACCACATGTTTTCTAGAGGCTTTCCACTATTGGTTGTGTGGTTGGTGCACCTCACCTGTCTAGCGGTTTTGACTATGTTCTTTTCTAGAGGTTTCCACATGGCGTGTACCGAAATCTGGGCTTTTGCACGAACTGTGACACACACCGCTGTTTGACTCATTTTTTATGACCATGTTCAAAACATTGTTTTCTTTGATCAAGCCGTTTTTGTGTTACATTTTAGCTCTCATTTCCATATCCTTTGGCTCGATTTCGAGTGAACTTGGGTATTTAATGGTTCAGTTTTAGTCTATATAGGAAAAACAATGTAATATGGGCATCAGAGATCCAAACTGGAGTTTTTGGGGCAAAGCAAATCAGATTGAATATTTTCAAGAAATGATGCCTAGATCGCGGTTGGGTCTGCTGGTCATAAATTAAAATCAAACCATAGAAATCAACCCCGAGGATCTCAAGACTAAAGCCTCGTTAATCATCAACTGCGACCAAACAAAAGACTTACATTTCGAAGATCTCAAGACCCATCATTCACTGTTCGTCAACCGCGACCTAGAGCTTGAAATTCAATCCCGAAGATCTCGAGACCCATCTTCTGCTATTCCTTAATTGCAAAGTAAAACGCGGAATTGCATTATAAAGATCTCGAGACCCATCTACCGATGTTCATCAACCGCGGTTATGCCTCCAGTTTCACTCCAGCGGATCTCATGCATCACCTTCCGCGGGTCCTCAACCGTGGATTACGAGCTGCGAATCTACCCAGATTTGATGACATCAGCATTTTTAGACTTATTTTTAGATGTCATATAAATGCTTCCCATTCTGATTTCGAAAGGACACCTCTTACACACCTTACAGACCTTATGATGTAGTATTTTTGTGATACTAGCAAGGTCATTCATAGGGATCAGATTATAGAAAAATAGGTTAATGTTAATAAGCCTAGATCAAACTATCTACAAGCATTAAATAAATGTTCATGGTTTTGAAATTGATTGGAATTGAAAACTAGATTATCAAGTGACAATTAACTAAAATTAAACTAAAATCTTGATGAGAAAGGTTGTGAAAATATGAGAATGAGTACTAAGCAATTGATGGATCCGACAAGCAAATTATGGGTATGTAAACCACTCTCATGAATGTTCATTAATCTAAAGCAATCAACCTATGGTGTATAGTGTTGATTGTATATCCCTAATAAGTGTCCAACCTAGGGTGTACAGTATTGGCCACTTACTTGGGATTTTCCATGAATACACATCTATCAAATATGAGTCCAATCTATTTATAAAATAATCAACCTAAGGTGTATAGTATTGATTCTTAACCTTTCATAAGTAACCAACCTAAGGTGTATAGTATTGGCCATTCACTTAAGATTAGATAAAGATTGAGATTGTAAAACCGGATTTCACATGAGGGGTGTACCCATGTTCAATTCTTTCATTCAATTGAGTCTTTAGAAAACCCAGTAGGGTTGATACCAAGTTAAAATACCCAATAAATCCTTAAACCAATTTGCAAAAAGAGTGGTATACAATCAAAGACAAATCAATTTAAAGAAAGCAATTAAAATAAAGAATGAAACATAATTGATAGATAAAGAAAAATAGAGTTCAATACATGCCCAATGTTCACAAGTGTCTCACATCAATCCCTTAGTGGGATGCTTAGCTACTCATGTCTATTACAATATAAAAACTAGGAGAAGAGAATGAGAGAAAACCAGTGAGAGAATCATCCTTCTTTAAGCTTCAATCCAAGCTCCTAGTTGCCTTTTGAAGAGTAGAAATCAAGGAATGGGTGTGTGGGTTTTTGGATTTGGTGGGACAATGTTGATAGAGCCCATTTGTACACTCGGTGTAACCCCCATTTCTTATCGATTGTACTCGTTTTCGAGTGTATTTGTATATTTAATGTGTTTTGTGAGCTTTGTATAGGTTATTTTCCATAAATAAGGTATTTGAGCTTAATTGATGAGTTTTGGAAGTTAAAAGGGCTGAAATGGGAAAGACTCGTGTAGTACACCTATATTTTGGGGGCCATATCTCTCACCTTAGATAGAACTAGGTTTCATACTACCTATTTTCGGAAAGCACTGGCTGTCTAGTTTCCAACTATTTTTACAGATTACAATTTTGATGTTTCTGGAGAAAGTTATGGTTATTTTCTTAATGGTGCGAGAGGTAGAAAAGCCGAAAACTAAAGAAGAAATGCATGGCGCTACTCGAGTAGCGTCGAACTAACGTAATTTTGGCAGTCGTTTGCCACTGGCCGAGTGTTGGTTCTGCGCATGACGATCAGCGCATACGTGCTCCAACTCAGCTTTTTATAGGGTTTTGTGCCTTAAAATTCACACACTATAACTTCCTCACTTCCCTTCATTTCCCAGGGCCTCTTGCACGACCCTTTACATCTAAAACACTCCAAGAACACATTTTTACCTTCTAAACCCACAAAATCACTACATCAAACCTTTAATCCATCACCCAAACTTCAAATCCACTTTTCCAAACACAAAATATCCAACTTTCCCACCATTACCCACCATCAAAACCCAAACTTGGAGCACAAATGGGAGCATCAAGAGAAGAAGTCTAGCACAACTAAGCAAGAGAGGAGGAGTTCTTCAACTTAGTTTACTTTTATCCTCTTTTCTCTTTACATCTATTTGAATTCCTTTATGGCTTGTACTCATTACATATCGTGTATGGCCATTTCTTGTAATATGAACTAAATCCATCTTGGCTAAGGCCAAGATGCTAAGGCCAAGATGAAACCTTTTCCATGAATTATCAATAAAGGTCATCACTTTATCTCTATTGCTTGTGTTGTATAATTTATTTCATGCTCTTAATCATTATTGAGTGTCTATCTAGCATTTGGTAATTTTTTGGTTGTTGTGTGAAGCACCGAGAGGAGAAGCACACAACGTGCTCAATGAAATGAGTGATAGGAGTTGGTAAGATAGAGATATGTGATGCTAGCTTCTAGGATTCAATTGTGTGCCATAAAACTTAATGAATTTGTATGTAGTTCGGATAACCATTGAGAAAATAGGTTGTTAGCGCATATGAATATTGTCTTTATCACTTGAGAGAGGTTAGAGACTAATTGAGGGTATCACGAATCTACACACACACTTGGATATTTTATTTCAATGATGTGCCTAAAATTGATGAGAATTAGTTAGGTGGATTCACGGTCTTAGCCTAATTTCCTATAAATAATACAATCACTTGTTTGTGTTTGACTTTGCTTTGTTTGGTTGCTTACTTAGTTTCATTTATTGTATCATAGTTGTAGTTTAATTTAGTTAATTTTGAGCAGTGTAATTCAATCATCAAATCTTTGCTTGTCTAAATAGTAATTTAATCAATCAATTGTGGTAATCAATTCATCAATCCTTGTGGAACGAATTTTATTTATCATTGTGCTATTCTCACGGCTCCGTACTATTACAGGTGCTCATTTAGGAGTAGTCAAGTGTGTTTCTAGATCCAAAAGGAGAAAAGTTAAGGAAAATATGTGTGAGGGCGTGTGACTTCGATTCTGAAATGAATGTATATATAGGGTTCCCGAAAGTAGGTCTGAAAAGCTGATGTGGCGAAGTCTGACGAGCGTAGAGTGCGGGTAAGGAACCCACACAGTACTCGCACTGTAGTGTTTCTTGCATCTGATATTCTCTTTGGTTTGACATTTGTGCGGGTAGGAAACTCGCACAGTACCCGCGCTTTAGACATCAACATGGACATGTTCTCCCGTGAGCGGTTGGTGTGCGATTGGTATACGGTTAAGGACCTGCACATTGAGAAAAACTCAACTTCTTCTTCTAGTGTTCTGTTGAGATACCCGCACTGTACCAGTACTTTGAAGCCACTGATTCTTCTTCGCACAATTTGATCCTTTTTTGTACAAAAGTCCCGATTTCCGCTTCCAATACGTGAAATGCCCTAAATGCCTGCAATCACAATTAAAGAGCCCATAAGACACACAAAATCACATGAAAAAGAGATAAAGGACAAGGATGTGAGAGCCAAAATATAGCACAATTTTGGCAAGATCACCTTACACAACAACCCTTACATCATCTTAGATCTAAGAATATCCTCCCAACACATCCAAACCATCCTACACCTTTCATCACTATTTTCCTACACCAAATCCATTCCTACCTCAATCCTTCCATCTCTATTTCACTTCAAGATCAAAACCAACTCAATAGCTACGAATTTGGAGCACTTTGGAGAAGAAGAGGAGCTTGAAAAAAATGAGGATTCACCACACACCCATGGATTTTCTCTTGATTTTTTCTTCTTTAATTCTTCTTTGTAATTTCATTATGAGTAGCTAAAACCATTTGGGGGTCAATGTAATAGTTCATAAATTGTGTGTGTTCCACCAAACTATCTTAGTTATTCAATTAATTGGTTTCATTCATTGGGGTTTAATGTTTTTGATATCTTCTTGACTTGGAAAGGCACACCAACTCTTTGATTCAAGTTAGATGTTAAATTTAATTGAGATTTTAATTAGACACACACTCATGTTAATTGAATATTAGCTCTCTTGAATGGAAGAGATGTATTGAGAGCACACCAATCCAATACTTCTTGGTCTCTAATTATACTTAAACTTAAAGCAATCTCTCTACACTCAAGCTACACACCCATAGTTGAGTTACGGAGAGATTTGATTGGCTCATTAAGCCAAGCATAAGAGTAGATGACCCTAATTAATTGGATAAGTTCTTAAAGAGTTTAATTGGTTCGCCCAATATTTGTGTACAAATTGCATTGACTCCCTAATCACATCACATATTCTCACATCACTTTCTTGCTATTTGCTAGTTGATAATTTAGATTAATTAGTTGATAATTTAGATTAATTAGTTGATAATTTTAGTTTGTCATACTAGTTGTTAATTCTCAAATCAAACCATTGAACCTTACTTTTCTGCACCAATAGTATTTTACCTTGTATTTGATCATTACTACATTTAGATCTTTGTGGAACGATCCATGCTTGTTGATATATTAATTTTTGAACTTTTGAGCACATTGCTAGGCACTTTTAGAAATATCTTTTAACTTGCATATCGTAGACGACAATTTATACCGTTGTCGGGGATCGGTGTGCGTAGTATTGGTTAGATTTAGGTTTAATATTAGTAGTTTAGTAGTTGCTTTAGTTTTATTAGTTTTGTTTTATTTCGTTGGTAGTTTCTATTTTTATTGTCTCAGGATTTCAGGTTTATGCACTGACGTCATTCGCATATAGGTTTTCTGTTTCCGGCAAACAACAACATCAACCATGTTGGTAGATTAGCTAGACAGTTTGAGACAAATCAATTAGAGGAAGATATGGCATAACGGACACCACCTGGTTCTCCAGACCGTGAGGGTGTTGGTCTTATAATAGGGAGTATACACTTCCATCGATTGGTAATTAGCCCACCGTTATAGTGCTTGATAAGTTGGCTAGGCAGTATGAGCTTAAGGGGATGCACATCAGCTTACTTCCATCTTTCTTCAAACTTCCTTCAGAGGACTGCCTACAGTTTACGAAGGAATACAGCGCGATATTGAAGACTTTTCCAATTTCGGTCTATCAAGCGACTTTGACTAGAGATTAGCTACATATGAGATGATTTCAGTACTGTCTTAAGTATAGAGCGAAGCAGTGGTACATGACCTTGAGGTCAGGATCTCTAATCATATGGGGTCAAGTTTGCAAGGTATTTTATAACAAAGTTTTTCCAGCAGCCAAGGCAAAAGATTTGAGAATTAAGATTGCTACCTTCAATGAGGAAGTCGGCGAGCCTTTCCATGAGGCTTGGGAGAGATTTCAGATTTTTCTTGGTTAGTGCCCACCACACACATACCCAGAAGAGTTGAAGGTTACATCCTTTTATAGTGGTCTCACCTCTTTCACTCAGATGTTAGTAGACAATGCGTGCGGAGGCACCATTGCAGACAAGAGAGATGTTGAAGCCTATAAGATTCTAGAGAAGTTGGTGCTGAATTTATAGTAGAGAACATCGTGTTAGAGTTTTTTGCCCTAAAGCTTGTAATTTGTAAATGTGATTTGAACATTAATAAAAGAAGTAGTATATTCTTTCATTTTGTGTCATACTTTATATATATATATATATATATATAACGTGTGCACTTAACATCCAA
Source organism: Acer campestre (assembly GCA_954870605.1). Taxonomy (NCBI): domain Eukaryota; kingdom Viridiplantae; phylum Streptophyta; class Magnoliopsida; order Sapindales; family Sapindaceae; genus Acer; species Acer campestre. The sequence goes on along the minus strand of OX940808.1, from coordinate 32,668,731 downwards.
GATTGCTAGATATAATTTCAAACTGAGTATATAAGTGTCATATACAGATGGATTCAGTTTGAAACGAGCAATCTAAAGAGTCTGTAGATAGCAAATAAAGATGGGTACTTTATTTGTGGTTAATCTACAGCTGTGATCCATTTCGTAGTGTTCAGTGATCCTATCTTGGATCATTCATATGGAGATATGAGAATGGAGGACCCTTGTATGATGTGATCATATAGGACTGGGCCACGATCTATATGAATCTCTCACCAAGATCCGTTAACGATGAGATTCATATATATCAACTAATGATCGCTATATGTGGGTGATCTTAATCATGAGTGTCTTATTGACTCCTTCAGGTTAGATCATGATCTTTGATATACCATGGGTAAGGTCGGAGTTGCATTCTCGATCAATATGCTCCGTATGTTGGGATCGTGGTTTGGCTTGTGGCTAGGAAGGTAAGGATGGTAAAATTCCCCGTGGGGATGGGGCCCCACGGGGACCCCCACTTTTGGGGTGGGGATGGGTTTTAATTTGGTGGGGATGGGGCGGGGATGGGGATAGATAGTTTAACCCGCAATGGGTATGGGGCGGGGATGGGTTTTATACTCCCCACCCCGCCCCGCTTAAAATAATACTTAGTTAAACTACGTAATTTCAAAGAAAATAAATATATATATATATATAAATACATTAACCCTAACTTTACATCTCACTTAACATAAAATGACAAAATTAAAAAAACCCTAGCCGCTAACTTCAACTCTAAGTCTCTAATCCTCAAACAACTCGACGTTCACCGTTCAAGCTTCAATCTCAAACACAAGAGGACATATAGTAAGTTTCTTTCTTAAATAACTTTTAAAACTAAAAGTTTAATAACAACGTTTTTTTTTTTTTTTTTTTTTTTTTTTTTTAAAGTTTATTACTTTAATAATTCTCAACTCTTGAATTAAATTTAATTCGTTTATCACAACTTCAGGTAGGCACAAATATGTCTACAGATGCACTAAAAAGTGAAGGCCCAATACTGGTGTTATCAAGAGAAAATTGTGTAAACATACAAGAACAACATGGGGTGGAAAAAAACTAAAGAAGAGAGAACTAGAGAAATAAATGCAACTATTAGATGATTAGCGTTACGATTTTCGAACATTTTGACTTCATACTTTATGTTTATGTTTGAAAATGATTGAATTTACTTGTGAAAATTATGTTTATGAGATGTTTTTTAATAATTTCTTGGAATTATTTACTACTTGATATATTATATCATATTCAATGGTTATATATTTATTATTTAAATAAGTAAAAAAAAAATTATAAATGGGGTAAATGGGTGGGGATGGGGAAAGCACTCCCCGTTGTACCCTGCCCCACCCCAACCCGCTCCATCTATGGTGGGGTTTTATGAGGGGATGGGTTTTTAAAAAATAAATGGGGTGGGGTGGGGTGTGGGGAAGGCCACCCCGCCCCGAACCCGCCCCATTGCCATCCCTATGGGAAGGTTTGTACACAATAGTAGAATCTACTTCTTCTTACGAGAAGTAGATGGTAGTTCCCTTAAGGGTTGATTCAGGGCTTAAACAATATAAGCGCTCTCATAATTCCGTAAGGAATGTAGGATTTATTATTCATTAAATGATCAATGGTACTTAATGGAACGATATAATTAGAGGGGTATACCGGACATTATGACCCAGCTCTAATTATGAACTACTTGTGGAGGATTATACCATATGTAATAGCTATATCGATGGACACCAAGAGTTATTGGTTTTTATAGAAACGTCTACAGTTGAGAGAGTGCAGCTTCAGGTTTTTAGTGGAATAACATTGAAATTAATAATCGTGAAATATTAATTAAAGTGTTTAATTAATTATTTCTAAGGATTATTGGAGCTCAAAATACTGTGGGTCCATTAGGTCCCCTTGCTAGCCCGATCGATTTAGGTAACAAGGGTCACGGATAATTAATTGGATTGTTCAATTAATTATGTTATGAAAGTGGCATGTGTTTAATCGGGAATTAGTTGAATAATCACAAACTCATGCATTAAGTGAAGAAGAGAACACAAACTCACGCATTAAATGATAAGAGAATACAAACTCACGCATTAAGTGAAAAAAGGAGTTGCTTCGTGTGTCTCTTCATCCTCTTGCTTCGTGTGTTCTCTTCATCCTCCTTATTCCTGAGTACCGTGACGCGTCCACACACCGTTATCAATCCTGGATCATAGTGAGAAAGATCTTATGGTTCAAATCAGGGAGCATATCATATTAAAGAGAAGGAGCCTCCAACACAAGTATGAAGAAAATTGTTTCTTTTCTTCTCTTTTATGTATTTCGATTTCGATTTCTTTTATGAAAATGAATATAAACGAGTCCTAATATAATCTAGGGGTGAATAGATTTTAATCCCTTTTTACCAATTTTTGAGATTAATCAAAATTACAAAAATAACCCTAACAAATCAACAACAAAAATCAAGTGTAGAGAATGCGGAAAATAAAAGACACGAGATTTTTACATGGAAACCCACATGGGGAAAAAACCACGGGCTGTTTTGTGCGCCACACTAGAACCTCAATCCACTAATTACAAACACGATTACAATCTAGGTTGACCACATCACACCTATGATTACTAATCCGTCTTTGCTACCCACGGACCTTTAAAAGTGAATCTAGTTCATTGCTTGCAATTTACCAAAAGGCAATCACAAGACTTGACTCTAAATGAAGAGATAAAATAACCTAGTGTGAATATTAACAATATTCAAGATGCAAAAATGCACGGTTAGACATTTAAGCTTATCTAGGTAAGAATGAACATGTTAGACATTCCTAGATATCATTTTCCTAGATGGCATGCATATAACATAACAAAAATAGACAAACAAAGTCATATATGCAATATGTACCACAATACAACTCACAAAACACAATAAATGCTATCTTAAAACTAGTCAAGTCATAAAGATGCAATCTTGAGACTAGTCAAGTAATAAATGAGCTATCTTGTAGAGAAAGAACATGTGAAATAATGCAAATGATGTTCTAGCTACAAGTCATGTGAGCAAAGATGAAAACCATATGAGAATCAAACTAGAACATTCTAGATGATGAATGAAACATGCAAGTATGATGGGTTTTTGTGTTTTGAGTAATAAGAAAATGATATTGATACCTTGGGTTTGAAGACACTTAGAAGCTCTCAAAAAGATGTAATTTTTGCTCTAAAAACGCGCCAATGCAACCAAGACATATATATATGAGATCCAAGTAAAATGAGATCGTTTTGGGAAAAAAAAAATGATTCAGCTTCCCGTCAGGTGCACTGGTGGTGCGCTGGACGACCAGCGCAACTCACAGGTGCAAGACCAACGGCACACCTTTGGGAGAGTTGCGCTGGTGAAGCTGCACCTGACGACCAATGCAGCACCAGCGACACATCTCTGCTAAGGTTGCGCTGGTCACTTTCGTTGGTGCTATGCCTGTGGACCAGCGCAATACATGGGTCAGCACAGGTCAGGGCACCAGCGCATACACCTAAGGCTAGCAAAACACAAGAAAGATGTACAAGTGTGATTTGTGTGAAAAACAAACATACAAGAAGTAAATATCCCACATGTATGCTAGAGAGTGTATGTGTGCAACTAAATCTCTTCAAATGAGAGTCAAGATCAAGTAGCTACCTTCCATGAAGTTCTTGAAATCCACAATGAGGTCCTTAAGCATTTGAGAAGAAAATCTTCAATCTTAAGCTACCCTTACAAGATTGAACCTCATTGTGATTTTGTCAACGAAATAAGCCAATTAAAAAGTGAGGCACTTACATTTTACTGTTTTGAGAAATAGATCCTAGGGTTTACTAGTTGCAGTATTTCTTTGAAATAATTTTTAAAATGTTTCTTCCACTGCGCAATCGGTAAACTAAGGTCCCAACAATTGTATCAGAGCCAATTTTTTGGAATAGGAGAATCAATTTCGATGCTCCTGATATGTATGGATGTGTAGGCACTATTTTAATTGACTGTATGTTGTTTTTAATTAAATGGTTTAATTTTAAAATGTAGTTGATCGTTAATTGTATGGTGTCGTGGATTTAGGCAGTTTTTGATGGGTTGTAATTAATTTTAATTATTCTAATCTGCTGTAAATTCTGCTGTAATTTTAATGTAATATATGGACGATGAAATTCGATGAAGAAGACAAATGGTGAAAGAGCGAAATTGGAAACATGCATGATAGCACTGTTCACGGACACTATTCATGGGGCACTATTCACACGGTATTGTTCACGCAGTACTGCTATGGACACTGTTCATGCAGTTGTTCGTGCGGTACTGGTGCGGGCAGCCTACGTGCACGAATGACGGCTATGCGCGAAAGCATTATGGGATGAAAATTCGCAACGTTAGGGTTTTCGAATTTGCTAAAAGATTTTGGGCTGAATTTTATTTCTTTTTACCTTGGGCCTCAAGTACAGTGTTAAAGTAACACTTGGGCTTTAGGTTTGATTCATGAGATGGATCAAAATAATAAAATACTTTTATTTATTTATTTAATCAAGTTGGACTTAGTTAAAAGCCCAAAATAAATAAGAACCCAAAAGACTTGAAGAATCTTAGAGATTACTTGAAGACCAAGGAATGCCTTGGTATATTTTGTAATTAGATTCTTATTATTATAGGTTAAATAACCCACGACACTCGGTCAACTCATGTATGCTTTTAATTATGTGATGATTAAGCATTGCCATACATACAAATGTCATTTAGACTAGTTGTGCCTACACACATATATATGTTTATATGTCATACATACATCATAGCCATTTATATTATGTGTTTTATTTTTAATATGATTAAAATAAGCAATTCATATAATTGGCTTTATATTAATAGGATTAGTTTCAATAGTTAAAACTTGGTAAATTCTCATTAATTATTGATCTAATTATTAAAGAGTTTAATTACTTAGATTTGTAGGGTCCTTTAAACATATTAGGATTAATTCGATTAAGCCCCTAATAATAATTGGGCCTAATAATGTGTTTATTTTTAATAGTTAAAACTTGGTAGATACACATTTAATAATTCTAGTCTTAGTAAATAGTTTACATAAATTAGAATTATCACCAATGAACTAGATTTTTAAGAGTTAAAAATCGAATTAGTTTATTAGTTATTGGAATAGGATTTTAATAATTTATGATTAATGCACTTAACGCTTAGATTGATATTAGCTGTTTAATCTAGGTGCATTAATTTTAATAGAAAACCCTTTTTTTATAAAATAGTGAGTGGGAGAGGGATATATGACATTATATCCCGCGGTCTCCATCGTTATTGAGTAATTCATTAAGATATGAATGAAGTACTGATTCTTATCACACCCCCATTAATAAACCCAAATAGGAAACCCACATTTCAAATAATACTTTGGTGATTATCAATTTAGTCCCTATAATACTTTTGCTTGTGAAGCCTTTTTCCTTTAGGTCAGTCTAATTTTAATAATAAAAAAAAAAACTTTCTTTCCATTTGTAGTGCCTATGGTCCCTATGTTTTCGTAAATCCATGAATTTGATCCCCCTGATCTGCTTTTTAAGGGGCTGTTTGGTATGGGGGCATCTTGGTATAGGAATGGGAATCTTAGAGCATTCCCATGTTTGGTAACAGGTTTGCATTTTTAGATTCCCGGGAAAGTGAATCCCATGGGAATCACATTACCCTCCAAGGGGGTAATGTGAATCCCACCCCAACAGGTGGGTTTCAGATGCCCCTCCATCTTATTCCCACCGTGGGACCCACCTCATTAATTTTTTTTTCTTTTCTTCTTCTTCTTCTTCACGCAGATCACAGTATCACACCTCTTCTTCTTCTTCAATTTTCAATCACACAAACCCTGGATCAAATCTTCTCCTCTTCAATTCATCCCCAAATCTCAATCTTGTCCAATCCATCAATTTTTCAAAAACCCAGATCGATCAATTTTCAATCACACCATCTGGGTTTGCTCGACGATGACGATGACGACGACGATGAGCTGCGATGTCTACTCCGCCATTCACGTGGCGGACCAGGCAGTGGTTGATGAATTGAAAGCTATTTCAGACAATGGAATCACCTCAGTGGGATCTCGAGTCAGCTGTCAGAGTCATCGAGCCAGGCGTGATCTTCACAAAAACAAGTCATAGATACTTCGTTTTTGAATCTTTTGTCTGCAAAACCATGTTTGAAGGTTTTAATCTCCCGAATTTTTCACCACCCAGTGAATCTCAGTCCTTCAACAGACTCTCTCGTGACCAGTACTTCAATGGGTTCACGAAACTCAAATCAATGAACGTGAAACACATTCTTGCATAGAAACCCAACGCTTGCCGGCAGCTCTCATGGCTACTCCACCTCCCATGGTGATCGAAAAATAAAAATCTGGATTTGAACAAAGCTGTGGATTTCAAGAGAAATCTAGGTATGAACAAATATGTGGATTTCAAGAGTGGAGAGTTTGAACAAATATGGGTTTCAAGAGAAACCCATATTAGTATTTTTTTTTTTCAAAGTTAATTTCTATTGTGCCATCGTTGAGATCCATCATCCATTCAACAATTAATATAAAAAATTTTATCTTTTTGATTTTCAGTTTTATCTTTTTTTTTTTTTTTTTTTAAACATTTTTTAATTTATCTTATTTATGTATATATTTTAATCAACTTTGAAATTAGTTTTGGCATTTTTTATGTTTAAAGATAAAATGATTCTCATTTACAACCAAACACAGGTATCCATCATTCATAGGAATCCGACATAATATTCTCATGTGCAACCAAACAAATGTATACAACTTTCCCAGAAATCACATTACTGGGTTTCACTTTCCCAGGAATCATATTATTTTGATTACCCCATACCAAACGGCCCCTAATAGTCAACCCTCACAAAAAAGACAATGACATTTTACCCTTGAATTTAATTGAATGATATAAAAGTACAATTATGTCCTTAAACATTTAAAAGTTTGACAACTTTACACAAACTAATTTCCAGTAGCAATTTGACGTGTCAACATTTTTTTTTAAATAAACTTAAAATATAAGAAAATTGTAAAACAAAATTAAAATATAACAAAAAGTTAAAATTAAAATTATTTTAAAGTATTAATGAAAATCTGAACTTTTTAAAAAGGAAACTGATAAAATAGAGAAAATAAAAAATAATTAATTTTCAATTAATAAAAATGATTTTTTTTTTAAAGTAAATGAAAAAAAAAAAACAAATAAATTCAAAAAAAGGAAAAAAAAATGAGGTTAGAAAATCAGAAAAGAAAAAGGAAAAAAAAAACAAGGAGTTTTGGCTCCGGATGGATCTCTGCTTCCATGGAAATCCATATGGATCTCCGGATCCATTAAGATATAGATGGATCAAAATCTCCATCACTGATGGAGATCTATCTCGGATCTTTTTGCAATAGAGGCTTAGCGCGCGATGGAGATCGTCTCCATCACATGAAGGAGATGATCGTGCGTGAGATCTCCATCCTTTATAGAGATTCCACACCATAATCTCTGAGATCTCCATCTAGATTTCCACCTCCTTGCCTTTTATTTTCTTTTCAATTATTTTAATTTTTTGTAATTTGATCACTATCGTCCATGTTTGAGATGGACAGTGGAGATACATCTGCCTATTTTTTTTAAAAAAATTATATAAATAAATCTCGTGATTTAAAACTTTTTATTTTATTTTTGTATTTTCTAAATATTACAACAATTTTTTTTTTTTTTTTTGAGACATGGCATGTTCCTTGTTTAAAGACAAAAAAGCTATTAGAATCGTTAAATTGACTAACAGTTGACTAATAGATGGACCAAATTGATAGATTTACGAAAACATGAGGACCACACGCCTTAAAAATGGAAAGACAGTTAAAACACTAACAATTCATGAAAACCTAGGCATTAAATTGATAATCGCCCATAATAATTTTATGTATTCTTTTATTTTGTTAATAAAAATTATAGTGTTCTTGAAAAAAACTTACTGTATATAATGTTTATTAATTATCGAGCTATCTTTTAGAGCTTTAGATAGATGATCATTTATTTGATAAAAACAAATAGGAATTCTAAAAGTTGTTGTGGAAATTTTTATTTTGTGGTTTATCAATAATGTTCTATGGAAAATTATATAATTTTTGTTTTTCATACGACACCAGTTGAGTTATGGATCTGTTTAAGTGCACATTTCTTTGACACTACCAAAAAAAGAACTTGGTTTGCTTCGAATTATTGACAAAATGCTAGCACAGACTAACACATACTAACACATGACTGATAGAAATTAACTCATTCGTATTATATATTGACAATAAATCTCTATTTATAGAGATTACAAACTAAGCAAGCAAGAGGTTATATATAATTTTTAATCTAATGTTATTTTAGTTAAGATATTTTCAACTTATTTGAATTTTTTAAAACAAAACATTTAAATTTTAAATATAAACACGATCGTAATATTCCACCACACTTTAGAATTAATGTCCACGTTGGTCAACATTATCGACGTTAACCTGATACCCGACTATCGGTATTCAATGTGATAATATTATGCCTATATATAATATTAACACATCATAATCTAGCCTATAAATTGCTCAATTTTGTTACTCCAAAAAGTGAAATGTTAGTTCGATATAGAGCTAGTTGATAATTTGAAGACATGATGAGAGAGAATTATAGAGAGAGAAGCTCTGACAACTCTAGCTATGGCAGAAGATCAGATTTTAGAGATAATCTACACTCTATTTTCGTGGACAATCTGAGCCAGAATGTGGATTCGTCCTGCTTGTGAGGGGTTTTCAAGTGCTTCGGTAGGGTGAGAGACATCTATCTCCCTACTGCTAACAAAGTAAGGAAGATTGGATTTGCCTTTGTGAGATTTTCATCCATGGAGGAAGCCAAGAAAGTGGCAAAGCAGACTAATGGAATGCACATCTATAGTAGGGTTATCAGAGTCAGCGTGGCACAAAGTGGATGGAACAACAGGAACGCAGAGGGCACCAGGCATGCTGAAAGGGATAGCAGAAGCTTTCAACAGGAGAAGAAAACAAGGGATAACCGGTCGTACGTGGAGGTGGTAAGGGAACCAAAAAGCAAGGAGGCAAAGAGATATGATCAGAATCATGCCACTCCTAAGGAAGAAGGTGCAACACTTATACTGGATAGAAGGATATTGGATAGGAAATGGCTCGACACCTGTGCGATAGGGGAGATCAAGAAATTATCAGAAGTGTGGCGTGTGAGGAAGAGGTTGGTGGACAGAGGTTTTGTTTTCAAGACCAGATACTTAGGTGGAAGTTTTTTCCTGTGGGATTTCGAGACCGTATCGGAAAGGGAGGGATTTGTTAGAAGCAGATTCTTCTGGGATGATGCCTTTGATTCAATGAAGAAATGGTCGGAAGCCTTAGATACTCAATCCTTCTTGGTGTGGGTAAACATTTCAGGAATTCCTCTAAATCTTTGGAACGCCTCTTTCTTTCAGGCGATAGGCAATTTCTTGGGAAAATTCATTCAAATGGATTGTGATACAGAGCAAAAGAACAGACTTGATAGAGGGAGAATCCTTGTGTCAATGAAGAATAGGCATCTAAATCTTTCCCAGGTGAAGGTTATCGAGGGGAGTAGGAATTTTTCAGTGGGGATCGAAATAGGAAGCCAACAGTTGGATCATGAGTGGATGGCAGAGTTTTTGGGTTTGAATGAAGAACTTAGGCCGGAATCCATGGAGTCTTCCGATCAGGAGGAAGGAAAGGGAGCAGAGTATGGGGATGGCAGATGGCAGGTAAAAGCTGCAAAGGAGATGGAAAGGAGTGGGTATAATGTCAGTGATGCTGACAACCTAGTCAGTCGAAATTTCAAAAAATGGGGCTCAATGGACAAGGGAAAGAAGGCTTTTGTCAGAAAACCAAAAAGGCAGACATCCCATCCAAAGGGTGGCTTCGGCAAGCTGGACTTGGAAAAGAAAAAAGTTGTCAGCAGCAGAGGGGAAAGTGAACAGGAGTCTTCTGACTCTGATGAGCTGGAAGAAGGGCAAATGAGGGATTCCGGGAGATTTAAAGGAGAATGTTCCAAAGTGGGGTGGACTTCATTTGGGCCCAACAATGGGCCAATAGTTGGTCTGGAGCAGAGAAATGAGGGGATCCAGATGCGAAAAGAAAGCAGGCTTAGGAGTGGTAATGGGCTGCAGATAAGATAAGGCAAGAATAAAAAAAGGGAAGGGCCTTCAGACTACACTACTAACTCTTCTGATCAGGTTGTTAGCTCCTCCAGTTCCAGGAGAAAAATGAAGCAAGTGCTCGGGCCAAAGAAGATGTTGGTGAGAAATAGGGAACATCGTGGGGAGGGAAGAATGGTGTCTCTACAATTAGAAGGTCCCATCCAGCTACCACTGAGGGATGCAGAAGGAATGCAGATCAGGGGTCAAGATTTACAGGAAGTGCCGATTATAGTAGATTTGTCTGGATTGGAGAGGGGGGAACAGGTGGAAGAGATAAGAAGAGAGGGGTTGGATGATCAGAGATTTGGTAAAGTTGTGTGGAATTTGGAGGAAGAGATCACTAAAGTGATTGAGAAGGGGGTAGAATTGGGTCATATTGTTAATTCTAATATTGTTGACAGAGATAACAGAGCTTTGAGGTACAAGAAGTTGTTACAGGCATATACTACAGGAAATGGGGATGACCATAGTATAGTTGGTCTTGATACGGAAAAAAGCTGGAATCTAGAAGAAGAAGTGACTAAAGTCATAGAGGTGGGTGCAGCCTTGGGGGTCGACTTTAACAGCAAAGAAGTAGAGATTAGAGAGGTGATTGCTAGGAGGGAGAAGGAAGATGAAGAGAGGATTAAGGGAGCGGGTATTGCTTGAGGTTTGTTCTTGGCTTCGTCTGGGTTTCTTTGTATTTATGATTATTATCTCTTGGAATGTTAGGGGTCTTGGTAGGTTTGAGAAGAGGAGGATGGTTAGGAAGCTGGTGAGTAGGGTGAAACCGGACTTCCTCTTATTACAAGAATCTAAGTTGAGTGTCTTTGATAACAAGGTTTTAAGGTCTTTGGGAGGCTCTTGGTTCTCTAGAGGGTTGGGGGTGGATTCGGTGGGGGCTTCGGGTGGTATCATTTCCCTATGGAAGGATGATTTTTTCAGAGTGGATGCTTGTTCGTCCAACAAGAACTGCATTATTCTGTCAGGTACCTTAGTGAGGTTAGGCAAGGAGGTTGTGATTTGCAATGTTTACGCAGCCTCAGTAGAGTCGGAGAGAAGAGCATTATGGGACCACATTTTATGTCAAATGCAAGTTTTTCAAGCTCCTTGGATTATTGGGGGTGATTTTAATACCTGTCTTGAGCCTGCGGAAAGAGTGGGCGTTGGGAGCTATAATAGCTCCATCAGATTTTTCAGAAGCTTCGTTTTTCAGGCTAATGTCATTGATATCCCTCTATAAGGGATTAGTTTTACTTGGACTAACAACAGAGAGCCCCAAGCTTGGGCGAGGCTTGATAGATTTCTCATTTCTCCGACGTGTTTACGGTGGTTTCCTAACCTGTCCCAAAAAGGCACGCCAAGAGGACTTTCGGATCATAACCCGATTATGCTTTTTGAGGACAGATTGGAGTGGGGTCCTAGCCCTTTTCGGTTCATAAATTGGTGGTTAGAAGACAAAGAGATGATGGGGGAAGCTATGAAAGGTTGGGTTGATTGCAAGGTTGAAGGGTCGAAAGGCTTTGTGATTTTCTCCAAAGCTAAGGCGGCTAAATTGGCACTGAAAAATTGGCTCCAGTCTTCCAAAATTAGCAGGCAGGATTCGAAAATTTTAGAGGATAAGTTGGGGGAGGTTGATGCTAAGGCTAAGGTGGAAGGCTGGACAGAGGGAATTCGGAAGGAGAGGTTGGTTTTGCTAGAAGATTTGTGGAAGATTTACAGGAGAGAGGAACAAGGGTGGAGGCAAAAATCGAGGGTTCATTGGCTGCTATAGGGAGATAGGAACACTAGATTTTACCACAGTATTGCCAACGGAAGAAGAATTAGAAACAGAATTTCGAAAGTTAGGCTTGAGGGGGTGATGGTTTCGGAGCCTAGACTGATTAGAAAGGGTGTGATGGAATTTTTTAAAGGCCATTTCCGAAAAGATGATTGGCAAAGACCTACTTTGGCGGGGGTTAGGTTTAGCCAGCTTTCGGAAGTTCAGAGGCAGATGTTAGAAAATGAATTCAGTTTAGAGGAGGTTAGGTTGGCGTTAGAGAATTGTGAAGGGAATAAGGCTCCGGGCCCGGATGGCTTTAGTATGAACTTCATCAAAGCTCATTGGAATGTTATTCAAGGGGATTTTATGAACTTTATAAATGAATTTCACTCGAATGGGGCTGTGGTGAAAGATCTGAATCGGGCTTTTATTACGCTTATTCCGAAGGTAGTGAAACCGGAAAACATAAGGGACTTTAGGCCTATTTGTCTCGTTAGTTCGTTGTACAAAATTTTGGCCAAAGTTTTGGCTAATAGGCTTAGAAATATGATGGATTCGGTTATTGGGGAAACTCAAATGGCCTTCATTAGAAATAGGCAAATTTCTGATAGCCTAGTCATTGCGGAAGAAATTATCAATAGGTGGAAATAGGATAAAGAAGGGGGATTAATTGTTAAATTGGATTTTGAAAAGGCGTATGACAGTGTGGATCACGGTTTCTTGGACTACATGATGGAGAGGATGGGCTTTGGTAGGATTTGGAGGGAGTGGATTAAAAATTGTGTGTCATCTCCTCTGTTATCGGTCTTGGTGAATGGGAAACCGACGGAGCAATTCGGGTTGGAGAGGGGCTTGAGACAAGGGGACCCCCTCTCGCTGTTCCTTTTTAACATCGTGGTGGAGGGTTTGAATGGGCTGCTGTTAAGAGCGCAAGAGAGGGATTTTATTTGCGGTGAAAAATTTGGTGGTCAAAGGGTTCATGTTACCCATATTCAATTCGCGGATGATACTATCCTTTTCTTGAAACCTAAGACGGATTATGTTCTTAATGCGAAACGTGTCCTTAGATGTTTCGAGCTTGTGTCGGGTTTGAAGATTAATTTCCATAAGTCGTGTGTGGTGAATGTGGGGGGCAATAGAGGAAGAGAGGTACAGAGGTGGGCGTCCATTTTTAATTGTAAGGAGGCTTCTTTCCCCATTTCCTATCTTGGTTTTCCGTTGGGGGGTAGGCCGGGAGCGAAGAGTTTTTGGGATCCGATTGTGGACAAAATTGAAAAGCGGCTTGCCACTTGGAAGAGGAAGTTGTTGTCGAAAGGTGGGAGACTAGTCCTCATTAAATCGGTTCTATCAAGTATTCCCACATACTTTCTCTCGGTGTTTAAAATTCCAGTGGGAGTGGCCCATAAGATTGAAAGATTGCAAAGAAATTTTCTTTGGGGTGACGGGGTGAGTAGGAAAAAAGTTCATGCGGTAAAATGGGAGGATATAGGAGTAAGGCTAAAGGGGGTTTGGGAATTGGTAGAATTTTGGATAAAAACAAGGCAATGTTAGCAAAGTGGATTTGGAGATTCGGAAAGGAAAATGGAGCTTTGTGGAAGAGAGTAATGTGTGCTAAATATAATATCAAGGATTGTTCCTTGAAGTGGAGTTGGCAAGTTTCTAGAGGGGCTTCTTATTTTGTTAAGTCCATGAATATTATTTTGAAGCCAGGGTCTGATACAGAAAAAATTGTTAGGGACGGTTTTAGAATAGTGGTTGGTGATGGGAAGAGAGCTGTGTTGTGGACTGATTTAAAGGTGGATGGTACTCAGTTAAAGGAGGCCTTCCCTAGGTGCTTTGCTCTAGCTATCAATAAAGAAGGGAGGATTCAGGAGAATGGCTGCTGGGTTGGTTCTAATTGGAAGTGGAATATTGGTTTTAGACGTCCTCGTTTCGATTGGGAGAAGGAGCAGGAAAATTGCTTATTCAAGTTTTTAGAAGGCATGGTGGTGAGGAGGGATTTTGAAGATACGTTGGCTTGGTCTCAGAGCAGTTCGGGTTTATTCTCTGTGGGTTCTTTTCGAAAGATGCTGGAGAATATGGATAGTGACAGAGAGGCTGTTCCGAACTTCTTCTGGAAGGGCATAAGCCCTCATAAAATAGAAATTCTAATGTGGCAGATTTGGAAGGGTAAGGTTCTTGTCAAGAAGGTCCTTCAGAGGCATGGGATGAGCCAGATTAGTGACTTGAGCTGTCCTTTTTGCAAGAAGGAGGAAGAATCAATCAACCACCTGTTTCTGCAGTGCAGCTGGTCGTACTCGTTGTGGGAGTGTGGGCTGTCGTGGTGGGGGGTGTTGGGGTGTGTCAGTGGCAGCTTGAAGGGGTGGCTGGAAGGATGGATGAGGCTGTGTCCTAATTTCCAGAATGAAAGAGCTTGGTGTTCCCTATTGTATGCGACTTTGTGGACCATTTGGGAGAATAGAAATCAGCTTGTTTTTGAAGGGAAAGAGCCTTGCAAGGACAAAGCCAAAGATTTGATCAAATTCAGAATTGTTTGGTGGTTTAAACACCTTGGGAGGGGATCTAAGGATTCGGTGGATGTGTTATTCCGGGACATGAGCGGTCTTTGCGTGGAAAAAAAGAAGACGAAGAGGAAGAATATTGTTGATTGGATTCCTCCCCTTCAAGACAGTTTGAAGTTTAACGTGGATGGCTCTTCTAAGGGGAATCCTGGAGCTGCTGGAATGGGAGGGGTGCTTAGGGACTCTAATGGGAAAATACTCTGTCTTTTCTCTGTTTTTCTGGGGTTTCGGGACTCTATTACTGCTGAGATTATGGCTATCAAGAAGGCAGTGGAGCTGTGCAATTCTAATCCTTTTCTGCAGAATCGCGACATTACGGTGGTGAGCGATTCTAAAGTGGCCGTTTCTTGGGTCAACTCGAAAGATTTTGGCAACATTAACCATGTTAATGATATCTATGACATAAGACATGGGCTTCGTAAGAGAGCTGGTCTTACGGTGGTCTTCGATGCCAGAATTTATAATTCGTTTGCTGACAGTTTGGCCAAAATGGGAGCGGATGAGAGAGGGGATTTCACTGATTGAAGTGTCACCTAATTCTTGTGGTCTTCCTGTTCGTGTGTTTCTTGTTTCTTTTGTTTGCTTTTTGGTTGCGTTTTGTTGCTTTTTGTTGGTCTTTGTTTTGGCGTGGTTTGGGTCTGTTGTTCTCTGCTCCCCGGTTGGGGGCTTCTGTGTTTGTTGCTCTTGGTGGCCTTGTGCCTCTTGAATAAACTGTCTTTCAAAAAAAAAATGTTAGTTCGATACGAGACTTACTAAATTGCTCCATAATTGGCACTAGCACCAAATGTACATATGCATGTTTTGATGGATCCAAAAATAGAAACCGATTTGCGTCGAAAGAAACCAAAACCTTCCAAAATGCTAGCGTAGACCAACACATAACCGGTAGAAATTAACTCATATGTTTTATTGATAACAAGTCTTTATTTATAGAGATTACAAACCAAATAAATAAGACGTTAGATAGAATAAAAAGTCTATCTAATGTGATTTTAAATAAGATACTATGAATTTACAACAAAAACAAATATTTAAATTTAAATATAAAGAGGATAGTAACATTGGACCTAACCACCATCGTAGCTCAATAGCCCACATTTAGCCTGATAATGTCTCAGATTCGAGTAGACTCCATTGCAAGTTATATATATATAGATATATATATATATATAATCATTGGACTTGAATAATGACTCTCACATGAGAATGATACGTGAAAAAGGAAATGTACAACCACACACAATCACGAGTGGATAATAATAATAATAATAATAATAATAATAATAATAATTAATTAAAGACGTATCACACTAGAAAGGTGTGTTAACATTTGAATAATCCCTTCAAATCAATTTCAGATTTTGGAATTAATAATCACTTAACTTTTAAAACATAAAAATTGTTACTTAAATTTACAAAAGAGAAGATCACATAGAAACCAATCTGTTATGTTATTAGCTGTTGTATAGTCATTAATTAAATACACAATCCTTTTCGAAAAAAATAAATTAAATACATAATCTTCCATTCCAATTTAAAAAATGCAAGCCACCTAATTTAATTAAAGTTAAATGCTTGATCAAATTAATTAGCTGCCTAGATTAGTTAATAAAGTGACCCATGGTTTAGCTAAATTATCCCTTGATTATAAGGGAAAGTTTATGTGGTTGGAAGACTATCCCATGTCTATGGAGAGTCTGGTATTGGACAATTGCCCTATTTCTTTGTAATCCTTTTGTTTGAATGAAGTTCCTTTAAAAAATAAAAAAATTAATTAGCTGGTGCTTTCAAGATCTCTGCTAATTCATTCTTTGTTCACATTTTGAGTTGTACAAATCAATAATTTCTTAAATGATTTAATATTCAACTCATATAAAAACTCAGTTAATCCAACTAATTATTTATAGATTTTTGGTTGATTTGTTTTTTGTAAAAAAAAAATAAAATGTTCCAATTAAAGAAAACAATTCTCAATCTCACTGACTGGCCGACATTATTTAAAGATGCGGATATTGACATTCATAAATATGATAAGCACACTCATATTTATAAGTACACCTATGTCTAAAATTTAAAATTAAAACATGACTATAAACACCAATCTTAATGCCAATAGTACCCTTATTTAAATGAATGTTTTAATTTTAATACAATTTATTTATAAACCCTCTAAAGTTATTAACACACCCAATTGATTGTTGTACTTGAATGTTGTATATAAACATATTGTGTTAATATAAAATCTTGAAAGAAATTGATCCAAAAGATTTAAAATATCATAACAATATGGACAAAAAAAAAAAAAAAAGTGGAAGAGTAAGTTATATACTAATGATGTCTCGAACATGGAAGTTTTGGGTGGAAACCCACTTGTTGTAGACTTGTAGTCGACATGACTAATAGTAGTCCACCCAGTAGAGTCATTGACCTTGTGAACAACACCAATGGATACTCTGTAAAGAGCTGTCATTAGCAAGAAAACTAGCAGTTTCTTCACTAAAGCCATCGCTAATCAATCAAAAATGAGAAGAAGAAAAAATTGGTGAATTAAGTAATTAAGTAAGAAATTAGGCAATGATCTTGTGGGAAAATACAGAAAGCCTATTAGGGTTTAGTTTTTGGTTTTTTTAATAAAGTAATATAGTTGAAGATATGAGTTTAATTAATAGGTGTAAATAGTATTTGATTTATTTTTAATTAAACTAATTTGTCCTTATTGGTAAATTCCTATTGGGATATTTTTGTAGTTAAAATTTTTATTAAAATATAGGTCATGGGTGTGCTTGTTATATTTATAGGTGTCATTATCGACACCCATTATTTAATCCAAAAATAAAAATCATTCCCATTTTTGTTGTTGTAACCTAGGTAGATTGTTAATTATGAACAAATCTCCATAATTCCCAAAATAAAATAAAAAATAAAAAACAACGATGGATTTGATTAACTGTATGACACCTTATATATTAAAAAAAAAAAAAAAAAATCCAGCAAAACAAAAAGAATTCTGACCTGTCTCATCTTGACTCATTTAATGAAATTTATCATGAATAAATAATTCATTATTAATTTACAATTAAACCATATTAATATATTATGATTAAATATATTGTTTATAATTAGAACAAAATCCCATTTGTATGTTCCAAAATTTTTAACTACCATAACCGTTCAATCCCGGAAAGAAAGCAACCATCTCAAAACACCACATTTTTTTTTTCAATTTCTGTTTTTCTTTCTTTGCTGGTTTTGTTTTTTTCTCTCTCTCTGTCTTTGAATCAAAGAAAAAGAGATCGAATTTTTTCCCCGCCGGTTGGGAAATCGGGGAGGGAAAAAAAAAATCCCCCATTTTTTTCCCTTGGATTTTCTCTCCGTTTCCCTTCCGACCACAACCAAACACAACCCTAAAACCAAGAAATTTCTTTTTTCCAACATCAAAATCTGCAAAATAACCAGAGAAATAAAATCAAAACTATGCCTAGGGAGATCAATATCATTATTGTTCTCTTGAAGTCGAACATTGCATTGCATTGCTACTACTATCATCGCCAAAACCATCTCTTGTAGCACAGCAAGTCTGTGCGATGTTAGACTTACCTTCCTTACCATTCCTTGATTTCGCCGTTGATCTTGCCCCCCTTGTTCTCGTCGCCGTGATTCTCTTTCTCTCTCTTCTCTCTTTCATCTTCATCTTCCATCTCTGCTTCAAGACCCGTAAGTCTCAATATCTCGAGAGCTTCAATTCTCTCTGGACCGTCCGTCTCCTCCTCGTCTCCTTCATCATCCTCTGGGCTCTCAACGAGCTCCTCCGCCTTCCCTTCTTCCGGAAGAAATATTATCACACATTTTTCTCAACTTTAACCCTAACACAACAGGCCAATCTCTGTCGAGTTCACGTCGTTCTCTCTTTAGGGTTTCTCGAGCCTGGTTGTCTCGTTATTCTGCTTTTTCTACTCAGTGTGTCGATCAAGAAGAAAACTCCTCGCAGCTCCTGGGCTCTTGCGTTACTCATGGTCACGTGTCTCCCGGTGTTCTTGTTGCAATTCCTATTCGTTTTCTACCAGCGGTTCGACTTGCACCTGCCCAAATTCTTCATCGAGAGCTCGAAAGTCTCCAGTGCAGACGGGGAAATGGTGTTGTGTTCGTATCCTTTATTGAGCACCATCTTGTTTGGTGCTTTTGTGACCATTTACTGTTTTTACTTCCTGTTTTGTTGCTGGACCGTCCTCTCATTGGTGATCAACAAGACGTTGAGGTCCCGGATTTATTGTTTGTCGGTCACCGTCTTGTCCACAATAGCATTGCAGATTTTCTTCCTGGGGGTGTCCGCCTTTTGGCCGCCGGAGAAACCAGCCTTTAGTGTGCTTGAACTTGTCATATTTCTCAGTTTTTTTACGTGCACCGCCGTGGGGGAGGGTATTTTTATAATTATACCAATCACTGACTCGTTGTCGGTCAGCAGAGAGAGTTTCCGGTTGAATTCCGGTGAGCAGACACGGCCGCTGCAGCCGTTGTCCAATGAAGAAGGTGTATAAGGAAGGAAGGGTGGAGGGTAAAGTGGGGATTTGATTTGGTGGGATGAGGACATTTCTGTCATTACAAATGGAAGATGTGGAGTTGATCATGTTGTTGGATATTTATTGGCGTTGCTCTCTATTAGGATTTGTAAGATTTTGATTTTTAGTACAAATCCATTTTATTTTATTTTATGTTTTAATTAGTTTTTTTTTTTTTTTTTCCCTTATACAATATTGAATTAGTATTCACTACAAACAGAGATTTTGCCAAAATGATGAGACAATGTGCAATATTTCTTGTCTCCTTTTATTTATATTTATGCTTTCTACGTTGTTTGTTTGTATGCATGTGTATACTGTTTATATGATCTTTCAATCGAAATCAATTCTCACCGGGATTTGTCATGTAATAGAAAAATATTTTGAAGACCATACTCATGTTATCAAATAAAGAATTTGTTGCTACTCATGTAATTGATAAAGAGTTCTAAAAATTTATATCATTTTTGAGGAGTTTTTTGTGACTTGGCACACGTTTATTTAGCAGCAAAATAACCTCACACACTTGCACGTGTGTATATATATATATCTTCTCTAATCAGGACCGTCCTAACTTTATAGTTTCAGAACGTCCAACCAGAGTCATACATTCACAATGGACCCACAGCCTCACATTAACAAATACTCACACCCAATATGAATGTGTGGCTGTGGTTAGACGTCTTTAACTTATAATTTTCAAATGAGGACGTCCTGAGGATAGTAAATATGAGTCACTAGTTTTACATGCTTTGACAGTTTGACTCAAGTGTGTATACACTTGACAAAACTAGTGGGTCACATTCTATATCCTCATGAAGTTATATCAGAACATCCGCATGAGAACGAGACTATATATATCACATTTGGTTTGTTTCAAGATTTAATTCTCAAATGTGAGTTTTGGTTTGCTTCGATGATTTTAATTAATTAATTAATTAATTTATTTATTTTACTGATTTTGATATGTTCTTACGGAGAAGATGAATTATAATTTAGTCGAGACTTATTTGCAACTATTCCAAGACTTATTATAAGAAATTCAAAACTTACTTTTGAACTTGCAAGAAACATACTAATGTGCAAACATTACTAAGCTATTGATGTGTAAAAAGAATTAAAAAAAAATAAAATAATAATTGGCTAAGCATCGAGACGTAGGGATCGTTTGTTTTTTCCACTTAAGACTTAATAGGTCTGAATTGAACTCATTAAGTTGTTTTGTTTGTTTTTTTAAGTGGTCAAATAACTTAAAAATATCAAAAAACAAATTATTTTTTTTAAAAAAGGTAAGAAATCCCGACTTTTAACTTAATTCAAAATCACTTAATTATAATTAAAATATTTTCTTCAAAGTTTATCCTCCAAAAAAAGATATATTTTTAAATTTATTCTAATTTGATATGGTGTAGAATTCTTTCTTTTAACGTATTTCTTATTTTAAAAGGCTTTTAGGAAAAAAAAAAAAAAAACCTCTAATCACTTCTCATATTGAAATTTTCCTGAAATTAAACAATTGAATTTCTCTCCTACCAAATTCTGGTAAGAACTCTTCAATTTTTTTTATCTGTGTAGTGGTGAATAAACTTGTCTATCACATTATAGTGTTTGTTATCGTTATTTTATTATGATATTATGATCATGATGTTATAATATATTGTTTTCTTTAGTAATCCATTTGTTTTTCATACATATCTTGATATATATATATATATATATCAATATTTTTGTCACAATGATTTATATATCAATTGTTAATTCTTGATGTTTCTTTGGTTTCTCTTGTAGCCGCCTGGGGTTTTTTGTTTTTAGTCTCTCCTTTGGTTTCTAGAATTATATACTGGATATTCGGACAATACGTAAAATTGAACTTGAACTTTTTTTTTTAACAATAAATTGAACTTGAACTTTGTTTGGAGAATAACATGCAAAATTATATTCCTGGATGAATTTTTTATTTTGTTAAATTAAAATTTGTTTGTGGAAGAACATGCAAAATCTTATAAAGAGTGTTGCATGTTAAATTACTTCTTTTAATTAGTATAGGTATAGATGTAAAATTACTTATTTTCAAATAAATTTATTTTTAAAAAACAAACATGTTGACAGTACATTCAGACGTGAGAAAAAAAAAAAAAACAAACATGTCATTCAGATTCAGGTTTTAATCACTATTTAGTCTTCAGTCAAATTCAGGACTATTCAGTCTTCAGACAAAAAAACAAACGACCCCTTAGGTGAAATAAATTAAGTCTCAAAAAGTATGGAGGTCTTGGCATAATCAAGTTCACAATAAAGGAACCAAGGCATCGAGACTTATTGTTTGTTTGTTTGTTTGTTTGTTTGTTTTTTTATCATTCTTCATTGTTTCCCAAATCTTGAAGCTTCACACCAGCTTCGATACTTATTATTATATTTTTTTTCCCTCTAGTAAGTCTCAATGCTTGGTCAAAGGTCAAGCTTCGCCACTTAATAGCTTTTTTTTTTTTTTGTTATATATGTATTCCACCAATACGTAAGTCTTGACAATTGTATGAGAGTTATTAACTTGTGTAGAAAAAATGAGGAGGGAGAAAGCTAGAGGGAAGCTGATTCAGCAATGATAGGAGAGATCTTAGGAAAGAGTTTAAAGCATCTCCAATACAAAAGTGGCTTGCATACCAATAATTGTTGATATGACAATAATGTCAAGGGACTTGCTTACTATGTGGCATAAAAATAGATTTGATAGACAATCAACTCAAAATTTGGTCTCCAATGCTTCTGTCTAAAACAAAATTGTTTTAATGACATGTCCATCTTTTTTTCCTGTTTTATTTTTTTATTTTATTTCCTTACCAAAAATATATGAAAAATTAATGTCAGTTTTAAATGTTTGCTGAGTCAACCTAAAAAATAGCTATGCAATAGACCGTCTGAAAGTGGACGGTCATGTTGACAATGTCTAATATTTTTTTTGCCACATCAGCTTGAGGTTGAATATGCACGGTTGTATTGGAGACACAATTATTAACATAACGTCTGTTTATCCTACGTGACATCTTTTTTTTTTCACAAGCCGTGCTTGTATTGGAGATGCTCTTAGAGAGAACTTCTTGTAAGACCCGAATTTATTTTTCCTCTTTAATAATAATAATAGATAAATAGAAGTGTACTATTATTTTGTTAGTTGGTTTTAGACAGGAGATTGGTAGGTGGTTTAGTAGTACAAAACCACTAACTCCTTAAACTGATTATCTTTAACTCAATGAGATATTAGGAAATTGAATTAGAATTGAATTTTTATTCTCTTTAAGAGAGATAAATAAGTTTTCACGTTAAAAACTTTTATATTCTTTTCTATGCTTTCTTTTCTGAAATCGATAACTCTCACAAAGAAAATAGAAAACTACTATTCTGTAGATTGTGTTAGAGTGTTTTCAAGGTAAAGTTCTTAAACTTACTTTCTCTGTAAATATTTTTTTCATTCAAATATCTCATTAACAAAGATTGGGCCTCTATCAATTGTTCGATTTTTGTTTTTGGATGGAGATGTCTTAATGCATGAATTCTGGAGTTCATTAAAGAGTTCAAATTTGAGTGTTAGTATAGGTTGCAATTTTGATTTATTTTAATATTGGTGAAGCAACTTGCTGTGTCAATTATTTTAATTATATTTGTAGGTTGCAGTTGACAGTAAATTTTGGTGTAAGAATATTAGACATTTATATCAACTGGATTATAATTTTTGGAATTTTTGGTTGTCTTTATCTTAGAAAGATTTTATTTCTAAATCGGTTATATATGCAGATTTTCTGAATCATCAAACCGACCTTGTTGTGTTAGAGTAATTTTAAATTGATATTGGGGATGTATTTAGGTCTGATTTTTGGTACTATGGTTTTAGAGATATAATTGAATCAGTATATAAATTTTCGTAAACTGTAATGATATATAAATAATTAAAATTTGTGGGTATATTTGATGTTTAAGCCATAATATTTAGGCTGACCGTCATGAGCTTTTGGTATCGTAGGAATTTTAATTCAAAAACGGAGATAGATTAAATTATGATTTTCTGTATAGAGATAGAGTACTGATATCTTAGTCTATAAATAAAATTTTTGGTATTTTTCATGGTATGTAGGGTTGTTAAACTTTGATATGAAGTATGGTTGGAGGATCGAAATTTATGCTGTCAGGATTGACCCTTGTGTGCTTAGGAAATTATAGAAATCCATAGGTGTTTGATAAAATTCTGATATTTTGAGGGGAGTTATTAATCTGATGTTTAGGTTTATTGACTAAGTTTCGAAACATTTTGAGGCCCTTAAGATTTTCGAATCACTAACGTTTGAGCACTAAAATCTGTTTTACTGGAGTTTCTACAATAAAATGAATAAAAATGTATTTTCTTCTAAAAGGTGGAGTCAGATTTCCTTTAATTGGTTAATTTGATTGAAGGATTATTATTCTAAATGTTTAGGTTCCGCGTGTGACTTTCCAATATAGTTAGTGAAGCATTAAACTTGCTATCTTCTAAGGTAAGTGGTTGCAATATATATATATATATATATATTTCCTTATGAAACAAATTTAATTATATTGTGAACTATGTGGAATTCCACCTCATGAGTGCACATGGTGGTAAACAAAACTTGGCTTGCATGCAAGATGCATGTTGACAGCCTATATATAAGTGAGGCAAACGTGTCTGATAATGGCACAATGTGTAGAAAAATTGCAATATGTACCCCTTGTTTGTATACCTATAAATATGGCCTTTTTATATTGTTAAGAGGATTGATGATCTGATATCATTACAACTATTTGTTCTCTAATATCTCTCGTCCCTCTTTCTCACTTTCTTATGCATATATCTCATCTCTTCTTCTATTTCTATTTTATTTCTTTATTTATTCTATTTTTCTTTGTTCTTTATTTAAGTATTATTCCCTATTATTTTAATTTCATTTACAACACGTTATCAGCACGATACTGTTATTTCCAGAACCTGAAGTTCTAAATTTATTGCTATTGGAACTTGAAGTTCCTAGATTTATTCTAGAACCTGAAGCTTCTAAATTTATTTTTACAAGAACCTGAAGCTTCCAAATTTTTATTTATTAATACCAGAACATGTAGTTCTGGATTTACTTTCTCGCATTTTATTTTTACGTAATTTATTTTCCTGCATTTTATTTACTTTTATGCGATTTACTTTCTCACGATTTACTTTCTCGCATTTATTTACTTATACGCTTTTATGAGATTGGCTATGCCAACCTACCAGAACCTGCAGTTCTGAATTTACTTTTTCCGCATTTATTATTACGCATTTTATTTTGTAATTTTTATTTAAGCAATTTGGTCACCCATCCAGAACCTGAAGTTTATGGATTTATTTATAATTGCCGGAATCTGAAATTTCTGGATTTTTTTTTTTTTTTTATATATATTTGAAGATTTAAATTTCTCGGATTTTTATCAGACCAGAAGTTCTAACTCTGAATGTGATTTTCGGATAACCAGAAGTTGTAATAATGTCAAAACTTGCAAATTTGAAATTTGCTACACTGGAAGTGTCTAGGGATAATTACGATCTGAATGCCTAATACCTAATGGTCACAGAACCAGAAGTTCTATGGCAATAACTAAAAGACCAATTTGATAACCAACCAGATGTTGCATTACCAAATGTCAGGTATCAGTGGTAACATTTACGTTTTCAAGACTTTAGATCCGTCTTTGAGTATAATTATGTTTTATTCAAAATCACTATACAGCTAAAATTGTGTGGTCAGGATGTAATCTCGAATCATCAATAACAAAGGCAATAACAATTCTACTCCCTTTTCATTTTATCTCATATTATTTTTCCTCTCTTTCATTTATTCTCTCGCCTTGCCTTATTTTACATAAGCAGTAACTATTTCTCCTTCATCTATTTCATATTATTACTTATTTCCCTATTCATTTATCTCAGTTATTACTTTATCTGATATTTTAATTTTATTATAACATGCATCTATTTATTTTTATGCAATTTATGTATTTGAGTATGCCAACTAACCAGAACCTGAAGTTTCTGGATTTGTATATATTATATGTTAAGCGTAACTAGGTCAATCGTTAAGTTTTTAGAATTTAAACCAAGCTCGGCTAGACCGATTAACCAGAATCTGAAGTTTCTGAATTTATCATTATAATATTTAAGTTGGCGCGGTTTTACCAACCAATTAGAATATGAAGTTCTAAACTTTAAATTTTAGTAAAAATATGGAGTTCTGGATTCATTAATATGTACATGAATGTCTTACTTGGGACCTGAAATTCCAAAATTAGAATTCTATATAGAACCTGAAGTTCTAATTTTGAACACAGAGTATTGAATTTGAACTTTAATTTCTTAAGTTTTGAACATGAAGTTCTAATCAGACTTAAAGCTCTGAATTCAATTTAAATTGTGATATTAAAACTTCTATGTCAAAGTTTATTATAACCAGAAATTCTGAATTGGATCAAGTTACGATTTTTTCATCTAGAAAGTCAATTTGTAATTTTTATTTAAAACCTGAAGTTTTCTGAATTTTATGAGTCTGCAGTTCATGGTCGAACCGAAAGTTCAAAAAATCAATATGATTCATGATTTTGTATTTATGAAGTGATATATTTTCATATCTATATGTTTATATTGTTGATCACTTTGTCTAATATGCACTTTATTTTTCATTGTGAATAGATATGTCTTTAAACGGTAAATTAGATGATATTGAAAAGCAAGATACTAAAGATATATGTCTGGCCGATAGTGCAACGACGCATACGATTATGCGAAATCAGAAATATTTTCTGAATTTAACTGTGCTTAAGGCAAATGTTAATATAATATCAGGTCCAGCAGATCTGATAGAAGGCTTCAGTAGAACCATGATATTGTTACCAATCGATACTAAAATATATATCAGTGATGCTTTATATTCAAGTAGATCCAAAAGAAATCTACTTAGTTTCAAAGATATACGGTGTAATGGATATCACATAGAAACTATAAGTGATGAGAATATTGAGTATCTGTGCATTACTTCTCATAATTCAGGCCAGAAGCTCATTATGGAAAAGCTGCGTGGTTTATCATCTGGATCATATTACACTTTTATAAGAGGTGTAGAAATTTATGCAGTTATGAACCAGAAGTTCTCAGACCCAAAAATATTTATGCTTTGACATAACCGTCTTGGTCACCTAGGATCTACAATGATGTGTAGAATCATTGAAAATTATCATAGACATCCATTAAAGAACCAGAAGATTCTTTTATCCCATAAAAATTTATATACTGCATGTTCACAAAGGAAATTGGTAATAAAACCATCCCATCCTAAGGTTGGCTTTGAATCCTCATTATTCCTACAAAGGATTCAAGGGGGACATATGTGGACTTATTCATCCACCAAGTGGACCGTTCCGATATTTCATGGTCCTAGTTGATACATCCAGCAGATGGTCACATGTTTGTGAGATTACTCGCACAGATTATTAGGCTTCAGGCATATTTTTCTGATCATCCGATTAAATCAATACACATTGATAATGCGGGTGGATTTACTTCCAAGACATTTAATAAATATTGTAGATCAATTGAGATTGATGTTGAACATCCAGTTCCACATGTTCATCCTCATAATGGATTAGCAAAGTCACTTATCAAGCATCTCCAGGTAATTGTGAAAACTTTATTATTTCGATACAATTACCGATTTCTATATGGAGACATTCTATTCATCTCTGACCCACTGCTTATCATTATTACTTACCATTACAACTTGTAATTGGTCATAGATATGCTCATTTTTAAGATAATTGATCATCTTATAATTATTAATCAGTTACTTCATATATTAAAAGTAACAAAATTTTATAAGTTGCTATCTCATAAACCCCGGCCGGGTGATTGTTCCTGAAGAACGATCTGAGTAAAATGTAATAAATAAATCATCTGATACATATCATAAGTTTGTAAATCTTTTATTTCGAAATGTATGTTCCCAGAAGAGGGAAATAAATTATCAGGATCCTAATGTAAACAAGACTCGAGTTATGAATAAATTCACTTTCTCTAAATCAACTCTATAAGAGTTAGATATATCTAAAGAGACACAAAGTCCCTGAAGTGACTAAATCCATTGAAATGGAAGAAATCTCAACAGAGATACAAGTATATTGAAATTGAGAAAATTTCTATAAATCATATGAAAGAAATGTGGAGTCATAAAGAAGCAATAATTGATGATGTATTTTTATACACAATAGTGCTACTGAAATTATAAATGATAATTATGAAACTCATAGTATCGATGATTGTAGACAAATGCATGATTGGCCTAAATGGAAAGAAGCAATTCAAGCAGAATTGGCTTCATTAACCAAACGTAAAGTATTTGGACCAATAGTCCAGATGCCTGAAGACGTCAAACCTGTTGGATACAAATGATTTTTTATATGGAAACGTAATGAGAAAAACAAGATGGTGCAACATAAGGCACGACTCATAGCACAGGGTTTCTCATAGAGACCTGGTATTGATTTTGATGAGACGTATTCACCAGTGATGGATACAATTACGTTTCGATTTATGATAAGTTTAGCTGTCTCAGAAAGACTTAAAATGCGTCTTATGGACGTAGTAAATGCCTACTTATATGGCTCACTCGATTCAGATATTTATATGAAAATCCCTGAAGGATTTAGAATGCCAGAAGCATACAACTCGAGACCTTGCAATTTATATTTGATTAAATTACAAAGGTTCTTATATGGATTAAAGTAATTTAGGCACATGAGGTACAACTGCCTCAGTGAATATTTGATTAAAGAGGGATATATCAATAATCCCATATGCCCATGTGTTTTCATAAAGAAATCAGAATCTGGATTTGCTATTATAGCAGTTTACGTTGATGATATGAATTTGATTGGAACTCCTGGAGAGCTCCTGAAAGCTGCTGAATATTTAAAAAAAGAATTTGAAATAAAAGATCTGGGAAAGACAAAATATTGTCTCGGTCTGAAGATTAAGCATAAATCAGACAGAATACTTATCCATCAATCAGCGTATATTGAAAAGATTCTGAAAAGATTTAATATGGATCATGCTCACTCATTAAGTACTCCTATGATTGTTAGAACCCTTGATCCTAAGAAAGATCCATTTCGACCACTGGGAGATGGTGTAAAGATACTTGGTCCTGAAGTACCATATCTTAATGCAATTGGTGCTTTATTATATTTGGCTTAATGTACTTAACCAGATATCGCATTTTCAGTAAATTTACTTGCTAGATTCAGTTCAGCGCCAACTAGAAGACATTGGAATGAGATCAAACATCTTTTTCGTTATATTCATGGAACAAAAGATTTAAGGGTTATATTTTTCAAAACCTAACGATTTTTCAGGTTTACTTGGTTATGCTGATGCCGGGTATCTGTCTGATCCCCATAAAGCTCATTTACAAATGGGGTATGTTTTTACCTATAATGGCACAGCAATCTCTTGGCGCTCCACAAAGTAAACTATTGTTGCTACATCATCTAATCATTATGAGATCCTTGCGCTTCATGAAGCAAGCCAAGAATGCATGTGGCTAAGGTCAGTAATTTATCATATTCAAAATACATGTGGATTTTCATTATCTACAAGAATGCCTACACCAATATTTGAAGATGATGCGGCTTGTATTGCTCAAATTAGAGGAGGCTATATCAAAGGAAATATAACCAAACATATTTCTCCTAAATTCTTCTATACTCATGAATTTCAACCGAGCCGACAAATTGATGCTAAACAAATACAGATAATCTGGTAGATTTGTTTACTGAAGTATTGCCTACATCAACTTTTGAGAAAATGGTATATGGAATTGTCATGCGTCGTCTTTGCAAATTACATGATTGATATTGAAGTTTCATTCAGGGGGAGCGTTCAATCAGGGGAAGCAAAAATTTTGAATGGACATATGTGTACTGTACTCTTTTTCCTTCTACCGGATTTTGTCCCACTGGGTTTTACCGGAAAGGTTTTAATGAGGCAGTTCTGAACACATCCACACCACTCGATCCAGAAGATCATTGTATATGTTTTGCTAAGGTTTTTTGTCCTACTGGGTTTTTCCTAGCATATTAAAATACAAACGGTGGAACTCCAAGGGGGAGTATTGTGAACTATGTGGAATTCCACCTCATGAGTGCACATGGTGGTAAACAAAACTTGGCTTGCATGCAAGATGCATGTTGACAACCTATATATAAGTGAGGCAAACGTGTCTGATAATGGCACAATGTGTAGAAAAATTGCAATATGCACCCCTTGTTTGTATACCTATAAATATGGTCTTTTTATATTGTTAAGAGGATTGATGATCTGATATCATTACAACTATTTGTTCTCTAATATCTCTTGTCCCTCTATCTCACTTTCTTATGCATATATCTCATCTCTTCTTCTATTTCTATTTTATTTCTTTATTTATTCTATATTTCTTTATTCTTTATTTAATTATTATTCCCTAAACCCCTCATCCAATGTTGGGTTTTATGCCATAAAACTTGTAATTTGTAAATGTTATAAATTCATTAATAAAAGAAATAGTTAATTTATTCAATTAACATAACTCATACGTTTATATTATATGTGTTAACATCTAAGATTGTTAGATGTAATCTCAAAATGAGTATATGAATGTCATATACAGAGGAATTCATTTTGAGACATGTAATCTAAAGAGTCCGTAGAAAGCAAATAAAGTTGGGTGCTTTATTTGTGGTTAATCTACAGCTGTGGTTCATTCCGTAAATGTACGTTGGTCTAATTCTAGACTACTCATTTGGTGTTATGAGAATGGAGGCACCTTATATGATTTGATCATATAGGATTGGGCCATGATCTTTGTGAATCTATCACTAAGATTCGTTAGTTCAAAAGATTCATATATATTGACAAATAATGGCTGTATATGGGTGATCTAAATCCTGAGTGTCTTACTGACTCCTTTTAAATATACCATGGGTGAGATTGGAATATCATTCCCGATCAATAACTCTGTATCTTGGAATCACTGTTTGGCTTGTGGCTGGGAAGGTATGCACACAATAGTGTAATCCACTCATTCTTACAACAAGTAGATGAGTAGTTCCCTTAAGGGTTGATTCGAGACTTGAACGATTAAGAGTGCTCTCTCTCTTCTATAAAGGAATGAAGGATATAATCATTCATTAGAGAATCAATGGTATTTAAAGGAAAAGATATAACTAGAGAGGTATAACAGACTTTATGACCTATCTCTAATTATGAACTACTTGTGGAGGATCATACCATATGTAATAGCTATATCGATGGACACTGATAATTTGGTTGTGCAAAACATCTACAGTTTCAAGAGTACAACCTTGGGTTTTTAGTGAAATAACTCTGAGGTTAATAATTATGAAATGTTAATTAAAGAGTTTAATTAATTTTTCTAAGTATTATTGGAGCTCAAAACTATGGGTCTATTAAGTCGCCTTGTTACCATCACTAGCCTTACGATTGATGGTAACAAGGCTTACGGAGAATTGGATAGTCCAATTAATTGTATTACGAAAGTAACTTAAATATATTTTAGGAATTAATTAAATGATGTGATTATTTAATTAATATATTATTTAAATGCTAAATTAAATATTATTAAATAATATGATTATTTAATTGATATATTAATAATTAAGAATTATTAATAGTTATATGGAGGTTTCAGAGAGCAAAAGAATAAAATAATAAGTGTTATTTTTATATACTCTAAATAGGTCAAATGTTCAAACCTTAGTGGTGACCGAATTAAAAAGGATTTAGAATCCTATTTTAACTTGGATTACTAAACCCTAGGATCTTAGTATATAAGATATACTTATAAGGAAAAATAAACAAGTTAGGGGCGGCAACAAGGAGAGAAAAAGAAAGAGTTTTTTTTTTTTTTTTTTTTTTTTGTTGTTCTCCCCTTCAGGTGGTCGAATTCACATGAGAAAGAAAAGAGTTGTCTTCTGGTTCTCTCAAGTCTCCATTCAGCTGCTCTCGGAATCCGTGACGTGCCCACACACACAGTTGCTAGATCACGGGACATAGCTTGGAAGGATTAGTGGTGAAGGATCGAAAAGAAAACGAAGGAGTGTTCTTCAAAGATATGAAAACAAATCTCTTCCTCATATTCGTGTATACAAAAAGGTCACAATAAGACGATAAAATTTTTGAAACCTATCGTTCTTAAATCTTTTGACTCAATATCTATTTTCCGCTGCGCAACCTCCCCACAATTGGTATCATAGCCAATTTTTGATATACATGAATATGTTATATTTGTTTTCAAAGTCTTTTCGATATGTATGATATGTGTAGGCACAATCTAGGGTTGTATGATGTTATATATATATATATTTTATAAACATGGTTGATCGTTAATTGTATGGTACAATTAGTTTAGTTAAATTTGTTTCCGGGTTGTAATAATTAATTTATTTTTTTTCGGATGTAATTGTTCTATGTAAATCAATATTTTGTAATATGATTATTGTAATCTTGTACAAAGAAGACGATTCGACAACACATGAAGAAAGAAGACAACGCACGCGAGAACACGAATGCACAAGGGTTGCTGCGTGCAAAGCAAGTGTTGTTGCGCCCAAGGCAACCATGCACAGCGGGTGCCGCACTCCAAGGCTTGGCAGCGTAACCAGATACGCTAGTCTTGCGCATAAGTGAGCAGCTGGGCGCTGCGTTGCTTGTGCGTAAAGCTGAGTGTTCGCCACGCTAGGTTTGCGTATTCGGAAGTGTGAATAGGTCGAAATTATTATTTTTTAAAATACTTTGGGCCTCTAATAAATGTTAGTGTAACATTTGGGCCTCAGTTTTTGATTCATGAGATGGATCACCATTGAAAAAAAAAAAAAAAAAAAAAAGGAGTTAATCAAGTTGGACTTGGTTAAAAGCCCATTAGAAGCAAAAGATGGACTTGAAGAAAAAGGAATTACAAGAAGACCATGGAATGCTAGGGATGGCAAATATCCCCGTGGGGACGGGGCCCCACGGGGACCCGCACTTTTGGGGTGGGGATGGGGCGTGGATGGGGATAGATAGTCTAACCCGCAATGGGTATGGGGCGGGGTTGGGTTTTATACTCCCCGCCCCGCCCCGCCCCGCCCCACCCCGCCCCGCCCCGCTTAAAATAATACTTAGTTAAACTACGTAGTTTCAAAGAAAATAAATATATATATATATATAAATACATTAACCCTAACTTTACATCTCACTTAACATAAAATGACAAAACAAAATACTATTAAAAAAACCCTAGCCGCTAACTTCAACTCTAAGTCTCTAATCCTCAAACAACTTGAAGTTCACCGTTCAAGCTTCAATCTCAAACACAAGAGGACATATAGTAAGTTTCTTTCTCAAATAACTTTTAAAACTAAAAGTTTAATAACAACGTTTTTTTTTTTTTATTATTTTTTTATTTTTTTATTTTTTTAAGTTTATTACTTTAATAATTCTCAACTCTTGAATTAAATTTAATTCGTTTATCACTACTTCAGGTAGGCACAAATATGTCTACACATGCACTAAAAAGTGAAGGCCCAATACTGGTGTTATCAAGAGAAAATTGTGTAAACATACAAGAACAACATGGGGTGGAAACAAACTAAAGAAGAGAGAACTAGAGAAATAAATGCAACTATTAGTGATTAGCGTTACGATTTTCGAACATTTTGACTTCATAATTTATGTTTATGTTTGAAAATGATTGAATTTACTTGTGAAAATTATGTTTATGAGATGTTTTTTAATAATTTCTTGGAATTATTTACTACTTGATATATTATATCATATTCAATGGTTATATATTTATTATTTAAATAAGTAAAAAAAATTATAAATGGGGTAAATGGGTGGGGATGGGGAAAGCACTCCCCATTGTACCTTGCCCCGCCCCAACCTGCTCCATCTATGGTGGGGTTTTATGAGGGGATGGGTTTTCAAAAAATAAATGGGGTGGGGTGTGGGGAAGGCCACCCCGCCCCGAACCCTCCCCATTGCCATCCCTATCAGGAATGCCTTGGATTGATTTTTTGTAATTAGATTTTTTTGTTTTTTTAGTTAGATAAAGCTCATTGTACTCAGTCAACTCATGTATGTTTTATTTATAAGATGATTAAAACAATTTCATGCATATTTATGCCATATAGATTAGAAGTTCCTACACTTGGATTATAATATATCATACATGATTAATAGCCTATTTGATTTATATGTAGTTTATTTTTATTTTTTTAATATGATTAATTGAAATTGAATAATCACATAAATTGGCTATTAATAAAGAGATTAGTTTTTAGGAGTAAAAACTTGGTAATTCTCATTAATTACTGATCTTTCATTAAAGAGTTTAATTAAATAGACTAGTAAAGCTCAATCCATTATTAAGATTAATATAATTAAGGACTTAATAATAATTTGACAGAATAACGTGGTTTAGTTTTAATAGTTAAAACTTGCCAATTCTCACATTTAATTCTAATCTATTTAAACTAGTTTATATAGATTAGAATTCAAATTGTGGACCGGTTCCTGTGAGGAGACTAAGATGGTTCGGGTTTCTTGGGATCGTTGTTGTAGGCCTTACTCTCAGGGTGGTCTTGGTCTGAAAGATATTGGGTTGCTAAATGACTCACTGTTGCGGAAATTCACTTAGAAGTTTATGACCACTGATGGTTTTGCTTTCTCTTTTCTTCGAGAGAGGTATCTCAGGCATTTGCAGAAGCCTCATAGAGGGTATGTCACCTCCTCGATTTGGTTTTTTCTTCGGTCTAATTATAGTTCCCTTCTTAAGGAAGGTATCTGGCTGATTGGCGAGAACTCTCAGAGGGACTTTTGGTGGGATAATTGGTTGGGGGTTCCCATTTTGGACATTTTAGGGATTCTTGATTATTTAGCTAATCCGCTCTAGGCGAGGGTCTCGGATTTTATTCATCAGGGTAGATGGGTGCTGGACGATTGTTTCCGAGCGCGCTTCCCGGATCTGTGTTTTCGGATTGATCGTATTGTAATTTCTCCTATTGTGGATTCTCTGGTTTGGGCTAATTCTCAAGATGGCCGTGTTTCTTGCAAGACTGCTTATTCTCAGTTTCTTCGTGATATTCCTCAGGTTGTTTAGTGGAGAGCTGTTTGGTCCCGTTTTATTCCCCTCTCTCGCTCAGCTCTGACCTGGCATTTGATGTTGAACAGGCTTCCTACTGAGGATCGCCTTAGTAGGTCTGGGTTCCAGTTGGCTTCTCGTTGCAGTATTTGTGAGGTTAATAGTGAATCTGTAGATCATCTTTTTCTTCATTGTCCCTAGCGGTTGCTCTTTGGGAGGCGGTTTTCTCGACTTTCCAGCGACGTGTCTCTACCGAAACTTGCCAATCTTTCTTCTTGTAGGCCATGTCGGTTTCCTTTAGTGAGCAGGTCAGGATTTTATGGAAAGCGGCTATCTATACTATGATATAGGGGGTGTGGACTGCTCGTAATCAGTGGATCTTTGAAGGGAAGTTGGTGGATTTTAGATCTATCCTTTCTTTGGTTTTGTGTGCGGTTTCAGAGGCTAATCGCCTGGAGATTGGTTGTATGCGTAATTGTATAGACGACCTTTTGATTATTCGTCGTTTTGGTCTTCGGGGTCGCTCTTCTAAAGCCCCGGTTATCAAGAGTGTGATTTGGTCGCCTCCGGCCCCCGGTTGGATCAAAGTGACTACATATGGTGCTGCTATGGGCTCTCCGGGGGTTGGTGGTTGTGGTGGTATCTTTCGGAACTGTAGAGCATTTGTGAAAGGTTGCTTTGCTATTCCTCTTGGTCAGGTTTTGGGTTTTGAGGCCGAGCTTCTGACGGCCTCATTGGCCATTAATTTTGCTTGGAAGTATATGTGGCATCGAATCTGGCTTGAGAGTGATTCTTCTTATGTAGTTCAGCTTCTTTCTTCTCATTTTGAAATGGTTCCTTGGAGGGTTCGTCAGACGTGGCAGCGCTGCATCTTCCAAATCTCGCATATGGATTTTCAGATTTCACATATTTTTAGAGGGGAATCAGGTTGCAGATACGCTTTCTAAGCATGCTTTGGAGCTTCAGGCTGATTCTTGGTGGTTCTCTACCCCGCCGTTTTGTTCTTTTTTAGTTGGCAATAACTGCATGGGCCGAGAGTCTTTTCGTTTTTCTTGATGTTTCCTTTTTCTTTTTGGTGTGGCCTACGTGCCTCTTTTTGTTTGGGGTTGTTTTCCTCTGGCTCTTTGTGCTTTGTTGCTTTTTGTCACTCTTTACTTTCTTTTTTCTTTTTATATATGGATACTGTCTAAGGGTTTTTCAGCATATAATCGCTTGTGATGCTCTTTCCCCTTAGATCAGTCCAATTTTATTTATAAAAAAAAAATAAAAAAATTAGAATTCAAATAATAAATTAGTTTTTTAAATAGTTTAAAAATCCAATTTATTATTTAATGTTAATAGGATGAGATTCTAGTAACATAACCTAAATAAACTAGATTTTTCTTAGCCATTTAATCTAGGTTCATCTAAAAGCATTAGAAAACCGTAACAGCAAATAGTGAACGGGAAAGGGATATATAACATTATATCTCGTAGCCTCTATCGTTATTTGAACACCGTGAGATTCAAATGGGGCCTAGAGATGGCTTTGTTTTCGTCCTCCCTAAGGAAGGTCTCCATAAGAGTCAATACCAAGGTTAACTTCTTAACATATAGGATTTTCTGGATGTATTTTGGGATTGACAAACCCTAAGGCAGCAACTCTCAAGTTAAGTTCAAAAGATCTGAAATGATAGGTTACACTCACAAGGATTGAAGTAAGTTGGGTAATTGAAAATAGGTCAAATAAATATGGGTCAAATGAATCTATGATTTAAGTTATGTTGCTTATATAACAAAAGTGTAGTGATTTGTATTATTATTATGCTATAAGTATGTCTAAAATGTATGCTTAGGAGAGAAAAATTATAAATTTTAGTGTGTTTTTTGGATACATATTTTAAAAACAGTTAAAATAAATAAATAAATAAATAAATAAAATAAGAATAAAAGGAAAAAAAAAAAAAAAAAAAAAAACTATCATTTTACATGTGTTCAAAAAGTTATTTTTAAAAAAGAAAAATAATGTTTCAAACTTGTAATCCGAAAGTAAATTGCTTTCAAAAATCAAAATGATTTTTTAATGAAAACGATGTATAAACTTATCCCAACAAACAACTAACTTCTCTATTTATTTTATTTTTATTATTATTATTATTATTATTATTATTATTTTGGATTTTTTGAAAACTGTGGGTATATTTTAAACTTTCAAATTCTTCTAATATATTTAGAAGTCCTTTTGTTTTTTGTCAAGAAATATAATTACTTTTTAAAATAATCTCATTTTACTGGGCTGTTAATTATTGGGCTTTTTTTCCACATGTAGTATATCGATTCTTCAGCCCAATACTCTTGAAGACTTTGCATCCAATGGTTGACAAACACATGGCGGCCCGTACCCCATCCCGGGCTTCATTTACAAAACCGATTCAACCGAATTAACCGCGAAACACAAAACAAGATAAGAAAGCTGTTCCTAAAAACGACAACGTATCAGTCAACCCACAATAGAGATCGACCAATAGTGGCAACAGAGGAGCAGGCCTAACCTAAGCAAAGCTTGGATCAAGAAGAAAACAAGCTTTATTTTTTATTTTTATTTTTATTTTTTTTATAGTATCTATTTATCCATCTATCTAAACTAGATATTTTTTTGAAACTTTTTTGCTATTAGTAGAATTCGAGCCGCTGACTTAGAAGTCATTTACTCAAACCTCAAGTTCGTTTATTTACCAGCTAAGCAGCTACGCCCCTAGAGCTTGGATGCTAAAAACAAGCTATATCTTGGTACTTGGAATTCTATTAAGGACATTTTATTTAGTTAAATTTTTCTCCAATATCCAACCGATGTTGAGGTTTTCACCGAAAATTTCATACGTGCAAATACCTAATATAGTAATAGGTGCATCAACACCGATGCTTACTATCCCTTCTACCTGTAAAAATAGGATAAAAACAAAATTGTACAGACTTTCAATAGATACATGCTCAAATTTATGTGAAGTTTAGCAACAACAAATTCTTAGTTGATATGTGTTATTGCCTAAGTGCTCGTTTGGTTGAGCTTTCTACCGCCTCAAAAGGTCTACCAACGTCTATTTGAGTTTTTTTTGAGTTGTTTGGTTAGACTTTTGATATTGTCTATTTTAAATTGAGTAGAGACTAGTAGATGTTTAACCTCTACTAGGCAAAAGCTCATGAGGAGGTGCTTCTCCAGATAAACCTTTTTTTTTAAAAAAGTCTATCAACCAAACAACTATAATTTTTTTCTCAAAAACTCTATTTCTAATAGATCTACTGCAAGTATATCTTTTACTAATAGAGGTTTTTCAAAAGCCCAACCAAACAAGCTCTAAGTATATGTGAATTAATATGAAAATATATTTCAATTATAATCATATTCTTACAAAGATTATCGTCCACTTATTACAGTAATGTGAGATTTTGCAAATTAATTTACTCTAAATCTCATTTACTAATTTTAATTCATGATTTAATTTGTCTAGGATTTTCAATCACTGCTGCAATTTGTACCGATACAAGCTCAGTACTGGTTAATAAAAATTATCGTCAAACTTGGTACAAGTAAGTTGATATTTTGAAAAACAATAAAACTCAAAACTTGGCTTTTGAGTTATGCTCCCAGCTTAGGGATGGTAAAAAAAACCCACGGGGATCCACATTTATCGGGTGGCGATGGGATAGGGATAGATAATAAAACCCACAATGGGTATGGGGGTTGGGGTGGATTTTAAAATCCCCGCCCCGCCCCACCCCTCTAAAATATAATATTTATTTATTTTATTATTTAGTTTAATGTTTATGTTTTTAAATAATTAAATTTATTTGTTTAGTTTTGAGATTTATATTTATGAGATGATTTTCAATAGATTTTTGGAATTACTTTATATATTAGATCGTATTCATTGGGATATATATTTATTATTTAAATAGATATTCTTTTTTGACATGATTTTAATAAATAATTTAAATAAATGGGTTAAATTGGGTGTAGGTGAGGAAAGCATACCCTACGCCGCTCCATTTATTGAAGAGTTTTATGAGAGGATCGGTTTTTAAAAAATAAATGGGGTGAGGTGCGGGGAGGACCACCCCGCCTCGAACCCGCCCCATTGCAATCCTTATCCCAGCTAGCTCCTCTATCTAGTGCCTAGCATATATATATATATATATATATATGAATATATGATGATTTGATCAAGAACAAATGCATGTTTAGGCTTATTTGACCAGCCAAAGGAAAAAAAATAAAAATAAAAAAAATTACTGATTTGATCATGAAGAAGCTGATTTTAACCAAACATTAATAATAATAGTCACCTTATAACAATATCAAATTCTTCGAAATCTAAGTCAATTCAGATCAATAGAGAATCCTAATCGTATTTCATTAAACATATCCCTTCATACGTCTCTCTCCATCCATGAACTTGATGCAGGATTGGTTGTTGTGGTATGAATCCAAGCTCAATCATGGCCTTCAATTGCTTGAAAAACATTAAAACAGTACATGAAATTATCAGGTTCAAGCTTCTAATACAAATTATTAATTGTCAGTCATCACCTAAAAACTCCCTATATTTACTTCTCTATAATTTTCTCCATTTTCCTTTTTGTTTTCAAACCCAAGAATTTAACCAGTGTGAGCTGCTGCTGCTGCATAAAGGATCTATTAGGCCATTGAACTCAAATCCATACCATTTTTCGGTCGATTTTTCGGAACCATCTAAGCTTTCCGCTATTTCCTGAAGTTTGCTTCCTCCTTCCTCTCCAGAATCCATGAATCCTCTGTGATCTAATGCTTCCTCTAAGAAATTATTCGGATTCGTGTCAGGTTCACTCTTTACAGTTGCTTTGTGGTCTCTACCAGGATTTCCATCTTCTTCAGATTTTTGATCCAGCAGTTGATGATTTAGTGTTTCTAACTGTTGAAAAGAGTGGAAAACAAAATAAGTTGAATGAAATTTCATAGAAAATGTTTTCTAAAAAATATGAAGGAGCTCAAATCCCGAATTATTGTAATATTTTAAAAAGAAAAAAACCTAGAGTAAATACCTGTAAGAGCAAGGATTCTTTTTCTTTTTTCAAGGATTCAAAACGAGAAGCTAATTCATCGTAATCAGCTCGGAGAGTCCTGTAATCAAGCTCAATTTGTTTTGATTTCCATCTAGCTCTTCTGTTCTGGAACCATATAGCAACCTGGCGGGGTTGTAGCCCAAGCTCCCTTGCTAGTTGCAACTTCTTCCTCGGCTCGAGCCTCGTTTCGGATTCGAAAATCGACTCAAGTAGCCTGATTTGATCATCACTGAACCTTCTCTGCTGGTTATTGATCTTGCTTTTTTTCATCTTTTTTGAAGGTGGTGGGAATGGGATGGTCTCATCATCAGATTTTGATTCAGGGGATGCTGTGGAGAACTCCATCTTTTCATTTCATTTCATTTCTCTAACTAGTCTCCTTTTGTTAAAACTCTTATCTACAACTATAAATAGAAGATATATGACCTTTTTAACCTCCCATTTTCATTTTGACTATGGGTTACAATTGAGGTAAAATTGTAATTTACATAATTGAGGTAAAATTGTAATTTACATGGTCATTCAAGTTTAGTTAAATTGTTTTCTCAAGCGGTTGAGTTTGATCTTTTATAATTTTTGTGTAATTAATTGTATCAAA
Source organism: Acer campestre (assembly GCA_954870605.1). Classification (NCBI taxonomy): domain Eukaryota; kingdom Viridiplantae; phylum Streptophyta; class Magnoliopsida; order Sapindales; family Sapindaceae; genus Acer; species Acer campestre. The sequence continues at coordinate 32,628,717 of OX940808.1, read as the reverse complement.
TTTGTTTGTCATCTAATGCTTTAATCTGTTGCCAGAATAGACTTAACTAGTTCATAAATCAGAATTTTTATCTTACAATATTTCTCTTTTTATAAAATATTATATACATTCGGAGAGTTTTTTTTTTTTTTTTTTTGGGAAAGGAAGGATTAAAACCCACGACTACTTCTTAACGTAGGTGTGATGGGTTTACTCCCGGACCAACCTCATCTCGTCTATCTTACAATATTTCAATCAAATGAAATAGTTAAATATTACTTGACATAACGATTATCACTCAAACTTGATTTAATTATTATGTTGTGCTCACTCTTAATTCGTTACCTCCTAACTAAATAAAATGGTTAAAGATTATTTAAAAACACTCTTTCATATTGACTTAAGTTTTTAGGTACTATGGTTTACCAGCTACTACATCTTTGTACATTCCTTCACTTAGGTTTTTTCACGTATATTTATATAGGATGTTTCAAATGTAAAATTTACACACGTTATTTCTTATGAGATCAAGTCTTTAACGTTATAAAGTCCACTCTATAACGTTATATAGTTGATATTATACGAAAAAATATGTGAAAATTCCTCACCTAATAATTATTTTATTATATATATATATATTAAAAAACATATATATTAAATGTGATTGCTTCCAAGTAATGGAACTATATATGCATCGATGGATATGAATGTTTTATGACAACCAATAAGGTTAGATTTCGTGTGGCTTTATACTTGTTATGGCTTGTGGTTATTGTCTTCTTTGTCTTTCTAATTTCGATTTCTAAACTATAAAACACATAGCATTGCTTCTGTTCAAGTCCTGTCATTTTCAGTTTGATTAGAAGTAGAAATTATACGCTTGTCACCATAAAAGCATACAATTCCTCCATTCAAAGAAAAAAGAAGAAAAAGTTAAAAATCTTCAATTTCTATAAACGATGTACTTTACATAAGATTTTTTTTTTTAAGAGAATTGCACAAACATCCCCCAATGTTTGATAAAATTACACGGATGCAAACTTCCTTCAACATTTGAAACTTGTTGCACAAACATCCTCTACCGTTAAATGAATCCGTTAGTCAATGGTCAAACATGTAAAAAGTCTAAAATATCCTATATTTTTATTTTTTTAAAAAAAACTAAAAAATTTAAAAATAAGATAAAAAGGTATTTAAAAATCTTTTATAAAACATGAATGTATCTTAAATCTACAACCTAGAAAAAAAAAAATTCATCTTAAAAAAAAATTAGTTTGTACAATTCCTCATTGATTTTAAATAAATTTTAAATAAATTTTAATTTTAAAATTTATTTATTATTAAATTGTTTAAAAAACTAATTTTTTTATTTGTAAGGATGAATTTTTTTTTTCTAGGTTTCATATTTAATATACATTAATGTTTTCTAAAATATTTTTAAAAAAATATTTTTTTATCTTATTTTTTAATTTTTTTAGTTTATTTAAAATAAAAATAAAGGGTATTTTGAACTTTTTACTGTTTTGACCATTGACTAACAAATCCATCTAATAGTAGGGGATGTTTGTACAACAACATTCAAATGTTAAGGGAAGTTTGTGTGTATATGGTCAAAACTATCATATTTGTGTAATTTTATCAAACATCGAGGTATGTTTGTGTAATTCCTCCTTTTTTTTTTGAAGGAAGTGCATAAGAATTTATTTGCCATTCCATATTATGTTCACATAATATGTACATATGAATTTAATTAACCTCCTATAAAATTTAATTTAATTACACAAATTTGATCTAATTATTTTATAATATAGTAAGGACCTCATATATAAGGAAAATTTCTGATGGTAAATTTAATTTATAAAATTTTAGAAGGGTTTTGACAATTTTAAGAAGAAGTTTACAATAATCAAATGGGTTTAAATTATAGTACTTTGAGAAGTATTAGAAAGCTATTCTAAATAACTAAAATCTATTCATAATCTCTCAAAAGTTTAATGAAAATCTTCTTTGTTAAAAAAAATAAAATAAAATAAAATAAAAATTGCATGATTTTCAACGAGCATCTTCTAAATCATATAAATCTACTTGTGTTTATACTGATATGATATCTTAACTATGAAAAATAAAAAAAGATGAGGATCGATGGATATGGATGTGTGCGCCTGATAAGGACAAAAACAAGGTTGGATTGTAGACGTTAAATCATTGATAATGAGGAAATTAAAGAATCAATGATTGCCACTTGGCTTCTTAATCAAGCTCATTTTCATTCTCCACCTAAGCGGTAAGGATCCATTACCGCCTAAACGGAGCAAGAAATTCAAGATTGAAGGGACTAATGGACTGTTATATTAAAACAAAACAAAATAAAACAAAATTGGAGGAGTTTAGTATTTAAATATAATACTTTTTTAATTTTTAGAAGAAATTAAAAATAGATTGAGTGAAGAGGGGTCTTGGCTCCTACGGGCCCTTTCCCTACGCCCCTGGATACCAACATTAGGTTTACACAGTTTAATGCAAAATATGTAAAATAAATATGTATAATTTAACTTGAAATATTTCATTGAACCCTAGGATGACTCATTACACTTTTGTAATTGGCATTTTAGGTTCATTGCTTTTCTTCTAACTTGACCCTTCTCACTTTCCAAATGGATGTACAGAGTGGCATTTTGCATGCAGTGGTTGGTGAGTTGTAGTAGTTAAAGTGTCAATTTGGAAGCCTAAATGCTTCGGATGAGGCCAAATTTCAGGCCCATGGGCCCATTTTGTTGACCGCTCAGTAACAAAATGTAGGACCCATTATATCATAACTTTTTTTTTTTTTTTTTTTTAATTGGTGGTGTGTTGTCAATTTATAGTGAAAAGCCTTTTTCTTGCAGGGCACAGATGCAAAACAAAATGATGAACTCTTCTTTAGAGAAAAAGTTGAAAAATTGGTACCTCAAGGGGTTGCTTTGGTGGTCCAGGGGATGAGTTGTAAACTCAGACATCATTGGTTCAAACCTTGACAACTCCTTTGAGACCAGTCTCTAGGGCGTTAACTTAGCTAGTGGAATGACGAGTTTAGAGTGCAAGTGACACCCAGGTCAACAGTTCGAATCCTACCCAGACAAATGAGAGTTCTGATTTATTCGCTTACATCCTTATAGAGTTGGGGGTGTGGGTCAAGATTTTTTATCTGTCCTACTCCATAACAACCAACAAATAGGCCACTGCGAGTCACGCAGTTAGAAGAGGACAGACGAATAGGTGCCTGGACAAAGTCCGAGATCCTCGATATTAAAAAAAAATTGAAAAATTGGAATCTAAAACATTTTTCAGTACTTTTACATGTAGAATTCTTTGATTCTTGAATATTAATTACGTTTATAGAAAACAGCCTTTTTGAGTAAAGTTCAAGGATTACACCTGTCCTTGTGTTGAATTATAGGTGAACTTGGGTAATTTCGAAATTTATCAAATAACTTCAATATATTTAGAAATTTTGGTTGAATATCTTCTAAATTTGAGAAAAATAGTTTCCAAAATTTGAAAATTTGTTGATGAGAGTTTTATGGATAAACAACAATGAATCTTCACCGTATTGTATCTAAATCAATGATATATTTCATTCTGGTGCTTTTAAATAGGTATAAATTACAAAAGGAGATTAACCCGTATGGTTTGAAATATAAACATATTTCTCTCAAATAAATTTGACGAAATCTCGAAGCTCTTTTACATTTTATTTTTTTTTAATGGGGGTTTAAGGTCATTTTCAAAAATTCAAGACAGTTTTTTCATGATCAATTTCAAAACTAATAATTAAGCTCGAGATATGTCTATATTTTAATCAAATTTCTTCGAAAAATGAATGAAGTTTTCTTCTAATCAAACCCTTCGTTACCCTAATTATATCCTTCTAATTCCCTGTACATATAGTTAAAGAATTGAAGTATAGAAACCTCCATAAAAGGCTTTTCAGACACTTGAATATATAATTATATAAATATATAATTAACATTTATTACATGAACAAGTAGTGGGTCATGTCATGTAATAGTAAAGCACGTTAAGACAAAAATATCAAACTCCATGATAGAGGGAAACTAAGCAAAGGGCTTTTTTATTCCTTATCTCAAGAGACTTGCATGCGTGTCGAGAGAAGCAATCTTTATCTACTCAGCTACGAGCTACCTTTGCTTTGTTGAAAATGACTCTCCAATTTGTCCTTAAACGGCCATAAGTCATTCAGTTTCTTTCCTCTTTTGTAATGTGGACTTGATATTGTTATTTGAGTATCAAACAATTCATCATAACCTTTGGTGTTTCAAGAGGACACGTGTTTTAACCTCATTAATCCCCCGCCCCCCCCCCCCCCCCCCCCCCAAAAATTTAATAAGATGGTCACACCACGTTAATTGTATACGGTATACTGATCACTCACTCGTTACATGATAAGAAAATAACGAGAAATCTCTAGTGCACCGGGTGCATTGCTGAGTGGTGCATTCGACAATTGAAAATAAAACATATGGCAAGATCACATGCAGTGCCGGCCCTTTATTTGTACACTAGGTGTACCTGCCCTGGGCCCAACATCAAAAGGCCAGAACTTATTTTAAAAAATGAAAAACTGATTAGGTTGTATACAATTTTTTTTTTTAATGAAAGGCCCAATCATATGTTTTTTTTTAAAAAAGGCCCAATTACAGAGTTACTTGTTTTTAGTATTAAATGATAAACCCATTTTTTTTATTTCAAACCGGTCTTTTTAAAAAAAGTTGCCTTAGAAAACAGACATGTTAAAAGTTCTCAAGTCCAAATGTGCTTCAGAGTTCAGATAAACAAAATTCTAAAGTAAAGTCCAAACATTACAATTTAGGGTTTCATACTTTCGTCTTTTTTCTAATTGATTTAAGTAGTTTGGAACCGACTGCTCCCCATTTTTGTTGTTACATTGATTTTTTTTTTTTTTTTTTCATGGATTTTAAATTTATGAGAGTAAGTCAATAAGTTTCAATTAATTGACAAAACTATTAACTATATAAGAGTTTATTGAAACAATAAAATTACTCTTAATATAAGAGTTGATTGAAAACAATAAATTTGTAACTTTAAAAAAAAAAAAAAATCCAATCAAATTTAGTGTAAATATTAAGAGTTCATCGAACTTTAAAAGCCCAAACATTTGTAAAAATAAATAAATAAATCCAAACATATGCTCGTAGTCAAATCCAGTTTCATAAAGCACCAATATGGAAATTCTTAAATTTAATTGAAGTTGCAAAGTGAACTTTAAGGAAGATGAATGCAATGAGAAAAAAAAAAACAAGGTCAACCATTTGGAATATACTGGTTTGATGAGTATTATGAATTTTGTATTTTGATGCTATAAAACTCGATTTAAAATGGTTTAGGTCTGCTATCAAAATAACAACACATAAAGTAATTTTCGATATTGGTACTGTATAAACTATATACTACGAAAAAACATATTATATATATTCGTGCGGAATAGAACAAAGAGACCCATTTAAAATTTTTTACCTCGGGTCTCTAAAAACTCAAGATCGATCCTAATCAAATATGGCGTTTATGTAACAGGATCATACGCTTTATTTTCAGTGATTTGGTGCACCGTTCAGTATGGGTTAGTTGCACCTAGCAGATTTTCTTGAAAATATCATTTGTTTTCGGATGATGATGTGAGTAGGTAGAGACGTGGTTAAAGTAAAATTTTCTCCTCCTGATGATGGTAAGTTTGTTTGGCGAAATTTCATGTATTTGATGTAATATTTCATATTTGTAGAGAAATTTTGTACAAAACATTCATTCAAAATATAATAAGTGATAACCGTAACCGCTGCTATATAGCTTGCGGAATGATGTGATGATTGACACGGTAACTACTATGTAATATATCTTATCATTTGTCATATCATTTTTGATAAAAATTTAGGCTGTGTAGTAATTTTGGTATTGTATAGATTTCAAAATTGGAATTATCTAATTATTACATTTAAACTTGAATAAAGACAAAGTTTTTATAATCTTTGTTTTTGAGAAAAGAAATTTATTATAATTGAGTACATTAGATTAAGGTTGTTGCTGGATGTCCTGTAATAAGGACATTTTCATTCTGATTACTAAGTAAGCATAATTTATTAACACTAATTAGGTACGTAAATTAAGTGATGCATGCATGTTAATTAAGAAAAATGAAATTATTACACGCAATGTAAAGGAATATTTGTTCGATATAACATCAATGATTCTTGCATCATGAAACAGTTTTTTTTTTATATTTATTTTATATCAATCCACAATTGAATTCAATCCGATGAATATTACTATCGGTTATTCTCTAATCAGAACAGTCTTATCAAATAAAATTCAGGACATTTGTTTTGAAATGTTACATAGTCTGTAATATTACAAAATTAATTAATTTCAAGACATTTGTTCCGTAATAATACAGAATTTCAAAAGTTATATATATATATATATATATATGACATTTGCTGAATGCTGATTTCTAAGAACTAATAGTGTGGACTGTTACGTACTAGTTTTAAAGCCGAAAGCTCAATAGTGATCAGAAAAACAGCAGCACCCTTATAAGCCCAACCCATGTAATTTTGGGTAAAATTATAGAGCATATTGAGGAAGAAGAATCTGACTATTTAAGGCCCCTTAAGTAGGGATGGTAAAATGAGTTTTTTTTTTTTTTTTTTTTTTTTTAACAAAAAATGAGTTTTTTTACATAAAGAAAAATTAATGATATAATGAAGTTTATATAAAGTAAAACAAATAGAACACCCACTCAAGATGAACTAAATAATCTTACGTTCAAAAAAATAAAAGTAAAAAAACAATATTAAAAATTAAATAATAACAAGAAAAACAACATAAACAATAAAATCACAATATTTATTCTTCTTAAAATAATAAATTACAATATAATTTTATAATAAGAAATTTTGTTTTATATCTATATTGAATTCACTTTAAATTTATATAAAAACAATTGATTAATAAATATTACTAGACATGTTTTTGATTTTTTTTTATTCTTCTAATTATTGGTAAATTATTGATTTATTGATTCGAAATAAATTAAAACTATAAAATAAATAAAAATACTAAGGATAAAATAAAATGAATCATAATAATCGAGGGACTATTTTAATATAATAAATTAAAATTTGAGATTTTAGGGTTTATTGATTGGAAACTAAAATTATTATAAATAATAAAAGATCAAAATAATAATAAATAATTTAACATAAAATAAATTGAATTAAGTAACCACAAATTGAAAGTGGTTAAAAAGTTGACAATGACGAAAAAAAGAAAATAAATTGTTTTATTTCGGAATAAGATGAAAATTTGAGAAAGAAATTGGAAAAGATGATAAAATAAAAAAGGCATAAAAAATTATTAAAATTACATGATAAAATTAAATTTTAAAAAAAGATATTCATTTTCCTTGAAAAATGTAGATGGTTAGACTTGAACCCGACCACCAATACAAAACGTATATAGAATACCAGTTTTGCTAAGGAGTGTTTTGCTATAATTATGGTCATTTAACATATATATATATATATATATATAATTGAAAGAAAAATCAATTTTTTTAAATAAAGTTTTTAGGTAGGGCACGGGCCCCACCTTGCCTTAAGGTGGGTCCACCCCTGCCAATATCCATCATCGTATCTGCTTGAGATATATATCATCATCCTCATTTCTAAGTGAACAGAGGGATTTAGATAAGCCCGAATTAAGGTAGAGATATTCATTCCCTTTTCGTCTATATCCATATACGATATAAAAAAAATGTAAATTTTTATAGTTTACAAGAGAAAAATGTAACTAACATGTGTAATGATACATTTTATTCTATTTAAAGGGAGAAACAAATACATCCAATATAGTTCAAATAAAAAAAAATTAATAATAACTTATAAGGATTAATAATTACATGATAAATTTTTTATATTTTTTAAATATTAAAATTTATAATGGATCCGGATGAGAATGGATAACTATAGACAATATCCATCTTAATCCCCGAAAATAAAATGGATAATAGGATGATATTCATTCTCGCTCTGTCTCTGAAATAGTAGTATCCATCCTTATTTTAAATGGAGCGGATTCTTATAGATATTTGTATCCATGGATAATTTTGTCATCTCTACCCTTAAGTGTTGCTTTTGGTTGGTATTGCTTTTTAGGCCATTAGCATTATTCACTAATTTAGAATGATGTCAGATTTGGACTCATGATATATGGTTAGAACCATCTCAATGGAGCCATACAACAATCACACCAATGATGTTGATGCAATTTCCTCAAATTTAATTGTTTTGGCATTTTTTTTCCTTTTGTTTTAAGCAATATTTTCGGTTCTTTATAATCTTATATTGCATTATTTTATTCAATAATGCTACTTTGTTCAAATTTGGTGCTCAAATTTGGTGCCCAAATGATATGGCAATACTATAATCCATTCTTTTAAATTGTATCTTTTTTTAGGTAAATTTTGAGATTTCCCTATTTCATTCCATTTAGAAGTGGTAGTCCTAGTTGGAATCAGTTTTGTTTTTCTATTCAAGTATTAATCCAAGGACTTATTGTTTATTATTATTATTGTTTCTTTAAGCAAGTTCTTGTCATGGATTCGACTATTTCATCGCTTTTGCCTCATCATTTTAGCTTCTCGTTGGTTTTAATAAGTAATTAATAGTATCTCCAATATAAAAGTAGTTTGCATTTCAATAAATATTGGCATGTCAAAAATTTCAAGAAACTTGTTTTTTATGTGACATAAAATTATACTTGACAGACAAATAAATAAAAAATATGTCTTCAATGCTTTTATTTAAAATACTAATTTTTTATTTTTAGTCGAAAAACTTAATTAACGAATTTTATATTTTTCTCTAATGCTGATAGTTGTTCGATCATACCCTCTGAAAGTAAACAATCATCTTGTTATATCAGCTCGATATTGAGTAAGGACAAACCATAGAGAGGGCAGACTCGACTGTAGCCCGAGTCAGCTTTCTTAAAAAAAAAAAAAAAAAAAAAAAAAAATCTTATTACAAAATTACCATTTAGCCACTATTAGTAAATGAGTAATGCTAGGCGTTTCAATTTTTTTTTCCAAATTCTGTCCCAAATGATACGGCACGTGAGGTGTCTACAACAAATCAGTTACCATATAATCTCATGATTTATAAGATACTAGCACATCACGTGTCACATTATTTTGGACAGAATTTGAGAAAAAAATTTGGGACGTCTAGCATTAGTCTTAGTAAATTAACTTTATTTCATTAAAGAGAGATGTTATTGACAATCCATTAAAAATCTTTTTTTGCTCGATATAATTTTTTTTTTATCATTAATGATAATTTTATCCAAATTAAATTTACTAAAGGGGACAAACATATTTTGAATACACTCCATACCAATTTTAAACTTCCAAAAAAAAAAAGTAAAATTTAAAATAATGCTTAGCAAATTTATGAAATCACTATTTAAGTATTAAAAAAAAATAACTATTTAAAAATATAAAATTAATAAAATTATAATAAAAATATAAATAAAGCCAAAAACTTAAATTAATTAAAAATACAAAATAAGGGTGCCGATATTGTCACCTATAAATATGATAAGCACACCCATATTTTAATAAAAAAATTAATTACAAATATATCCAAATAGGAATTTACAAATAAGGAAAAATTAGTTTAATTAAAAATAAATCAAATACTATAATAGTAAAGATAATTTAAAATCGTTGTTTATTTTTATTCCTAATTAGCAAATACTTGGATATAATTTAAAATATATATAAATTAGTAAACAAGTATTTTTTTAATAAAATTGGACTAATCTAAGGGGAAAAAGCATCACAAGCGATCATATGTTAAAAAATCCTTAAACAATATCCATATATATATATATAAGATAAAAGAAAGTAAACAGTGACAAAAAACAACAAAGCACAAAGAGCCAGGGGGAAAACAACCCCAAACAAAAAGAGGCACGCAGGCCATACCAAAAAGAAAAAGAAAACATCAAGAAAAAAGAAAAGACTCCTGGCCCATACAGTCATTACTAATTAAAGAAAAATAGAACGGCGGGGCAGAGAACCACCAAGAATCAGCCTGAAGCTCCAAAGATGCTTAGAAAGCGTATCTGTAACCTGATTCCCCTCCCTGAAAATATGGGAAACCTGAAAATCCATATGCGAGATCTGGAAGATGCAGCGCTGCCACGTCTGACGAACCCTCAAAGGAACTATCTTAGAATGAGAATAAAGAAGTTGAACCATATGAGAAGAATCGCTCTCAAGCTAGATTCGATGCCACTCATACTTCCAAGAAAAAATAATGGCAAATGAGGCCGCCAGAAGCTCGGTCTCAAACGCGAAAACCTGACCAAGAGGAATAGTAAAGCAACCCTTCACAAAGGCTCTACAATTCCGAAAGATACCACCACAACCACTAACCCCCGGAGAGCCCATAGCAGCGCCATCTGTATTCACTTTGATCCAACCAGGGGCCGGAGGCGACCAAACCATACTCTTGATCACCGGGACTTTAGAAGGGCGACCTCGAAGACCAAATCGACGAAGAATCAAAAGGTCATCTATACAATTACGCATACAACCAATCTCCAGGCAATTAGCCTATGAAACCGCATGCCAAACCAAAGAAATGACGTATCTAAAGTCCACCGACTTCCCTTCAAAGATCCACTGATTACGAGCAGTCCACACCTCTCATATCACTGCATGGATAACCGCTTTCTATAAAATCCTGACTTGCTCACTAAAGGAATCCGACATGACCTGCAAGAAGAAGGATTGCCAAGTTTCGGTAGAGACACGTCATTGGAAAGTCGAGAAAACCGCCTCCCAAAGAGCAACCGCTAGGGGACAATGAAGAAAAAAATGATCAGCAGATTCACTACTAACCCCACAAATACTGCAACAAGAAGCCAACTGGAACCTAGACCTGCAAAAGAGATCCTCAGTAGGAAGTCTGTTCAACATCAGACGACAGCTGAGCGAGAAGGGGGAATAAAACGGGACCAAACATCTCTCCACCAAACAACCTATGGAATATCACGGAGAAACTAGGAATAAGCAGCCTTGCAAGAAACACGACCATCCTAAGAATTAGCCCAAACCAGAGAATCCACAACAAGAGAAATTGCAATCCGATCAATTTGAAAACACAGATCCAGGAAACGCGCTCGGAAATAATCGTCTAGCACCCATCTACCCTCATGAATAAAATTTGAGACCCTCGCCCGGAGCGGATTAGCTAAATAATCCGGAATCCCTAAAAGCTCCAAAATGGGAACACCCAACCAATTATCCCGCCAAAAGTCTCTCTGAGAGTTCTCGCCGATCAATCAGATATCTTCCTTAAGAAGGGAACTATAATTAGTCCGAAGAGAAGACCAAATCGAGGAGGTGACATACCCTCCATGAGGCTTCTGTAAATGCCTGAGATACCTCTCCCGAAGAAATGAGAAGCAAAACCATCAGAGGTCATAAACTTATAAGTGAATTTCCGCAGCAGTTTGTCATTTAGCAACCCAAGATCTTTCAGACCAAGACCACCCTGAGAGTAAGGCCAACAATAATGATCCCAAGCGACCCGAACAGACTTAGTCTCCTCACAGGAACCGGTCCATAAAAAGTTTCTCAACCTGCGGTTAATCAGTGACAGTAAAGAAGAAGGCCACTTGTAAATCATGAAAGAGTGCACCATGAACCAATGATAACTGACCTAATCAAAGTAGCATGACCGGCCAGAGAGAGGGACTTGCCATTCCATTTAGCGAATTTAGACAAGATCTTATCCGTAATAGGTCGTATCACCGCTTTTCGAGGCTTACTCTGAAACAAAGGGACTCCTAAATAAGAAAATGAAAGTTGCCCAACCTGCATACCAACCAGAGACTGCAAACTATCAATCCGAAAGGGGGAGATAAAAGATCCGAAATAAATCAAAGAATTACCCTAGTTAACCAACTGGCCTAAAATATCACCATAATCCCCAAAAGCACCCATGATATGCTTCAGATTCTTTTGAGTGCCTCTGCAAAAGATCGGAACATCATCTGCATAGAGCAAATGAGTTGGAGCCAAAAAACCCCTTGGGGAAGAAATCGACAGAATTTGAGAAAAACCCACCAACCTCGTCAATAATCTACTAAGGAAGTCCTCTGCAATACCAAACAAAAGCGGAGAGAGCAGATCTCCCTGACGAACCCCTATAGAGTAACAGAAATATCCTACTGGGACCCTATTCAATAGAACTGAAAGCCTTGACGAACGAAGAATGCCGTCTATCCAATCCACAAAAACAGAAGAAAACCCAAAAGCCTGAAGCACTCTGCAAAGGAAAAATCAATCCAGGGTGTCAAAAGCCTTACAAATATAATTCTTCATGGCCAAGTTACACCTATAGCACTTCTTCTGCAATCCTCGATATGCCAGTCTCGAATGAATCCGAACTGTTGAGGAGAAATAATCCTAGCGACAACTCGAGCTAAACGATCAGCCAAAATCTTCAAAGAAATTTTAAACAGAAAGTTACTAAGTACAATCGGTCGAAACTGATCAACCGAAATCGATTCTCTCAGCTTCGGAAGAAGAACAATGAAGCTAAAATTGAGACCTGGGAAAATAACTCCAGTGATGAAAAAATCCTGAACAGCGAGAACCACGTCACTACCTATAACATCCCAACATCTTTGATAAAATCTACCAGAAAACCCATCTGGCCTAGGGGCAAAAGCAGCATTCATAGCAAAGACCACATCTTGAATTTCACCTGCAGATGGAACGCTAGTTAAGAAAACGTTCTCTATAGCAGTTAACAAGGAAGGAATCACATCATCTACAATAGATAAATTTCTTCCAACTCGAGAAACATCCAAGGAAAAGAGGTCAGAATAATAACTAATGATATGATCCCTGATGGTAGGCCGATCCTCCGAGATAACCCCATTAATCGAAAAGGCAGATATAGCGTTACGATACTGCCTACATTTGATAGAGGCATGAAAGAAAGATGTGCTTTAATCCCTATCACGAAGCCACCTAACTCTAGACCGATCCCGAAAAAAGCAGTCATGTATATGTAACAACACATCTAGCTTAGAATGAACACTCGCCTCAGCCATAAAAAGATCATCTGAAAAACCCCGGTTAGACAAATCTAGTTGAATAGAATGAAGTTTCGCACACTTCCCAGCAATTGCAGAGTTAAGATCCCCAAAAACCTTCCAATTCCAAGACTTTAGAGCCTTCTTCAAGCTTCTCAGCTTATAGATAACAACCTGAGGAGGCCTACCCATAACAGGAGAGCTCCAAATCCTATGAACAATAGCTATAAAATTAGGATGCTCTAACCACATGCTCTAAAATCGAAACGGTCTATGACTAGAAACCTTAAAATCTGACAACCGAACTAACAATAGGTAGTGATACACACGAAATTTCCCGTCAACAAGAAATGCAACTATCTGAAACCAATACTCTATCTAATCGTCTCTCAACTCTAGTGCGGTTACTGCGACCTCTAACCCAAGTGAATCGGGCGCCCTGAGAACGAATACTAACCAAATCATAATCCTCAATCATCGACTTGAAATCCTTACAAGAACCACGGGCAGGAGAACAAGAACCTAAAGCCTCATGAGCACCCAGAACCACATTAAAATCCCCAACAACCAACCAGGAAGAAGAAACCAAACTAACCATATCTCGAAGATACTGCTAAAGAGACCTACGAACCACTGTAGAAGTGCTCGCATAAACAAAAGTGTACCAGTGCACTCGAGAACCAATCGAGAGCAAAACAATAAGTTGTTGATCATGACAGTGAACTATCTAAGCCTCGGGAAATATTTTAAAACAGTGAATTAAAAAACTTATAGTCGACTCATTATAATTTATCTGAGTTTCCTAGCTGGGCAGGTCACTTAATACTTATATGAATCATATCTCAATTCGTAAGAAATATTTTTCAAATAATCAAGCTTTTTATAATTTATATATTTCTAATTCTTTGAATGTGAAATGATTAAATCTTTTTTTCTTGTGTGTTTATTTCTCACAACCCACTTGTCAATTCCTCACATACTTAACTTCTTGAAATTTATTAAAAAAATTTATCATATAAAGTTCAGATATGCATATCATTATCAAGAAGTTTTAGTGGTTAGCGTTTTTGTTTGAACTGGTCATTTTAAGCAGCCTCTGTTTTTTTTTTTTTTTTTTTTTTTTTAAACAGAAATTTTCATAGAATTATTATATGGGTTAATAGCACCAATGCTCCATGAATTATACACAAAATCGCATGTTGCCCCCCTGAACTTTTTTTTTTTTTTTTTTTGCATTAAACCCCCTGAACTTTCATTTACTGGCAAAAGTTGACGAAAGAGAAACAGACGACTAGAGAAAATTACACTTACTTACACACCCTAATTATATGCATAAAACCAGAAAAATACAATAATAACACATACACACACACCCTTTGACCTGTTGACTAATATCCAAAAAAATAAAAAATAATAATATTAATAATATTAATAATTAAAAAAAATATATTAATAAACTTTAAAAATAATAATATATAATAATAATGATGATAATGATGATGATGATGATGATGATGATGATGATGATAATTATTATTATTAATTTTTTTTTTTTAAAATAATAATATATGAGAAATGCTAAACTTTGTGGATCCCCTCTTCCAAACAAGTGTTCGGAGGCTGAAGGACCAACCACCATCACACACTACGATGGTAACGAGCAGGGATGTTAATAGATATATATATATCATTTTATATAATTTTATTATTATCATCATCATCATCATCATTATTATTATTTAATTTTTTAAAAAATATATTAATATTATTAATATTATTATTTTTTAATTTTTTGGACATTAGTGAACATGTCAAATGGTTTGTGTGTTATTATTATATTTTTTTTCAGTTTTAATGCAATTATACATATAATTAGGGGGTGTAAGTATAATTTTCTCTAGACATCCATTTCCCTTCCGTCAACTATTGCCAATAAATAAAAGTTTAGGGGGTTTAATGTCAGAAAAAAAAAGGTCAGGGGGTAATATGCAATTTCTCATATAATTCAGGGGAAATTTGATCTATTAACCTTAAATTGTATTAAAATAAAAAAATTCATTTGAATAATGGTACTATTGGTATTAAGATGAGTGTTTATAGTAATATTTAAATTTTAAATTTTAAATTTTAAACATGGGTGTACTTAAGAATATCAGTGTGCTTATTATATTTATGGGTGCCAATATTTGCACCTATAAAATAATATAAATATACTTAACTAGAGACAGAGATCTTCGTCTCCAGTTGAAAGAGTGTATAAATTCTTTTTTATTATTAATGTTTTATTTTGATTCAATATGTCATCATTTATGTTATTCTTAAATGGAAATTTTGGAATTTGGTATTAAAATTTAAGTCAAGTTTTTCTATTTTTTTTTTTTAAATTAAGATATGTTTTTTTCTTAAACATTTTAGATTTCAAATGGTTAAAAAAAAAAAAAAACATATTCGAGTCGGCATCGCAGGTGGCATATAAAAAAATAGCTTAAAGAAACAAGCAAAGCCAATTTCACTCTTGAATGAAAAAATATATTTTAATTTTGGAGTAAATGAAAAAATCTTTATTTTTTTAAATTTAATTTTTTAGGATGGAGTACTTTAAGATAAAAAGGTATAATTTTGTAATTAAATGGAGTGTTTTTAGAAAAAAAATTTAATTTAATTTCTTTTGGTAGGGTGAACTAAAACAAAACTTAGTTTTTTATTTTTTATTTTATTTTATTTTATTTTATTTTATTTTTTTTACTTTGATGTATGATTGTTTGACATTGTAACCTAAAATCATCAAAAAATTTTGGTTAAAGTGATAGTTTATAAATTAAATTATAACACTAGAAATAATAAATTGCAGTTGGAAAATAAGTTCATAAAAAAAATAAAAATAAAACACTAACTAAAAATTGTGAATAACAAACCCAAAGCCCTAACTTGTTAATTAGAGAAAATAAACTTTAACTAAAAAAATACTTGAATTGAAGAACCGGATACAAATATCTTTTTATATTTAATTTTGTAATTGAGAATATCAAGGGATGAAGATAATTATTAATTGGAAAAAGGGAGAATTGAGATTTGGGACGTGAGGGAAAGAAAGAGGTGGGAGTTAGAACGTGTAGAGAGAGAGGGAGAATCGATGTTGAGGATATATATATAATTTTTCTATTATCAGTTCGTCCTAATATAAAGGATTGTTTGAGATCTCTAGGCAATGCCACGGTCATCTTCAATTCCAGAGCCTCAAACTCCTTGGTGGATAGCTTAGCGAAGAGGGCGATTGTATACTGATTCTGTTGAGTGGTGTTTAGACTGATGGTTGCAGGGTTGTCTGGTTATTTTTTGTTTTTGTTTTTGTTTTGCTTTGTGCTGTTCCTTTTTTGCGCTGCTCGTTTGGGTTGTGGGGTTTTGCTTTTGGCTCTGTTTTGCTACCCTGTTTTGTTTTGCGTTGTTTTGGTTGTGTCTTTTCTGTTGGGTGTTTTCTCTGTGCCTTGGGCGGTTGTTCGGCTGCTAGGTGCTTGTTGTTGCTTTCTTGGCCTTTTGGGCTCTTCTTGAATAATGTTGATCATTAGATTTACATACTTTGACTCAAAGTATATACACTTGTCAAAACTTCTCCATAGTCTATGGTCTACATTCTTCGTCCTGATATATTTTATATCAGAATGAACTGACAGTAGAAAGACTGTATGTGTATATATATATATATTAACTTTTAAATGAGGAATCCCTTACTTTAATTTTGGCCCACACCTTGATGAAATCACATCGATTTGCATGAATTTTGATATGAATTTTTGTGTGAATAATAAGTTCATTGAAATATACCTATAAATAAAATTTGAGATTTTTTTAAGTACTAGAACTATTTATCTCGATTTTGTTAAATATAATGGCATCGGAAAAATAGGAGATATATAGGAAAATTCAAAAAACTAGTTTTAGTACTTGAAAAATTCCCAAATTTTTTTTATAGGCATATTTCAATGAATTTACCATTCACAAAAAAATTCATATCAAAATTCATACAAATCGATGTGATTTCATTAAGGTGTGAACCGAAATTAAAATGAGAGATCCCTCACTTGAAAGTTACTATATATATATATATAAATATATCGGGACGAAGAATGTGGATCACTAGATTTACATACTTTGACTCAAAATGTATGCACTTATCAAAACTTCTCCATAATATATGATCCACATTCTTTATCCTGATATATTTATTGTCAGGACGAACTAATAATAGAAAGACTATTATATATATACATATTTATTTATTTGTAAAAAGCTGACTCGGCTATAGCCGGGTCAGCCCTCGATAAAGGTCTGCCCATGGTTGAATGCTTAACTTTTTTTGGTTATAGTTTAGTGAATTGTAAAACACTCATAATATTTATTGTATTTAACATTTGACATATAATTTTTTTCTCAATCCATTGCAGCTTTGGATATGCTCTCTAAGAGATTGCTTTGGAGAATTAGTTTTAAGTTCATGTGACATTCCATAATTATCCTATAGATAAAATTCTACTTAAAAGGAAGAAATCAATGATTCCTACTGAATTGTCTGAATTCCAAAGAATGACAAAGTGCAAATTGGGAAGAGAGTTAGAATTCATTAAAGAAAAAAAGTGGGAAGTAGTTGATTTGCATGTTAGAAGAATTTTTTTTAAAAAAAAATTATTATAATTATTTAGAGTTTAAAGGAGTGTGGGACACAACTTGAACTAACTACGTACTTTAATGGTGTAAGTATTAGAGGCATACCACATGGTCAATATCATCCCGATCATTGAGAGAAAGAGAGATGAAACCTTTTTGGTTGAAAATTTATACCTAACAAAAACTAAAGGCACTTAATTAGAAGCTTAAGCAGATTGTAAGTTGCGCAGTGGAAAATATTAGGGAATAAAATCAATAGATTTAAGAACGATAGGTTTCAAAAATTTTCTATCGTCTTCTTGGGACCTTTTTGTATATACATGAATATGAGGAAGGGATTTGTTGTGATACCTTGAAAAACACTCTTTCATTTTCTTTTCGATCCTTTACCACTAAACTTTCCGAACTATGTCTCACGATCTAGCAACTGTGTGTGTGGGCACGTCAAGGATTCAGGGAGCAGCTGAATGGAGGCTTGAGAGAACCGGAATGCAACGCCTTGCCTCCTCTTGTGGATTCGGCGAACCCTTTTGAGAGAATTTTTTTTCTTTTTTTCTTTTCCTCTCTAGTTGCCGCCCACTTTGTTCTCCTTAAGGTTCCGAATAATATCTTTTTCCTGATAAGTATATCTTATATATTAGGATCTTAGGGTTTAGTAATCCAAGTTAAAATAGGATTCCAAATCCTTTTTTTAATTCTTACTCTACTAGGGTTTGAACCTTTAACCTATTTAGAGTAAATAAAATAATCATTTATTATTCTTTTGCTCTTGTCAAGGTTCGAACTTGAAACCTCCATAAAACAATTAATAACTCTTAATTATTAATTTGTCAATTAAATAATCATATTATTTAATCATTTAATTAATTCCAAAAATATATTTAAGTTATTTTCGTAACACAATTAATTGGACCATCCAATTCTCCATGAGTCTTGTTACTATCAATCGTAAAGAGCTAACAAGAGGACCTAATAGACCCACAGTTTTGAACTCCAATAATACTTAGAAAAATTAATTAAACTCTTTAATTAATATTTCGCAATTATTAACCTTGGAGTTAATCCACTAAAAACCCAAAGTTGTACTCTTGTAACTGTAAATGTTTTACACAACTAATTTATCAATATCCATCAATATAGCTATTACATATGGTATGATCCTCCACAAGTAGTTCATAATTAGAGCTAGGTCATAAAGTCTGTTATATCTCTCTAATTATATTTTTTCCTTTAAGTACCATTGATTCTCTTAAATGATTATATCTTTCATTCCTTTAGAAAAGAAGGAGAGCGCTCTTAATCATTCAAGCCCCAAATCAACCCTTAAGGGAACTACTTATTTACTTATCTACTTATCGCAAGAAGGAGTGGATTTCACCATTGTGTGCATACCTTCCTAACCACAAGCCAAACCGTGATTCCAAGATACGGAGATATTGACCGAAAAGGCTATTCCGATCTCACCTATGGTAATTCAAAAACCACGATCTAACCTGAAGGAGTTAGTAAGACACTCTGGATTTAGATTTCCCATATATAACCATCATTTGTCGATATATATGAATCTTTTCACCTAACGGATTTTTTGTGATAGATTCATATAGATCGTGGCCCAGTCTTATATGATTACATCATGTAAGGTGTCTCCATTCTCATAACACCATATGAGTAGTTTAGGATAAGACCACCGTACAATACGGAATGGACCGCAGCTATAGATTAGCCACAATTGAAGTACCCAACTTTATTTGCTTTCAACGGAATCTTGAAATTGCATATCTCAAACTGAATTCCTCTGTATATGACATTAATATACTCAATTTGAGATTACATATAGCAATCTTGGATGTTGGCATATATAATATAAACGTATAAATCAATTTATTTGAATGAAATAACTACTTCTTTTATTATTGAATTTATAACATTTTCTAATTATAAACTTAAGGGTATAAATCTCAATAGATGTAATGCTAGATCAGTGTCTAAAGGCTATCTTTTCAAAAACAAAAAGTGTCTATAGGCTATATAAAAACACCAAAAGAAAAACTAAAGTTTATAATGTTAAAAACTATCATAAATGCTATTTTGTGATGGTTTTAAATAGTTGTACTTCACGGCATCATAAATAGAGAATGATAGTTCCAAAAGGATAGATTTCGGAGATATATATATAAAGTTTTTCTCTCCTCAGGACGGACTGATTTTATTTATATCAGTTCCACAACTATCAATCATTATATTTACATACTTCAGTTTAGTTAAAATCTTCTTAAACTTAATCAATGACTCACAAGTTTCGTCATAATCTTAAAAGTTCAATTCTCTCATATATATATATATTGACCGGTCATGAAATTTTTTTGGCTCCTACATGGACATGATAAATGAGATTTCAAAATAGTTAATGACGTTAGTTACATACTTAGAATTTCCCACACTTAAATTAAACTTAAAAATTCTTGTAATTAAGGTTTTTTTTTTTTTTTTGCTTAATTACTATTTCCTTTTAATAAATAAAGTCAAGCAAGAGAGCACTTACTACGTCAAAAAGAAAACCTTAAGTATCCTAACTATGTTGACACCGAACAAACCTACATATTATATGTACACGCACACTTTTAAACTAACTCATTTTATTAAATAAAAGGATAAATCTCGATTAACAAGAACAGTGTAAAATTAAATTAAGGAAAAGTAAAACTCCAAAAATCTTGAACCAAAGAATGAACATGAGACCTAAGCAATTAGCCACTGCATTTTCTTCACAATAAATATGAGAGACATGAACAACCATCAAAGAAAGGTAATAAAGACAACACTTATAAGTATCAGTAAATATGATAATTTTTTTTTTTTTTTTGAAGTATGACATTATTCCATAAATTGATGGTTTTTTCTAGGGAGAGGGAGGACTCGAACCCACAACCTCATGATGCATGTGTGAGAGGTTTGAACAACCGAACTAACCACATCTCATCCAGTAAATATGATAAATTGTTTGAACACATTTTCATTCTATCCACGATATCAGCGAATAAATTCATAATAAAGTTAATAAATTTATGGGACATTTGTAAAAGTAGTCAAATCAGGAAATGAATTATTTTTTTAACCAAATTCTAATTTTTTATTGTTTGTAACCAATCATCATAATGCATTATTGTTTTTTACCAATAAATTACAAAATTACATTTTTTTTTTCACGTAGTGTGTCACATTAAACGTAACATAAGTGGGTTATTTCAAGTTTAACGTGACACATCGTCCGATATCGCGAAATCATGTATTTTTGAAGAAAATAAGATATTTCATGGCCCAACATGATATACATATGATATCTCATGCCCAACATGATAGATATAGGATATTGCATACCTTATATGAAATACTGCATATAGCATATATTTCGTGCCCAATATGACATACATGAAATATTTCATTCCCAACATGACATACATGGGATATTTCATGTCTAACATGATATACATGAAATATTTTATGTTCTACATGAAATATTTTACTGCATACATGGGATATTTTATGTCCAACATGACATACATAGGATATTTCATGCTCAACATGACAGACATAGGATATGTCATGCCTTACATCATGAAATACTGCATACATGGGATCATACTCAACATGACATACATAGGATATTTCATGCCCAACATGATATACATGAGATATTGTAAGTTGCGCAGTAGAAAAGAATTGAAATTAATCAATAAAATTAAGAACAATAGGTTTCAACAATTTTCTATCGTCTTCTTAGGACCTTTTGTATATACACGAATATGAGGAAGAGATTTGTTTTCATACCTTCGAAGAACACTCATTCGTTTTCTTTTTTATTCTTCTTTACGATCCAATACCACTAAGTCTTCCTAGCTATGTCCCGCGATCTAGTAACTGTGTGTGTGGGCACGTCATAGATTCCCTGAGCAGTTGAATGGAGGCTTGAGAGAATTGGAAGACAACACCTTGCTTCCCTTGTAGAATTCGGCCAACCTGTAAGCAAATAAGAAAAACTTTTTCTTTTCTTTCTTATGTGGCCGCACCCTTTCTTTCTTTCTTGTTACAATTCCGAAACAAAAATTACATTGAAAATCTAGGACCAAAATCGAGCAATAACAATCCACATAAACATATATAATCCATACATCCACATGTAATTATATATGCGAATATCTAGAGTGCCATCTCTTTCTAAACATGCATAATCACAATAAAAAGAAATAGATTCACGTATATATACGTTAATTAATTAAAAGGGTTCAACCAGGCTCTAATACCAATTGTAGGGAAAAATATCGTAGTACACGCAGGCGGAAGCGAGACTAAAAAATAGATTTAGTAACTTTTAAAAAATTTTCCTTTTATGAACCTTAACCCTTTAATTAATTAAACATATATATATATATATAATCAACAAAAAAAAAAAGAATACCTTTTGTCGCATGATCCGATTGACTTACGTCGATGGTAATCCGCAAGATCTTCAATCCTAGCACGAACGTGAATCACCTAGGAGCGTGGTCTCCCTTTTTCTTTGAATTGCAAACCTGAGAATGGACAAACAAACTTTTCTTTTCTTTTGTTAGTCACAAAACAATCAAAAGAAGACTAAGATTATTCCGGTCACTTTTGAGTTCTCAATCTAATGATCGAAACTCGCATGAACCTAAATCGATGTTGTACACACAAGCTTATTGATGAACAAGCAATTGGTGTACCATCAAAGAATAATATATTCACTCTTTTTTGTTTTTAGTAGAATAAAAATCCTATCTATGAATTGAGAAGAAGAAGAAAATTGAATCAAGCACCACACACAAGCTTATGGCCGAATTCTCTTCCTCTCTTTCTTTTAGGGTGGCCGAAAATCCTCTTCCTAAAAGGACTAGGGTTGCCGCAAATCACACTCCTAAAATATAGGAGTTTTAGTTGCACCCTAATTCACTTCTAGTTTTAAGACTTCAAACCCTAATCCAACTCATAGATATTTTTATTCTTTTATTTGACTAAATAAAAAGACTTCTTATTTGATTAAATAAATAAAATTAATTATTTATTTTCTTATCAAACAAGTCTTTTAATTTTAGTATACTACTACCAATAGTATAACTCTAGGAATCATATTTCCTAATCAAAAAGGATTTGTTTCTTAATTAAACAATTAATTAATTCTTATTTAATTAAAACATGAAACAAAATAATATATTAGGTTAAATATACACCTTGCCGCCCCATACATACATATTGGGCCATATATTATTTTCTTATTTCATTTAATCCATTGGTCTTTAAATAAAAAGCCCACATGTGAACCAGACCCATTCTTACAAAAAGAAACACCACATGTCTTTC
Organism: Acer campestre; assembly: GCA_954870605.1. Taxonomy (NCBI): domain Eukaryota; kingdom Viridiplantae; phylum Streptophyta; class Magnoliopsida; order Sapindales; family Sapindaceae; genus Acer; species Acer campestre. The sequence continues at coordinate 32,605,512 of OX940808.1, read as the reverse complement.
ATTAATATATTAATATAATTGAGCAGCCCATTAAATAAATAATGTGCAAATTATATTCTTAATATATTAAATGCAATTCTAAATGGACCCATAAATTGGTCCGGTAGAATATATCAAGTGATCCATACAAGTCCGTGTGGATTGGGGATCTTGGCGGGCTATCTAAATTTAAGCTTTAATAGACATAACCTAATCACAATCAACAAATGATTCACTTAGGTCCGATCCATTAATTTTAACTCATTCCACTAAAGGGCTAAAATTGAACTCTTAAATAAAGACAGAAAAGGAAGATGTTCCTCATTCATACCCTAAACAATCATGTTGGAGATAGTGTATCCTCGTGATTAATATCAGTAATCGCCAAGAGTTCATAGACCGCCTATAACTCTCCAAGTTACCATATTTATTCATATGACCACGTTTTAAACTTTGATATTTTGACTTGTTCAGAAGCCATGTTTTCAATAGACACTATCGAAAACTCAACGTTGAGATTTAATATCCAATTACCTCAAAACATCCATATGATGATATTATACTCTCATTTAATAAATGGAGCCACGATGTCCATATCTATAAATGAAGTCCTCTATCGATTAACAAATGAATATCACCAAATTATCGAGGATAGACTATGCGATATAATCGTACTCATTGATAACTCAAATGATATCACTTGCAACCATAAGTCCATCATTTATCTCAGGATTAAGATAGACTCTCCGATTGTCCTGATAATGAAAAGACTTTTATCTACTGACGGTTATAGATAAAGTATTTCATTGTGATCCAGTTCAATGCACCCAGTGCACTAGATTCTTTTGCTCGAAGACACTCCGATGATTTTAGACTCATCATATCTCATTTGATCCCACTCAAATGCTAGCAAAAGAATTCTACAACTTTAACAAGATAAAGGTGCCCAACATTTAACTTAAGTTGTGAACAATATTCAAGACTAACTAAAAAATTGTGTCTACCACATACATATCCAAATGTACGAACAATTCTTCTTTTCTCATAGTCTTTAGACCTTATGATTATTTACTTTGACAATTATAATATTAAACTATAAATGCTATAAGATTTGTTTAAACCAAAAATCACGTTATTAATATGAAAAAGATTGTTAATTACAATATTACACTCTTGTTATTGAGTATAATCCTAATAGATGACATGCTGATTGCTACAAAAAATAAAAGTGAGATTAATAAATTGAAATATCAGCTTAAGGTGAATTTAAGATGAAAGATCTGGGTGCTGCAAAGAAAATTTTGGTTCGAAAATTCACAGGGATAGAAAAGCAGGCAAGTTATTTTTGTCACAGAAAAATTATATAGAAAAAATTCTTGAACGCTTTGGTATGAAAGATTCTAAACTTGTGACTACTCCACTGGCTGAACATTTTAAACTTTCATCAACTTTGTCACCAAAATCTAAGGTCGAGGAGGAGAAAATGTCTCGAGTTCCATATGCTAGTGATGTTAGGAGTATGATGTATGCTATGGTTTGCACTCGTCCTAATATTTCACATGTTGTCAGTGTGGTTAGCAGATTTATGGGTTCTACGGGAAAAAAATCTGTAAAATGGATTTTTGATATTGGGTGAAATTCATTTTAGTCCCTCTTGTTTGACCTAATAGCTAAACTGGTCCCCCGGATTTGAGAATTATCTTGACAAGTCCCTCTAGTTTTCAAAAATCTGTATTTTAGTCCCTACCGTCCAATTCCGTTAGGGTTTCTCAGAATTCCGTTAGGTCAACGAGGGTAAAAGGGTAAAACAACATCAGAGGTTCTAGAACCTTATCTGACCAAAGGGTATAACGGTATTTTACAAATTAATTTTAAAAAACAATATTTATTATTTAATTTACTAAATAATAAATATTATTAAATAATAAAATGGAAAATATTAAAATATTAAATAATAAATATTTACAGAAATTAAAAAAAAAAGAATATTAAAAAAAAAATATTTACAAAGCAAACAAAAAACAAAATAAACCAAAATTATTTAACCTATTATTAAAATAAAAATTAATAATTGAACATTTTAAAAACAAATTACAATGTCTTAATAAAAGATTTTTTTGAACAAAACCATATTTTAATATCCATCGGTGATCAGACCCACCTCCTACATTTTTGAACAAAAACAAAAACATTTTGAACAAAACCGAGCCACCAAAACTACCACCACCATCAGACCCACCTCCCACATCTCCTCCTCCTCACCACCATCATCAAACCCTAGCCACCCAAATCCATTGCCGCCCAAACCTGCACAATTAGGAGCAGATTCGGATCCGATCTCTCCCTCTCTCACCGGTCTATCTTTCCCCATCTCTCTCTCTTTCCCCATCACCCGCACAAAATGACTTCCAAAATGAAGAACCCAAACTCATATTAGCTTTTTCTTCTTCATCACATCAACCTAGAAGGAGATCGAAGGAGGAGGGGCATGTGGCAAGAGGAAAATGAAGGTGGTGGTGAGTTAGTGGTGACAACGAATCCAACCTAGCCACTCTTTCAAAAAAAAATTTCCTTTTTTTAATCTGGTTGAGGAAGACTTTGTGGGTTTGGGCGATGTTTGACAATCTGGGTTGGGTTGGGCGTTGATGATCTGTGTTGTTTGAAGATATTGGTTAGGGGTTGTTTGAAAATTGGTTTGAGAGAGATATCGAGAGAGAGAGAGAGAGAGAGAGAGAGAGAGAGAGAGAGAGAGAGAAGAGAGGGATCGAGAAATAAGAGAAAGAATGGTGTGGGTGGTGTTTCAGAGGGCTAGGGTGTGGTGTTTGGGTGGCGATGGCGGCTAGGGTTAGGGTTTGATGAGTTGTTTTAGGTTGAAGAAAGATAGGAGATGAAGAAGAAGAGACAAAGAGAGAGGCGGGAGTTAGAGAGAGATAGAAAGAAATGAGATTAGGATTTGTTAACATTTTTAATTAATTATTTTATTTTAAAATTGTTTTTAATTTTTATTATTTAATTTAATTATAGAGGGTCATTTTGGTCTTTCAATTCATTTCATCAGTTATAAGGGATTAAGGGGCGGTATGGTCATTTGACCCTCTAATCTTGTTAGATTCCACTTTTCTAATGGAAATCTTAACATAAGGACTAAACGAAACAATTCTGAAAACCGGGAGATCAGTTTGGCTATTAGGTCAAACAAAAGGGACTAAAATGAATTTCACCCTTTGATATTTGAAAGGTACTGTAGATTTGGGTTTGGTATTTGAAAAAAATAATACAACCACTAATATTATTGGTTATGTGGATTCTGATTATGCTGGTGATTTAGATAAAAGGCGATCTTTAACAGGTTATGTCTTCACACTTTCGGGTTGTGCCATTAGTTGGAAGGCTACTTTATAGTCTACAGTTGCTTTGTCTACTACATATGTAGAGTATATGGCAGCGATTGAAGCAGTGAAGGAAGCTATTTGGCTTAGAGGTTTGATTTGTAATCTGGGTTTACAATAGGATTCTACAGTTGTATTTTGTGATAGCCAGAGTGCGATACATTTGACAAAAAATCTTATATATCATGAGAGGACCAAACATATTGATGTCAGATATAACTTTATTCGGGAGATTGTATCTCAGGGAGCAATTATAGGTAAGAAAATTTCTACATCAGAAAATCTAGCTAATATGTTGTCCAAGTCTATTCATGTGCTCAAGTTTAAGAGTTGCTTGGACTTGATTTGTGTTTTCAGTTTGTGAGTTACCCTAAGGGGTTTGTTGGAGGATATGACAGACTAAAATTCTACTTGGTATACCTTGGTACGAATTTAAGCCAAGGTGGAGATTTGTTATTCTGTGTAAATTAGTCAATAATCTTATTTGATATAGATTTCTATTTTGTCTCTACCTATATTATAAATATGTGGTTTTAGGATCTTTTAGGATATAAGTATTTTTTTAGAGTTCTTCGAGTGTAATAGGGTTTTGAGTTTTGTGAGTGATTTTGAGACACTCTTTTGTAATCTCCATTGATTATAGTGAATTTCTTTCATCTTTGGTTATGGACGTAGGCTTTACATTAAACTACGTAAATTTCTCTTGTTCTGCTTTGCTTTTATTTTACCTAATTATTTTGGAGGGATGCTATTGACAATCCACTAAATGTCTTTCCACACTCCATTTTAGTTATTATTTTTTATATGACAATTTTATCCTAATTGAAATTACTAAAAGGGGTAAAAAAAAAAAAAAATTCAAAATACACTACAAAACAATTTTGCTAGACTCTTCTTTTCAACAATTTTTTTTTTGCTAGACTCCAACATTACTTCAATATCTTTAAAGTTTTATTTGATTACGAAATAATGAGAATGATTTATAAAAAGAAACAAACAATTTTTTTAAGTGTTGATTTTTTACAGACTTTTTGCATAATCAAATAATAAGAAAAAAAAAATACAGATTTTTTTTATTATCTTAATTGTTTTCTCCATGACGCTCTTTTAAGTGTTAACAAAAAAAAAATAATAATTGAAGAACAAAAATTTTCCTTCAATATTAGCAAAAAAAAATTAGTTGAAAATTCGCGCAGGACTTGTGTGGGTTGGATACAAGACACCATTTATGGTATTTAATGAAAAAAAAATTAAAACTGAATGATTTTTTGTTTTTTTTAAATTTAGGTTTTTGTGATGGACTTGTGTGGGTTGTATATAAGACACCATTTATGTATTCAATGAAAAAAACTGGAACTAAATGATTTTTTGTTTTTAAAATTTAGGTTTTTATAATGAAGTGTTAAAATATATATATATATATATATATATCAAAAGATAGAAAGGATAATTTTGGAACAAATGGAGTGTATTTAGCATTTTTAAAAATTTAAGATTTTAGAATGAAATGTATTTAGAAAATGAGTGTGGAAAGAAAAAAATTGGATTGTAAGGAGAAAATCTCTTATTTTGTGTCTTAACAATTTTTACAACAATATATTATTAAAAAGAGTAATGCTAGCTAGATGTCCCAATTTTTTTTTTCCCAAATAATGTGGTACATGAGGTGTCAACATTACATTAACTCATATATAATCTTGTGATTTACAAGATATTAACACCTTACGTGTCATATCTTTTGAGAAAGAATTTGAAAAATAAAAATAAAAATTGAGACATCTAGCATTACTCTATTAAATAAGAATATATAGTCCAAAGAACACTGACTGTATCATCAATTGTTTCCATAATAAATACAAGATGAAGTTTGGTTCAGAGGTATGCCCCTCACACTTACACGTTCCATGTAGTTGTGGGTTTGAGCAGGGTCGGTTAGACCTATAGGTAATTAAGGTAGTTGCCTAAGGCCCCACCTTAAATAAAGGCCATATATTTTCATTATGAATATATATATATATATAGTCTTTCTATTATCAGTTCGAACCGATAAAAGATATATCAGTTCCTTGCATGTGGATCATTAGATTTAAAAGATGCTTTGACAAGTGTATTATGACCTATATGTAAGAAATTGATATATCTTTTGTCAGTTCGAACTGATAATAGAAAAACTGTATATATATATATATTAACAATTAATATCCAATATTTGTTTTCTATTTATTATTCAAAAAACATCTCTTTAAACTTATAAATTACTATTCATTCCTAGCTTCAAATCAAATCCTACTTTCAAGTTAACGATTCCAATTTTTAAGTAAACCACATTTAAGTGGCTTAAGAGGGCTGCTACGTACCACCGAGGTTGCGGCACATTTACGGCCCCGTAGTGGAAAAACAAGTGAAAACACTTGGGATCCACGTAATTAATACGTGGGCCCACATATTTTTTCTCTTGTTTTCCACTATGGGGCCGCAAAGGTGCCGCGACCCCGGTGGTACAAAGTGTTTCTCGTGGCTTAAATACCCATTAATGTTTTCCTAAAAAAAAATTACACATTAATGTTATTCTTTTCTTTAAACGGTTAATTTTTTTTTTTAATAATATATTCACACTAAAAGCTACTTTTTTATATCTTCTTCTATATTCATTCAAACCATCCTATTACAAAATCAAATCCTCCTATAGTCCTACTACAAACAAACCCTCTCATTGTTTCTCTATATATGTACTTTTTCATAAACATTTTAGGTTCAATTGTTCCAAACTCTATTACTTTAATTTCATTTATTAATTTTTTTTTTAACTGTAACAATTTTTTTTTTTTTTAAAGCTTTGATAACTGATAATCTTATATCAAAATTGTCTGGTAGAAAATACGAATCTGGATACAAAATAACAAAAAAAAAACAAAAAAAAAACAAAAAACAAAAAAAAAATAGAAAAATTATTTGAATCGCAAAAGGAGTTCTTGATAAATTTATAACCAGTAGCAAAAAAAAAGGGTCGTAGAATCACAAGATCTCATTTTAAATTTTCGTCTAAGAGCATCTCCAATACAAGTGTGGATTGTGTCATAAATTGGTCTTCAATGCTTCACTGTTAAGACATCTGCTTATTAATTGTTTTTTAATGATTCAATAAAACTTGTATATGATTTTTTTAAGGATTTTAAATATATGCTGAGTCATCAACAAGATGGCTGTGCAATGTGAAAGTAGGTAGTCATGTTGATAGCGTCTACTTTTTTTTACCACCTTAGCTTAACATTGAGAAGTGATGACTACATTAGAGAAGCATTATTGTACTCAATCTCTGTTTATCCTTGTGCTGGGTTTGAGTCTCTTCCCATCTCCCCCAAAAAAAAAAAGTTTCGATAATAATACCTGTGTCCATACCTAGTAAATTACCCAACTACCCTCTATTATTTATGTACTATTTTTAATATGCTAAAGCAAGAGGAAAGGGCCCGAATGGGAGATGATCATTGATCAATGTCATGATGGCCAAAATCCAAGGGGTGATCTTGACAGGATATTTTTTTGAGTACACATATGGTTTTATTTTTATTTTTTTAATAAACTACAAAATTATGTACCAGTATAAACAAACAGACAGACAAAACAGAGCTGACTCCAAACCCAACCCCACACCTGGGGTTCCATAAATGACTTAAAAAAAAAAAACCCTATTCTCTCTGTCTCTCAACCCCAAATGATTGTATTTATCATCATTTTCATTACCAGAAACACCAATCCAAAAAGACTGGTTTCCCTTCGTGCTTTTATATACTTACAACTCTTGGAGAGATATCGATAACTTATCAATGATGGTGATCACAACTCACAAGATCGATCCAAGAAGAAGAAGAAGAAGAATCATGAGATCAGCTAGCTAACTAGGAAGCTTTTCTTTTGAGGGGAATGTTGTCTGGTTCAAGGCTAACAAAAAATACAAAAAATTCTCAGATGCAGAGACGTTCGGATCTTAAAAAATCTCCGAAAGAGATGATAATCTGGTTGTGTTTTTAGTGTCCTCGGACCAGGCTTCATTCCCCTTAATTACAGCTTCCATGTGTTCTTCATCAGCTCATGACTGGTAGGGTTTTTTTTTTTCTTTTTTTTTTTTTCTTTTTCTTATCAATTTTTTGTTCACTCCAGTTGTTTGTGCTAATTTTGTAGCTGTTTTTGTAGATGGGTTTCTGTCTGATATAGAAAAATGAAAATCAACTTAATTAAATCTGTCAATCAGAAGCAGATTGGTGTAATGATGAAAAAGTTTTGACTGTTATATATGAAAAGGTTTTCTTCTTATTTTTTTTTTTTTTTGTTTTGTTCATCATTATTGCTTTTTTTTTACATTATTCTAGGTGTTTCAACTCAAGTAATCATAGCTAATTTGTTATAGTCAGATCTCTCCAAACTCTTTTTTGCTTCATCATATGCTTAATTTCTTCCAAGATGTCTTCCAAGTACAAGTGTATGTCTGTTTCTGCCTCTCTCAAGGTTTTTTTTCAAACTAGGGTTAACAATTTGAAGAGAGAATAGCAAATAATGAGCAAGGCAATAATTGATGATGATTAGCAAATGATCAACAATTAAAACCCTTAATTTCCTGGATATGTAATTAGTTAAAACTACCTTATTATTATATATTTGGGAGTGATTATTATTTTTCTATATACATGATATTGTTGTTAGTGGGAGTGGTTAGATTTACTTAGCTGTATGTGCAACTAAAATAATAAAAATGATATGTATTTTGTAAAATATTGGGTTGATATTGTTAGTGGAAGACATAGATCAGCAGCTGCACATAATTATCTGATGAGAATTTGATAGTATTGATTCTATTCTATTGTGATGTGCTTTTCTTTATAAAAAGAGGAGTTCTCTTTCGCATAACATCTTTATAAAATGCATTCTTCTTTGTCATATTCAGTTGATACAATTAATATATATATATATATATATAAAAATAGTAATTCTTGATAAAATGTAATACTAATTAAGAGCTCGTGAGAATTTATGATTTGAATCAGTCAATTCCATTTTCATAAAAAATTTCATTCTTAATTTATACATATTGATAATACACTGTGTATGTATATATGATATATCACTGCTTGAAATTTTTTGAGATTCACGTACTAAAACAACTTTGTCATGTATATCAATATATGATATATAATATATAATAATTCTTTTTTCATATATATATATATTATATAATAATAATAATAATAATAATAATAATAATAATAATTCTTATGAAAAAAGGATGTGCATGTGGAAGAATAATAATCTTCTTTCAGTAAATGAAAGAGCATAAATTCTAACAATGTCTTGAAAAACAAGTTTTTGCTTTTCATGCTTCTCAACTCCACTACAAAAAGCAACAGTTGTATACATAATTTAATTTTATAGCTTATTATCCATCCTTTTACACTAAATTTCATATTTAAACACATTCAGAAAAATTAAAGCAGAAAAAAAATTATATTTTCTTTTTCCACCAACTTCTTAAATAATTCAGTGTTATTATTATTAATTAATTAGACCAAGTACATACCTTCTAAGTTGAGGTTCTAACTCAATCATATATTTATATGATAGTATGATACGAATCCACGGTATAAAACTTATCCTTAAAAACCAGTGTTATATATACCCAATAAAGACTAATTGACACTGATGCCCAATAAACTCTAACTAAACATAAATCTTAAAAGGCACAGGCATCAACAAAAGGCAATGAAATGTAAACATAATTAACCACACCCAGAATCCTTCCCTTCTGAATCAACATGTGCAGCCCAATTAGCGACAAAGCGTAATTCTGCTTGGGCCGTTGAAGCCGCATTCATGACGAATCTTGCTCTCAACAAAATGGAGACGCTTAGAACTTTCCTCACTCATTTAAGACTTGGAATTATATAAAATCTTAAAAGTTGGTTTCATTTTTCTTTTCGATTTGATCACCATGGAAATCCAATTATTGTCAAACAAGAGATCTACCGGACCATGATTAGAATTTGAAACATGAATATCTTGGTCTTCTAATATTTTCTCCAAATTAATTTTTCCCCTTTTTTCTGTTGAAATCTCATCCACATCTAGCTGATTGTCAAGAATCGTCGTGTTATTAATACAAATATTCTCCCGTGTTATTAATACAAATATTCTCCAGAGAACATTGAGGATTCTCATTATTATCTTCCAAATTTAAATACTTGGTATTCAAATCATTGGAGATATTAACATTAATTCTCACATCTTGATTAAGAAATTGTTCAGCTGTTTGAATTTGAATTGGAGAAAAACTCTCCATTAGATCCTGATCTTCCATAAATACATTAAATGTGCTGGTCATCACTGGAAATTTCCCTTTCCAGATTGGGGTGTTCCCAATAAAATCACCAGCTCCATCATGATGCTATGAATCACGAAGAGTTTATAGTTTAATTACAAATTACACTAGAGATTTTTTTTCTTGTTTTTGACTTGAAAGTATTTTTGGTAAAAGAAGAGTGATTGGTTTCAGCATCTCAACTTATATTAAAATGGAAAAGTCTTCATTTAAAATCCCTCACACATGCCATGCAATTTTACTGCTTTCATATAGGTATATCATATATGCATTTTTATTTTCACTGTCTGCAAGATTTAACAGAGTATTGTGATTGGTGGCTGATGAAGATGATGATGAAAATGACGACATAAACTGCAGGACAGATCCATGAATGACGCTCGTGAGGAATCTAACTCATCTACACAATTATTTGATCTCTTTTGACGATTATTCGACTCCCATCTTTATAAATAAAACCAATATATATATTATTTAACAAATTTATATTATGTAATGTTTTTATTCAAACACAAAATGAACATGGCCATTGTTGATAGGTTTTTTGTTTTTTTTAATTTTTTTAAATAAATAATATATGAGTAATGTTATGTTGTCCAAAAAATTTATGGTTCAGATAACCCGTAGATAAATTTTTTGAAAAATCGTATCTAAATATATTTTGAAATTTTTTTGACCAAGTCGATCCAAATCATATCCAAATCTACTTTGAATTTGGATGTTTGAATCCAAACCAATTGTACCTCTATATATTTTAGGATTTTATTAGATCGTTGCACAACTAGAAAAAGAATTTGACAAGCATCCCAATTCCCATCTGATTAAAGTTTTTTTCTCTAACAAATATCATAATTGTATATTTTAATTTAGAATCAAAGCATTGTTACAGTCGATATAGTTTTTCACAAATGACTAGATTTTATTGGACTCTGGAACATATAACAAAGTATATATAAGTAGTACCTCATTAAAGTTTGTCAGTAAAATAAAAATTAAATTTCATTGTTTTTTTGTTCTTTCAGAAGTCTGAATAGTCTCAAACTTAATTTAGAAAACGTGAGCAGCAGAGGAAGGTGGGTGGTAAATCAGAATTATTCAGAGTGTCATAATATATATTTCTGTAATTGACAAAACCCCATGTCAATAAATCTAGTTTTCAATGACAAAACCACAGAGAACTTACCTTATTTTTGCAATAACACTTCCCAAAGTTAGCTCAGTACTCCAAGTAATAAAATGATGCATGCATATTTGGTTTTGCTACGTACTCCAAGAGTCCAAGGGTACTATACATTCATTTTAGGATTCTTTGTGTTTTTCTTTTTTACTTTTCTAAAATTATTTACTTCTTTTGAAAAGGGTATATATATATATAATACCTCTCTTATCAGAACCGTCCCGAGTCCAACCATAGTAACACATTCACAGTGGGCCTATAGTCCCACATTAATAAATACACATACCCAATATGAATATGTGGTTGTGGTTGGACGTCTTAAAATTATAAGTTAAGGACGTCCAACCACAGCCACACGTTCACAGTAGGCCTACAGTTCCACATTAATAAATACACATACCCAATATAAATATGTGGTTGTGGTTGGACGTCTTTAACTTATAATTTTAAGACTTCCTTACTAGAGAACCACCATATAATATATATATATATATAATTTTCATTTTAGTCTATTCACATAAATGCAATTGTTATTCAATGGTACTAATTAAAGTGCATTAAATAAATAAATAAAAAACTTATGTATAATATCTTAAAAATTTAAATATAAATCCTTTGAATGGTTGCAAAAATTTTAATTCTATGAATAAAAACATAAATAATTACATACGAAGATATATATATATATATATTCCTTTTCTCCTTCGTCCACACTGATATAAAATATATCAGTGCATTGCATGTGGATTATAGATTATGGATAAATACTGATAAGTGCATACAGAATAAGTCAAAACAATTTAATCTAATGGTCCACACGCAAAGCACTGATATATATTTATCAGTGCGCACTGTGGAGAAACTTATGTTCAAGTCAATGTACACTGATATAACTTTATCGGTACCTTGGATGTAGACTATTAGATTCACATACTTTGACTCAAAGTATATGCATTTATCAAAGTTTCTCCATAATCATTGGTCCATATACATTGGTACTGATGTAGTTATATTAGTGCGCACTAACCAGAACGGGACCAATATATTTATATATATATATATTAATTGTGGAGAAATGAATTTGTATGCTAATAAATTATCACTGAGTACAGTATAAAATCTTTATAAACTTGTATTTTATTGAAATGTAATATATATTTATATAACTATAGATTCGTTGGTTCAAAAACTTCAAACACACATATATATAGTATTATTGAATAAATTAAGATCTAACAATATCAAAGCTAGAGATTTGAAAATTAGCCATCACATCATGGGGTTCTAGACTTCTAGGCTAATGTTTCAGGCTACAATAAGATTATTTTTAATTTATAAATATAATTGTTCTTTGTATAATGTAGCATTCATATATCAATGTAAACTACTTTGCTTTTACATTGTAATTAAATAAGTTTGGCTTTTAAAAAACAAGAAAAATACATTTTCAAATATGACATTTGATAATACATAAAAAGGTACTTTAAAAAAATACATATATAAAAAGAAAAAAAAAAAAATTGTCTTCTCGGACAATTGAACAGTACTAGTTTTCTGTTGGACAGTTGGACCACAGTAATTGTAGAATTAATAAACCCTAAAAGGCTAAAAGCATATTAATTTATAGTGAAAATTTTATATAATTTATGTATAGTGGGCAGCAGGTGTACACTGCACAGTGATAGAAGGAAAAAAAAATTGAAAACTTTTTATTTCTAAGGTGGAACAGAAAGTACTACAGTACTGATCACTGGACAATTTAGGTTTTATATAAAGTTGATGAAATAATATCATGTCTTGGTCCACTAATTAATGAAGACAATGGCAAAAAATTAAGGAGATCGAAAGAGACTACGTACAATATATAAAAAGAGAATTATTCTTTTACAAAGGTTAGTTTAAAAATCATTAAAAGTTTAAGTGAAACTTAAATAATGAATATCAACTCTTAACAGCTCACAATAGCAATATATAGTTATGTACAGTTGGAATTCTTAATTTTAATTGTTTTATTCAATTAATTTAATTGAGCTTGAATGAATTGCATATAGTGATCCAATCAACAACTAATGATCATTTATTTGATGAGAAACTCATTTTTGAATCAAAGAAATGCAATAAACACATGAATCATAATTTTTGAAACTCAAACTTCTTAACCACACGTAGCTGGCAGCAGAAATATCCAAACTTTAATGTTGTATTTTTTCAACATTAAACCCTAGATTTAATATACAACTACAATGTCGTTACAAAATCATCACGAACAGGACAGTTTGGCCGAGTGGTCTAAGGCGCCAGATTTAGGCTCTGGTCCGAAAGGGCGTGGGTTCAAATCCCACAGCTGTCATACTAATTTTAATTTCTTATTGTAAGAATTTGTATAAAATGTTGATATGTAAGAATTTTAAAAAATGTTGATATGTAATCATCCATAAGGAATAATATATTTCTAATTATATAATATATAAAATTTAACCCAAAATATTATTTTTTATAAAAAAGTATAAACATCAAATTTAATTTTTTTTTTTATAAAATATTAATTTTTGAAGGTTTTTTTTTTTTTTTTTTTTTTGTAAATTTTGTATAAATTATTAGTATCCACTAGAAACAATATATTTATAATTCTATTATTTCTATAATCTAAAATTTTTGTAAAAACATTGATTCTTATACATTTTTTAATAAATATTAACATTTTTTGGGTACAGATATTGTGATCCAAGGCCGGCCCTGAGCTTTTGGAATCCTAGGGCGAAAAATTTAAAATGAGCCCCTTTGTTCAATTCCGAAAAATTTAAAATGAGCGAAAAAAAGAAGCAAAAGTATGCCTCCAAAACAATAAAAAAAACCCCTTAAAATCCAAACACATACGAACCAACTATGGGTCTTTCTTCATAATTCATCCAAGCAAAAAAAAAAAAAAAAAAAAAAAAAAAAAAATCAAATCTTATATAGTTATACAAAAAGAACAACAAAATCAGAAGAAAAAAAAAAGTATAATAGTATAATACATAAAGAAATTACATGGTCAGCTGGGCCAAATCTTATATAGTTATACAAAAAGAACAACAAAATCAGAAAAAAATAAAAATAAATAGTATAATAGTATAATACAAAAAGAAATTACATGGTCGTCTAGGCCTGAACAAGTGAACGTCGAGACTCGATAGAGAATTTTTAATAAAGATTGAAGTGAGATGAGGAAATAGAGAGATGAGTAGAACAGACTAAAGTGTTGAGAGGCCGAGACTTAAGAGAGATTGAAAGAAATTGAATTTGGGCGTTGGTGGCTGAAGAGAGGAAAAAAAAAAAAAAAACCTAAATTATTTAGCCATTTAGGTGATATACTGATATGTCTGGAAAAAAAAAAAATCAAATTTGGACTCTAATAAACATTTCTCTTCAAACTTTTGTTTGTCCAAGCCGTGCCTTATTTTAGGGTTAATATTATAAACCTCCCCTTACCTTTGAACTACTATTGGATGTATAGTTATAAATGCTTTTATTTTAGAAACCTCCTATATGGACTAACATCGTTAGCATTTCGTTTGTGTTGATTGAGTTTGACCAAAAAGTCTAAAAATATCTCTATTTAAGCTTCAATTGTATGAATTGACCATTATACCTTCATACTTTTACCAAATAAATTAATAAACTGATACAAAATGTGAGAATGTTAACTTGCAAAGGAAAAGTTATTTTGTGGATAATTTTATCCCTACAAATAACAAAATAACGGAATGAGGGTATTATTAATTTAAGCTTCAATTGTATTATTTTATTAATTTATTTGGTAAAAGTATGAGGTTATAATGGTCAATTTATACAATTGAATCTTAAATATGGACATTTTAGTCTTTTTAATAGTCAAACTCAGTTAACACAAATGGAATGCTAATGGTGTTAGTTTATAGGGGAGGTTTCTAAAATAAAAGCATTTGTAACTATACATCCAATAATAGTTCAAAGATGAGGGGAGGTTATAACTTTTAGGCTTTTTTGATATGAGCCTTTTTGATCTGAAACATTTGGACTAATGCTAAAAACAAATATTTGGGCCTTTTATAATCTGAAATAAAACAAAACAGGGCCTTTGAACTAATACTCAATACATGTAAACATGGCCTTTTAAAAAAGGGGTTCAGGGTGATCGCCCCTCTAGCCAAACAGCAAGGGCGGCCCTATTGTCATCCATCAAAATGATTTCAACACCCATTTAATTAATACACCCATTATAGAATTTTATAAATCTAAATATCACTAAGGACATGTTTGGTGCATGGGATATGATAGGACTAATTTTAATCTCATCTCCCATGTTTGTTACTTCCGTGGGTGAGATTATTTAATCTCATGCATCCAACCTATCCCACCAATGTAAATCAGTCCCACCTAGTGGTGCCCACGGTTCGATTTCAGTTAGAAACCGCTAGTTATGTTTTTGTGGGAAGGTAAAACCGTAACCGTAACCGTAACTGTAACCGGCCTAGCCGGTTTGGTTAGCGGTTTTTAACTGTCGGTTAGGCAGTTCGGTTACGGTTCCAGTTTAGGAACCATCCGGTTCCGGTTCTAGACCTTTATGTTTATTTTTATTTTTATTTTTAATGAAAGAATAAAAAATGATATAAGTGTGATTGCAGAAAGAAAAAAAAAAATTCTTGCATAATAATAATTAAAATTGAACAAAGTTGAAAATAAAAAAATTGAACAAACATTTTCATTCGTAATATATTTCACTTAGAAGTTTTAATGTATTACATATAAAACATTCGATTGAAGTATTTAAAAATGTTTAAAAGAAAAGAAATTGACATTTATTAAAATATACAAATTTACAAATGCAGAAATTTTTTTAAAAAATAAATAGAAATTGGCCTTGAATTCAAATATACAATGTAACAAAGTTAAAATTAAAAAAAATTAAAAAAAAAAAAAACAAAAAAAAAAAAACCGGCCTTGCACTTAATTTTGACCACAATTAAGTTACTTATGTATCCTCCACCAATGTGGAGGAATCAAAAGCCATGTAATTCTTTTACCTTTAATTAGATGCTCGGTGTTAGAGGTTGGAAGTTGGAACGGAATCTATTCACTGCCTTTCATTCTCGTGGTTTGCTCATCTTTGAAGAAGTCATTCATTATCTCCGACTGGAGTTCTTGTTATATGTATTTTGCCTTTGTCCAATCACTAACACATGCCTGGGATTGAAGTGATTGTGGACACATAACCAGTCGTCTTGGTTTCAAAATATTTCCATCTGTACTAAATTCTTGTTCCACAGCAACGGTAGAAACTGGTGTTCCAAGAATTTGTTTGGCAATAAAAAATTGGAAATTCATGTTCATGAACCTTCCACCAAACCTAGATACTAAATTTATCTAATAAAAATTCATGATTGGATTCTAAATACCGGTCCAGCTCAGAATTCGAGTTAGATGAGGATGAAGAAGATGTTCGTAATTTTTTGGCTCTTTATGAAAACAATCGATCTCCTAAACCCTTTAATTTAAATTTTGAGGAAGTAGTAGTACCATCAGATGTGGGTTAGGGTTGTGAAACCGACATGTTCAAAAACGGACCATATATTCTAAGATATTCATCATATAATTCATAAAGCAAAATCATAACAAAATTACAATAACTAAGAACATTAACTTCTAATCCTAAACTTTGGTAATAATGAGTTAAATAAACCTGCAAACATTCTAATTTAAAGCGTGAATCAAAACATGATGCAAGCAAGTAAATAATTAGAATCTCCCTATAATACTATAACCATTTTGTTTTCGTGGCAGCAACACATTCACTTAATTGAACATCGAATTCTCACTCACTGAATGCACCAACAATATTAACACTTTGAATATGAAATAAATAAGTAGTGGGATAGTAAACACCATATAAAGCATTGGCAGCATCATTAAAAACACGTAACAATTTAAGAATTTTTATATATGCATCCCAATACTTTAATTGAAGAGAAATTGAAGGAACGTTATAAGTAATAAAAGAAACTAATAATTCATTATATTCAACACTTTCACTAATCAACTTATAAGTAGAATTCCAATGAATAGTAATATCTTGAGAAAATTTAATGGGACACATATTATTTTAAGAGCAATATTCTAACCATAGTTTCTGGGTTTTGTTATGCCTCAAGATATAGTTAATATTATCCCTAATTGGTCTAATATAAGTAGAAAGAATTTGTGATCCAACTTGAATACACAAATTTAAAACATGGCATGCACATCTTTGATGAAATAATTTACCCCCAAAATAGGGATTGCACAAATCTTGTAACATAGGAATAGATGCGATATTGCTTACAGCATTATCAAAACCAATTGTAAAAATTTTGTTTTGGATAAAATAATCTTGAAAAATTATGTTAAGGAGTTGAAAAATATTTTGAGCTGAATGTGAGTCATTGAAAACACAAAATGCAATAATTCTTTTTTGCATGTCTCAGTCATTATCCATATAATGACATGTCACACCCATATATGAATGACTACCAAAATTGTCACTCCATATGTTGGCACATATGAAACACGACTTTGAAATTGATAAGAAAATAAAAAAAAATAAAAAAAATAAAAAAATATATAAAAACAAGAAGAAGAGAGAGAGATTTCAATTTGTTTTTTTCTTTTTCTTTTTGGTAAATGGAATGTAGTATACATGTGAGAGTGGATCTAGAAACACGTTGAATTGTAGGATTTAATGCATTTTGACAATAATTAACAAAACCTACTTTCTCACCAAAACCAAAAGGAAAATGTTCAACTGTAACCATTAATACTAATTCTTCCCTATTTTTTTCAGACATATAATCAAATAATTGATTAGAAGGAGTTTCGTACCTGGAGATTTAGGTTTGGTTACTAGCCTTCACCAATTCGGACGGGTGAGTTTTTTTAATATGGGCCCAGTACATGCCATATCCGAAGGATTTATTGGTCTTGTATGTTTCGAGGCAGTAATTGCACTGTATTTTGATCATTTTGTCATCTAACTGAATTTTCTTCATATGCAATTTGAAGAGATTGGACTTCAACAGCTTTTCTTCTGCACTTGCAAAAACTTCATCTGAAAGGGGTGGGAATCAGATAGATATTCATTACTATTGGGGGTATTGTGATTGGGGTCAGGAATTATTAGTGGGGGATTAGGACTAGAATGGAGATCGGATCCAAATTGAGATTGAAGGAACTCGTGGTAAAGTCAGTTATTGTAACTGACATCATCACCAATGTGTTCCAACAAATTTTGCATTGGACACTTTCCTTAGTCTAGATTTCCTAAACCTTCTCCCCCACTTGCCATTGAAAAATCAATAATATTAAAAATATATAGATAAGTGTAAAGAAAATGTTGTTGGAATAATAGTGGTAACACTTAAAAAAAAATATTGTTCGAATAATAGTTGTAACACTAAAAAAAATAGATGATTGAAAAAAACAATTGGTGAATAAGAAATATATTAAAATAAAGAATTATACAAATTAGGGTAAATTTTGAAATATATCTTCTTTGGGATGATAGACTTGGAAGAGAATATTTTAATTGTAATACCATGATTTGGAATTAAAAGTTAAAAGTCAGGATTTCTTAATTTATTTTTAAAGTTGTTTTTTGATATTTTTAAGTTGTTTGACTACTTAAAAATAAAAAAAATAAAAAAAATAAAAAAATAAAATAAAAAAAACTTAATAAGTTCAATTCAGACTCATTAAGTTTTAAGTGGAAAAAACAAATGACCTTTTATTCTTCATCCATATAATCTTGAAACCCTAACCCTAATTCTTAACCAAGTACTTATTGTTTGAGAAGGGAGCAGCCCAAATCAAATCAGCTCCCACCAAATTCTCTGCAAGTACATTTTTTTTTTTTGAAAAGCGAAAAACATTACACAAATGAAAGAACAACAAGGTTGGGATTCAGCCAGAAAAGCTCATTCACATAGGAGAAGGCCAATAGAACCAGTTTATATGCCAAGGAATTTCCGGATTTGGAAATCGCAAGACATTTACAACAACCAGCAGCTAACGGAAGAGCCTTAATATCACTAACAATGAGTTTGGAGTCTCCAAAAGACAGGGCTGGATCAAGGAGGATAGTGTCCATCCAAGAAGAGGCAGATTCAACAAAGTCGATCTGGAGATTGTAGAAATTGGCAAGAGATATGCCTTCACGCACAGCCAAGTAGCCACCAATGGCAGCACTGAAATTACCTCTCAAAGTGAAAGCACGAGCAACTAAGACCTGACCTTTATCATCTCGGATTACAACACCAACTCCAATAGAATTTGAATTCTTTTGGAAAGCAACTGCCGTATTGAGCTTGAGACACCCCGGAAGAGGAGCGACCCAATCAGAGATGGTCCCAGAGGGAGAAGGGGGAATCCGAGAGGGAAGAGCTTTTCTCGACCCTTGGAATTCGGATAAGTAAGCAAGAGCACCCAACACCATGAAGTCTGGGCATTAAAAACCTACCACAGTTGAGAAGGGAATTCCTATTTTCCTAAATAGCCCAGGAAATAATACAAAGTTGCTCATGATCTTCCTTCCTTAGAAGAGGGAGGAGGGAAGCAAAAATATTAAGGACAGGGAGTTTGCCTCTAGTAGCAAGGAGGCAATCAAACCGAGTGTAACTCCACGCTTTTTTAGCCACTTTGCAACCAAATAGAGCATGGCTAGCAAACTCGGTGCTGGGAACACAAGAAATGCAGCAAGGGGCTTCAAAAGTCCTCCTATTCCAGAGGTTTTCCATAGACGGAAGAGCATTCCAGCAAGATCTTCAAATAAAAAACCGGACTTTTGGTGGCAAGTTTAGACTCCATAGGGTGTTCCACCATTTAATGGATAAAGAGGAGTTTGACACAAAAGCTGTCAGGGATTGCTCAATTGCGAGACGGTAACCACTTTGAACGGAAAAAATACCTCTTTTGTCGAAATGCCAAGTGAGGAAATCACTGCCTCCTCTCCAGCTGATGGGGATGGAAAGGATAATGTCTTTATCAATAGGGAGCATAGTCATGTCCAATTTGTCCAAGTCCTATCTCCTGCGATTACTATCAATCAGACATGCCACAGGGATATCAAAGGCAAAGGTAGGCATTATTGGGTTGAAAGAAGCAAGACGAGGAATCCAAGGATCACTGAAAGCCATTATCTTTTTCCCGTCCCTTACTACCCATCTTAGACCCTTCAAGAGTAGTGAACGACCCCAAACCAAACTGCACCAGATATGGGAGCAGTCTGATTTGACATTGCTCGAAAGGAAATCACAATCTTTGAAGTATTTCGCTTTTAAGACCTAAGCAGCAAGGATATTAGGCTCTTGCAACACCCTCCATGCTTGCTTAGCTAATAACGACTGATTGAAAGATTAAAGGTCTTTGAAACCCAACTCACCTTGACTTTTAGGACGACACAGACTCTCTCATTTCACCCAGTTGATCTTCCTCTTCCCACCTCTGGAGCCCCACCAAAACTTTGAGATCATTGAACTTATCTCATTGCACAAACCCTTTGGAAGTTGAAATAAGCTCATAGTGTAGGTAGGGATGGCTTGGGCTACAGCCTTGATTAAAACTTCTTTTCCACTAAATGAAAAAAGACTACCATTCCAACCCCTGACCTTTTTTCCATACCCTTTCCTTAATATCATTGAAAAGCCAATTTTTATTCCGACCCACCATCGTTAGCAACCCCAGATATCTATCTTAGCAATTGAAATCCACAATATTCAAGGAATCCGTAGGGCTCCCCTACAGCATTTGATTCTCATACCTCTGCCATTCTTTTCAGTGCTAGAGATAAGCCTGGAGAAAGCTTTCGGACACAAAAGAAAGAAATAAGGGGAGAGAGGACACCCCTATCTCAGACCTCTAGAAGGAGTTATATTACACACTGGACGACCATTGAGCAAGAAGGCCAAGCTGGAAGAAGAAACATAGTTCATAATCAAAGAAATCCAGGCGGAAGGGTAATTCATCTTAATCATTACCACTTCGAGGAAATCCCACTCAACCTTATCATAAGTCTTGCTCATGTCTAACTTAAGAGTCATCAAACCTTATTTTCTCACTTTCCGGTGAGCAATGGAATGGAGGGATTCGAACGCCACTAAAACATTATCAAAAATCTATCTCTCAGGGATAAAAGCTGACTGGTGAGGGGAGATTAAATCAGGGAGGAGGTTCTTGAGTCTAGAGGCCAAGACTTTTGGGGAGATAGGCCGAAAATCTTTTGGGGACGTGGGGGACTTAATTTTCGTAATTAATGCTACATTGGTGAAGTTAAAATCCCAAATGGAGGTAGAACCGTTTAGTACCTAAAGGCATACTCTAGAGAAGTCTTCACCAATTATACTCCAAAAATTTTAGAAGATAACTGCGTGGAATCCATCTGGGCCTGGAGCCTCGATGGGATTTATGTCAAAAACCGCGAGCCTTACTTCTTCATGTGTGAAAATCCCATTCAAAAAATCCCTATTTTCCTCACTAAGCCTAGAAGTGATATTGTCTGTGGCTTTCCTAATGTCAAAGGGCTTGAAGATTTAAAGATTGTAAAGAAATACTCTCGAATCACCCGAGCCAGGCTAGCCTCACCACTCTAAAACTTACCATTGTCATCAGTAAGTGTCTCAATATAATTCTTCTTTTTCTGGATGGTGGCTTTTGCATGGAAATACCTTGAATTTTGGTCTCTAGCTTCCAACCAATTTGCACAGGATCTCTGTTTCCAGTAGATCTCTTCTCGCTCAAGTAAACCCTCTAAAACAGCTTCTAATGCCTTGATATTCTGCATCACTCCTGACTTCTCACAAGATTTGTATAAGAACTCAATCTCCCTATTTTTCGCCTCTATTTGTTTACCTAAATTCTTGAACCGGATATTGGTCCATCCCAGTAACTTAAAAGCACAATAGTTAAGCTTCTTTTTTAACTCCACCATAGAATTCGTGGGTCCTGCAGATTTCCACGCATTCATTATCACGCCACCTATGTCATCCTCTTTGATCCAGAAAGGTTCAAATCGGAAGAAGTTGTCTCTACCTCTTCTATTCTTGGAAAAGGAGACACGGTTAAGCTTTAAGAGAATAGCTCAGTGGTCTGAAGTGTTAAAACCTAGGTAATCTACATTTGCTTGATCAAATTTGTCCCTCCAACCAGTATCCGCCAGGAATCTATCAAGCCTTTCTTAGACATTATCCTTACCCTGTCTTCTGTTATTCCATGTGAGAAAAGGACTAGAGCTACCCAGATCCGAGAGATCACAATCATACGTAGCTTGTCTGAAAAGTTTCATTCATGCATAACAGTTCATTGAAATCCAACCCCCCCACATACACCCAGATAAGGTTGTAATAGCACGGAGGCGATGAAGAAGATCCCAGGATAACACTCTTCTACTCTGAATAGGATTGCTATAGAAACCCGAGAAACGCTAAGAAAACCCATCATCCATTTGTATATTAGCATCAATGTGACCCACTGAAAAAGAGAGAATAGTTACCACTAATTCCTTCTTCCACGGCAACATTAACCCACCACTTTTACCAACACAATCAATAGAGAAACCATCACCAAAACGAAGAAGATCTTTAATTCTAGTTGTCTTGCACCCGGAAACTTTTGTTTCAGAGAGAGATAAAATCAGGGGAATGTTTCTTGAGCAACCTTGACAAGACCGTGAGCGCACGAGAATTCCCTAACTCCTGTACGCTCCAACTAAGGCCTATCATTATTCTCGACAAGCCTGGATTTCAGGCTTCGTCGATATTAAATCTTCCAGAGTTGGAGAGGGAATTCTGAGTTTCTTCAAATTTCTGTGTTTTTCTGATGTTTCAAACAACTTTTCGTTTGCAAGCTTTGGATGCCACCTCTTTAGGAAAGCTTGGGAGGGAGCCTTCCGCCTTAGGAGACTGCTTGATCGGATGAGCACACTTCATCGGACTCTTACCTTTGCAAATTCTACCTCATAACTTCAGGCCTGGAGGTGAGGAGGTATTGCCTTTGGTACTTTTCTTCCCATTTTTACCCAAGGCAAGCACTTGTCGAAGGGGGATCGAGATCTTCCTAGGGAGCTATTAAGAGAGACCCTCTCTTGGTGACTGTTTCCATTTTCTGTTTGTTTTTTTTCTTTAGGGATATAATCATGTCTGACATCACTAGCTGAGTAGAGCTTGTGTCTGTACTGTCTACATTAGTTTCTTGAACCAGGGAACCATAATACTCACTAGTCACCAAACCTTTACTTGATTGGGTCGGCTCATCTGTTTTGCATAAGACCTTGGTGATTAAAATATTTCCTATTAATGGGCTTGCTAATTGTGACTCATTCATGGGCTTAGATCCAGGCCCACTGTTGATAGTTAGGGTTTTGGACCTTGTCTCTTCCATTGACTTCCTCTGTGCCGCCGATGTAGTTGCAGATTCCTTCTTCTGAAAATTAAGTGGGCCCGGCACTATATTGAACGAATTCTCAATTTCCACACCACTCGAGCCATTTGTGTACGACTAGTTTCTGTATCTCAACCTATCCGGGACTGTCGCTCTCATCCACAACCCAAACTTGGTAGTTTTGCTCGTTAGAGCTTCTGTTCTTAATATCCAGACATTCTTTGATTCCATGCCCAATTTTCCCGCAGGCATAGCAAAACTAAGGAAGTCTTTCATATTTCAGTCCCACCCCCACAATGTTTTCAGACTTGTCTAGCTTTAAACGATGCCATCGTTTTAGCGGTTTGAGAATGTCAATTTGAACTTTGACTCTCATGTATCTACCCCAGCATTCTTTAGATTCTGATGGGATGTCTATCACCTCCCTAATTTGCTCAGCTATCCACTTTGCCATTCTTTGATTCATACACATTATAGGGACATCATGTATCTAGACCCAAAGCTCCACCTTATTTTTTAGAATTTTTAGATTTTGTAACCTTATTCTTTTCAAAAATGAATACATACATATATATATATATATCTTTTTAACTTATCTTAAATATGTTTTTTAGAATTTTTAGATTTTATAGCCTTAATCTTCTCAAAAAATAATATATATATATATATACATATTTCTTTTCAACTTATCTCAAATATGTTTTTTAGAATTTTTAGATTTTGTAGCCTTGATCTTCTCAAAAAAGAAATATATATATATATATATATTTGAGATATGTATATACACACTAAATAAAATTATTTGTTTCAAAAAACAAAAGAAAAAATTGATTTTCAAAAAACATCTAAAATAAATTAATGTCATCTCTTTATTTACTAAAATGTCATTCATTGGATGGAATGGTCATTAGTATAACAATGTTTGCCAAAAATTGCCACTTTCTATCCATTTTCTCATTTGGTGACCATTCTGATAGTGGTGGCAAAAGTCGATAGCATATTGATAGGATATTACCCCTTAAAATTATTACAAAAAAATGCTTCCAACTCTATAGCATATTGATAGGACTCTTTTTTCAAAGTTCATAAGAGTCAATAGTTATGAAAAAAAAAAATGTTTGCAACTCTGTAGTAGATTGATAGGAGTTTGTGGGATTGATTTGATTTTGTAGGCTCTTTGTAATTTTCACAGAAGGAGCAATACAACATAAAAGAAACTGCAATTTTTAGGGTTTCTTCTTTTTTTATGAAAGTGTTGTGAATTTGCAGTTATTTATTTTTTATTTTTTATTTATGTAAAAAAAAAAAAAATCAACATTTAAAAAATTGTTTGTTTTTTATTGTAAAAAATAAAAAATAATTTTGAAGTCTAGTAAAATTGTTTTATAGTGTATTTAGAATTTTCTTATCTTTTTGGTAAATTTAATTAGAATAAAATTATAATATAATGAAAATATTAAATTGAGTAAAGAAAGATATTTGGTGACTATAAAATTTTATTAAAATGTCGGTGTATAAGAAAATTATACAGGTGGCACCGTGCAATAACCTCATCTTTTTTTTAAAATGTAGAAATATTAATATTTTTTATCAACTAAGAATAATATATATTTTAATTTAAGATTTGGATCTTCTTCTCACCTCATCTTATCATCACATTATCCTCATCTAAATCGATAATCATGATTAATTCTATTGTTGATAGATTAGAAACATAAAAATTAATATAAATAATTTAGACTATTGATTTGTTATATCAAACGCGTAACAATAGAGTATAATAATAAAGGTAACACGAGGATTGAGGACAACTAAGGTGATTATAGAATCCATAAGTATAACATAAAATATTTATTCAACAACAGGAGGGTTGAAGATTTACAGGGCCCACATCTTCAAATCCAATCAAAAGTTGTTGGAACTTGGAACAAATACTAACCACACATGACCAGAAGGCAGAAACCACTCTAAAAAAAAAAAAAAAAAATTCAAGTCCCGTTATGTCTTAAAAAAAAACAGTTGAAACTTGATAGTACTGTAGTACTAAAATGGCATTCACAAGCTCAACAACCCCTTTTAGCTGCTGCTTCAGTTCCAGTGCTTCTAAAGACATCTCCTTTCCACCCATTAAGTCTCTCAAGCTCCCTCTCTTCTGGCCATGGCAAAAGGTCTCTGCTCTTCTTTTTATTTATATCTATTTTTAAACATTGATGATTAGATTTGATTAGATTGTTGTAGTTTTTGAATTAATGGTCTCTCAATTTTGGATGTGAATTGATTGTGTTGTGTTTTAATTGAATTGCACTGCCATAATCTCACTATCAATTTGTTAATATTATTCAATTGTCATCTCAATTGGGATATAAAAGTTGGAATATCATAACATTACCAGTTATTTGGAACTGCATTGATTTAATTAAGAGTTTGTGCTATCATCAATTACTGTTTTTGTGGCTTGAAAGCGATAATTAGTTGCTTGTTATTAAGAAAATTACATGTGTTTGTTTACTTTTGTGTGTGTGTGAGTGAGTGTGTGCTGGTGTGTGCCATGAATTTGTCGAAAAGGGATGTTTCCAGTGCTGATGTGTGCTGATATGGGCAGGTGAAAATGGGGCCACTGAGCGTGTCTCCAATGGGGTTTGGGACGTGGGCTTGGGGGAACCAATTTCTTTGGGGGTATCAGGAATCAATGGACTCTGAGCTTCAACGAACGTTTAACTTGGCTGTGGAGAATGGTATCAACCTCTTCGATACAGCTGATTCCTATGGAACTGGCAGGCTAAATGGCAAGAGCGAAAAGCTTCTCGGAAAGTTTATCCAAGAATTTGAAGGTTGATGTTCTTATTCAGTTACTACTCTAATGTTTCACCTTACAATAACCTGACAACAATTAGTAGCAGTCTAGGCCCTTCTACATTGCCAAAACCACATGAATGATTGGCTTCTTGGAAAGTTTATCCAAGAATTTGAAGGTTGATGTTTTTTCGGTTTAATTACAATAAAGCTTCTGGTCATTAAGCTTATATGTTGTATTTCTCAGGGCAAAAGCGACTACAAGATGACATCGTGATTGCTACCAAGTTTGCGGCATATCCATGGCGTCTAACACCGGGGCAGTTTGTGAAAGCTTGCAGGTATCCCTCGGTTTGCTCAGTTTACTTAACAAGTTGTTTCATCACAACACGAACTAAAAAACCGATATGTATTCCTCAATTAGTGTATACTGATTATAGACCTTGATGAAGAATGGTTTTCCAGGGGGTCTCTTGATCGGTTGCAGATCAACCAAATTGGGATAGGGCAGTTACATTGGTCTACTGCAAATTATGCTCCTCCACAAGAGTTAGCTCTTTGGGATGGATTAGTGGCAATGTATGAGAAGGTTACCATTATTGAGAGTCAAATTGTTCAAGCAGTTTACATTTCAAATATTATTTTTTATTTTTTATTTTTTATTTTTTTTGAAATATTATAATAATTCGGAGTTTGGGGAGGGGTACATGACTCAAACTCACTAACTCAACCTCATCTTATCACATTTCCGATATTTAATTACCATTTTAAGTTATGAAAATGAGCTCCTAGCCCAAATAGTTTGTTAAAGTAAAACACTAGAATTGTTTTCGATCATCATGTTTTGTATAGAAAGCATCTATATCCATTAGTTATTCGTATATGCTTCAGCTTTGAAGTGGAGTCACAGAATTATTATTTGAACTGTTGAAACTCATGAAAATAGTAATGTATAGGGTCTAGTTCGAGCAGTTGGAGTGAGCAACTATGGACCAAACCAGCTTGTGAAGATACATGATTACCTTAAAGCCAGAGGAGTCCCTCTATGCTCAGCTCAGGTAATAAATTGACAGTATTCCATCAAGGTTACCATGTCATGGCTTTTTAAAGACACATTTGCACCCAAAACGACATGATTTTACATATTCCTTGTAGATATCACTGAGTTTTGACTATAACATGTTAATATGTATCTTAAACATCTCTACTTGATAAGAAACTACTGAGCTTTCTATATCACAATATGATTATTGGAGGCGATGCTGCATTTTTCATTGGTTGTGATTATATTATTGGTAAACTTGTGCAAGTTGATCACAAGACCGTTGATTTTACATTCAAAAGGACTCGAATTTCAGGTGCAATTTTCTTTACTGAGCATGGGAGAATCTCAGCTGGAGATCAAGGATATATGCGATTCTCTGGGTGTTCGCTTGATTTCTTACAGCCCTCTCGGACTTGGAATGCTTACTGGGAAATACACAACTTCTACACTTCCACGTGGACCTCGGTATGTCTTTTATCAGCTATAATTTCACCTCAATTTTTCATTTTTTCTTCTTGTATTATCAATTGGTTATCTCATGATAAGTTATATTGTTTGCTATCAGTGGCCTGCTTTTTAGACAAATTCTTCCTGGATTGGAGCCTCTGTTGACCTCACTAAGAGAAATTGCACAAAGAAGACGCAAGACCGTACCTCAGGTACTTGTTTTTGAACTACCTTTCATTCCTTGATTCACATCTGTGCTTGTTGAACCTGCCTGGATGATTGGAACTTTGATGTTCACTGTTGAGATTGAATACATGTTATTTCATGCATGAATTGGTAAGATTTGAGTGGAAAGAGCTATAAGATTAACTTATATGTCTTTCAGATTTAAATTTAGAGTTATAGTATCCATGAAAGTGTTTTTGGCATTACCAAAAGCGTTTTTAATTAGTCAAAAATACTTGGGCTCCGTTTGGACAAGCTTCTTCAAACAGATCTTTTAGAAATAGAGCTTCTACATGTAGAGTTTTTCGTATACGCCTTGAATTGTTTTTTTAAAAGACGCTTAACTAGAGCCTTTTAATAAAGCATTCTAGTGTTTTTTAGAAAGCATTTTTATTCAAAAGCACTTAAAAAGAGAGAGAGAGAAAAAAAAAAAAAGCTTTACTCTAAAACCACAAGGTCTTTTGTCACTGATGTTTAGATATTGTGTTATCAGGTAGCAATAAACTGGTGCATATGCAAAGGAACCATTCCGATACCTGGAATTAAGACAGTGAAACAAGCAGAGGAAAACCTGGGAGCTCTCGGTTGGCAACTCAGTTCAGATGAGTTGCTTCAGTTAGAATATGCATCCCGTGAATCTCCTCAGAAAATGATCCAAAACATTTTTCAGACAAGGTGACTACTGTTGTTTCATCTCTCATTCGCTTCTCTAAGACATTGGAAACATTAGTTTTTGAGCATACGTAGACGTGTTTGTACTCCATCTCTCCGAAGAACAGATGATAATCTGTCGGCAGATTAAAATGTGGTGTATGATCGATTGTGAAGCGTTAAAAATGGCAACAGAAACTCAGAAAAGGGTCCGTTCTGTACACGGGAATGTAGGAAGAAATGAAAATGAAACTGAATTTGTTATTAAATCACAAATGACTGCATCAGAAATCGAGGGATTTTATTGGCATCGGCACAGCCGTGCACATCTTTATATTTCATTTTCCTAAACTCAATAATAGGCCATTACTATTGATTTGAGGATTATAAAATCCATCAACAAATTCCTAATGTACGATAGAAGCAGAATCCTCACCACTAATCATAAACATAAAAGTCAACTGACAGATATATATATATATATATATCTTCAACAATACCGCTAGGTTAGTCGGTCAGCCAAATTCGATTCTATAAACCCTCTAAAGGAAAGAGCGAAGGGCACCTCAGGCACACATGCATTAAACAGAACCAATGAAAATTGCAAGTAAAAAAAATAATAGGTTCTATCAAATCATCAAAAATGAAAACCTCAATGTAGAGGGAATATCAAACAAAGTAACAACTTACTGATAACCTCAAAATGTTGTAATCTTACATAACAAAAATCACATCCTAAATGTCTATTATTAGCCAATTCTTTTGATGCTACATCTTTTACGCAAAACAACCAGTAATCCAACAATAGACATAACATTCCTTCCTCACAATCAATCTACTTGATCTTCTTCTTTGGCCTCAGCTGCAACATACATGGAAATATGATGTGTCAATTGAATGCCAGTAACAAATCAACAAAAGATAATCAACCAAGGACAACGGCCAAATGATGCTCTATAAAGTATAAAAAACTCAAGTTATTATTTACCTGGTTGCTGTGCCCACACTTCTTCTTCCTGCAGTTCACAGCACGGGGGTGCAGGCGTGCATAACATCTGTAACAAGCATTACATCATTGAGAACTGTGAGTATCAACCAACATATTTGTGATTTGTGATTTGTGATTTAATATACAAAATAAAGTAATGACAATAATCAAGTTAATTAATGGGAGTACATGGCACCAGAAAGTGGAAATCAAAAAATGTCATCTACATGACCCACCCAAAAAATAACAATGCATATTTATATGGATTATTTGATATTGAATATACTTAACCAAGACGTCTAACAAGATTGCAACAACACCTCCTAAAAGATTACAAATAAAATGGTTGGGGGAAATACATTGACATATACTGTGGTCAATAAAATTCAACAAGCAAATACTTCAACTTGATAACCAATTATATTAAACAGTCCAATCCAGAAGCCCCTTTAACTAATTAGGTTAAATGACACAAGTCACAATAATAATTTGACTTCAGCAGTGACTCAAATAAATCTGCTACCTGTTTCCAGCAACTGTCAAAATTAATGCACCATAGATGTACACAAAAGCACAACATGAATAATAATAAAAATTCCATAAGCAACCTATAGAAATACCCTGACATACTCAATTAGGAAGCAAGTTGAATTACCTCAAACACAAGGTAGTCCTTAACTCCATTAAGTTCACATTTCCAATTACAATTATAAAGAAAGAGACCACTAAAAACAATGTTTAATCATACGCTAAGCTCCAAGTCATGCATCAATGAAAATATTAGCATGGTCAACAGCAAGAAACATACACCAGAAATATTTAATAGACATTGTTAGTTACCGCAAAAAATGATGATGTGTCAACCAATATGACACTCACATGAAACCATATGTAAATCTTAATAAAAATAATTACCATAATAAACAGAAAAATGAGACTTACTTGCGGCAGATCATCTTGTCCTGGTTATACTTCCTTGCCAATGCCATCAAAGAAGGCTCAATAATGCCACCACGAAGCCTCAGAACCAGATGCAGAGTTGATTCTGAAATCGTTATGCATTCAAATCAAACCACTAACAAAAACCCTTTCAATCAAAACAAATCAAAGTCTTCTGCTTTATTTTTTTCATTAGTCAACTTGATTTAAACTAAAAAATAATGTTGCAAATTTATATCACTTGGTATATAGTCAAGTCTCATAACAATTTATAATTAGAATGGAGGGGTCAAACATGCCAGACCGGGCAAAAAATATTAATTAAACATTTTGTTAACTTGCAAAAGCATGCTCTTTACAATGACCCGAGGTCTATAAACAAGTGGTGATGGTGCTAAAGGTTGTTCTATTTTGATGTGGGACAAAGGTCATAGGAGTATATATGCAATGAATGGTAGTTTCAATCCTATGTACTTTTGATGCGGGATTATGGTAAAATGGTGTGGAAGTCAAATACCACATCTGTTGAGGATGTGATCAGAAGCTATTTGTGCTTGAATATATATCCCTTTCACTTTTGTCCCACATCTAAAAAGCACAGGCATTAGACACATCACCTCTTGTATATAAATGACATTAGGTCATTGTAAAGGACATGCTTTTGGCAGTAAAAGATATATTTTACTTATTTTTTTTCTTTATAATTTTCATGTTTCAATTTAGTCGTTTAGAAAATTACAGTGACTCAATATTTGATGGGTTTAGAGTTTTCAAATAGGATCGGACTCGGCCAACACTACATCCCCAGTGCTCTTTTAGGACTGTATTTACAAAGTCCAGAACAAATGTCAATCATATAAAGTAAACCAGACCCAAATCAGGCCAGATTAGTCCAGCCCTTTTTGACACCTCTAAACTAGACATGAAAACTGTAGGAAATTGACAATCATTTCCATTAATTTTCTACATTCATCTCCTGCCAATCAATCAACCCAAAAGCTAAAAACATTAATTAAATTCTCAAAAAGAAGAGAGAAAAACATAATTCAGCTAAATCCAAAAGCTAAAACGCTTATTAAACACTCGTACCATATCAAAAACTATAAACGAAAAACATAATTCGACTAAACACAAAAGCTAAATCAGTTACCAAACACTCATAAAACATCCAAAATTACAAACCAAAAACGTAATTCAGCTAAACCTATAAAACTACAACATGTTTTTCCTACATATTCAATTAAAATAAACACAAAAACCGAAAATTAAACACAGATATTACTACAATTCATCATTTCCAAAACAAAAACCCATATAAGTAAAAACCAAATATTAAATTAAGAAATTAAGAAACCATAAAATGGAAAAAAAAAAAAAAACAAAACAAAACAAAAAAACACGAACCCTTTTGAATATTGTAGTCGGCAAGAGTACGGCCATCCTCGAGCTGCTTTCCAGCGAAGATCAGTCTCTGCTGGTCCGGAGGAATACCTGAAAATTCCATTACACAATCAAATCACAGCCGTCGAATAGTTATTCAAAAAAAAAAATTATGCAAAAATCACCGGTTCGATCGTGATCTAGTAAAATGAAAATACATCAGAAACGTACCTTCCTTGTCCTGGATCTTAGCCTTGACATTGTCAATGGTGTCGCTCGATTCGACCTCGAGCGTAATGGTCTTCCCGGTAAGAGTTTTCACGAAGATCTGCATATTTGCTCTCTCAAGTGTGTGTGATTCTCTTTTGCCGATTTTGTGGTTTTGATTGTGAGGTTGTTTATATATTAAGGGGTTTTGGGGGATTTTAGGGTTTCGTTTACTGGTGTGTTTGGTTACAGGTTTTGTGTATTCTTGTTGTTTTGTTACAGGGTTTTGTGTATACTTGTTGTTTGGTTACGACGTTATAAAGGCTTCATTTTTTTATTTTTTTTTTGAAAGAAAGCTTCATTCAACACAAGAAAATACATCAACAGGATAATCCTCCCGCAAAAACCTCTCCACACATGAAGGGTATTCCTCCATCCAGTGATGATCCTCTGAAATAGTCAGAGCTATCCTAGACGGATTATAGGCTACAAAGTTTACCTTCCAAGAGGCGTAAGGGTGTGTTTGGTATGATTTTTCAAATAGAGCTTCTAAAGTAGATTTTTTTATAATAGAGTTTTTAATGAATAGAGCTTCTAACAAAAAAGGCTTCTAGTTGTGTAAATTAAAATTAAAATAAAAAAATAAAAATAAAAAGTGTTGACAATGTATTTTTATAAATAGCTTTTGGTTGAGTGAATTACAAAAAATATGTTGATAATGTATTTATAATGAAAGAGTTTGGTGGAATATCTAAAATTTATAAAGGGTAGTTAAGACTATTCATATGTTTTTAAAAAGCTCAAAAAAAAAAAAAAAAAAAAACTTTTTAAAAATGTCCAAATTTTAGACTTCTCCAGGTAAACATAAAATGGCTTTTATAAAGAGTAATTTAGACAATTCATATATTAAAAAAGCTATTTTAAGTTTTGTCAAACAACTAAAAAAACTTCAAAATAGCTTCTAGCATTAAAAAAGTGTTTTTGATCCTTTCAAAAGTCATATCAAACACACACTAAATCACTAACCCTCCTGCCAAACTATGAATACGAGAGATTATATCATGAATAACAATCCCAGTATCTATTGCATTCGGATCCCAAGATTTGATCAGATTAACCACTTCTAACGTGTCGGATTCAATAACTGTTGGAACCAAACCTATGTTAATTGTGAAGTCAATGCCTTGCAAAATTGCCATCGCCTCAGCAACTTGAGGCAAATAACTTGCCACCAATTGTTGGGCGCTGGTGGCCATCACCCAGCCAAGGTGATTACGAACCACCAAACCCACACCTACTACCTGGTTTCCCATATCAAGAGCATCATCAGTATTTATTTTAAAGAAACCATCAATCTGCCAACAGTCCAAGCCCGTGTCAACTGGCCGTTACTAACCAACACGTAAATTATTCTGCACAAAATTTGCTAGGAAACCATTAAACCACGACACCACATCCATCTCGTTATTACACATCCATCTCGTTATTACCATCCAGCCCTTGCACAATTTGATTTCTATTAAACCAGATACGCCAAAGAACCACACCCAAGAGGATCATATCATCTTTACTCAATCTACTAAGGCAAGAGAAGAAAAAGTCTCTGAAAACCACTCTATCATCACATCGTGTACCTTTCATGCCTCGAAAGTCTGACCGAACACTCTTTAACATTAGATAGCCCCACAAAAGCATAAGTTGTTGTTTCTAGATGTCTATTGCAAGCTGGACAAATACCCAGCACAAGGATTTTGCGAGTAGCTAAATTCATCATAGTTGGTATCCAATTTTGGCATGCTCTCCAAAGAAAGAATTTCACCTTTGGGGGTATCTTAAGACTCCATAAATTCTTCCAAGAGGATCCTGACCCTTTACTACTTGAAGGATTCGGCTATCCCAATAATTTAATGCCTAGCTTATATCCACTCCTAACCATATCATCTCCATCTGTCGTGTAATGCCATCAGAGAAAGTCTACCTACATGCTACTACTAGCCGGAATAGAAAGGATCGCAGTAACATCATCCTCCACAAACAATTGTTTGATCAAATTGTCATTCTAACTACCTGTTGTATTCTTCAAATGACTAACCAGGCAGACCTCCTTGCGGAGTTTTGGAGAATAAATTTTGAAGTTAGCAGGACATAGGATCCATTTATCACCATAAATCAACACTGAGGACATGTTGCCTATCCTCCAGCGAGTTCCATAAATTGGGAAATGCCTTCATCCCCATCCCCATCCCCATCCCCATTTCAATTTGGGGATAAAAATCATCCCCAACCCCCATTTCCTTCCCTCCCCCCCCCCCCCCCCCCCCCCCCAAATAAAATAAAATAAAATAAAATAAAAAAAAAAATAAAATAAAAAAATCCGTTCCCCTCAAATGGGCATGAGGGAGTTAGGAGTTGGAAGTTGGGTCCCTAGGGATAAATGACCATCCCTAATCCATACTCACCGGATCTTCATGGAGATCCAAAAATGGATCCATACTTCTTTTTATTTTTATTGAATCTCTTGGAGATTCATTTTTTTTTTATTTCTTAAATTTAATTTCAATTTTTATTTATATGGATCTCATGTCCATCTCTTATTGAGTTTTGGTGTAATTTGCTCTGTAAATTGTATTTCTACTATTAACTTGATGAGCAGTGATAATGACACCCCTTAAAAACTGTATATACACCCCTTTCGTAATCACACCCATCAAAATTTTTTAAAAATCTCTAATTTATAATTAAACCCCACTTAATGCCAAAAATACTCTTTCTTTAATTATAGTATATTGTATTTTTGTAAGTACACACCACCTATAACTATTATTATGTTATTTAATAAATTTTATTATTATTTCAAATTTTGTTGTTATCTTTAATTCTCTAACTATTCTTTCTCTTCCCTACTTTTTTTCTCTTCTCAGTTTTTTTAAAAATCAAACTCCATTTTTCATTAAAAATCCATTTTAAAGATATATTTTTTTTATTAGAGAACCATTTTCTGTTTGAGAGAGTTGTTGGGATGCAAGATTTGTGTTACGTCCCAATTGATGTGGAAGTAGATATGTGTTAAATGATATTTGAAAAAAAAAAAAATAGTGTTCGAAGAAATTGAAGAACATCTAATGTATTTTATTTTATTTTTTTTTGACAAGAAAGAACAGTTTGTTTGAAAGAAATAAAAAATATAGATAATATAGTTAATTTAAAAATCTGTTTATATACATAATGATTTTGTTATTCTAACAAAAATAATAAAAATTAATTTAAAACTTACTTTTTTCACAACCAAAATTGTCTCATGATTTTGATTCATTTTACATACTTAGCAATCAATTAGTATTTTCTTAAAAAAGATTGAAAATATATTTAAAAGAGAATCTATGATTTATTAAAATGGAAAAAGTTTTTATGATATATGTTAATATCAAACCATTAATAGGAAAAAAAAAATTACAAAAGATTAAACTAGAAAACAAATTAATAATTATTGGTGTATACTAACAAACAATTAATCCTATTAGTAATTTTACCCAAGGGTATTATTGCAAATATCGTCACTCTAACTTGATACACCTACTTGACCTCAGAGTTAAAGCATGGAATGACTCACTGATAGGATCCCTCATTTTGATTTGTTTGTTAAACTTCGTTGTTTACTTTGTTATCGTAATTTTGATTTGTTTGTACTCCGGCTTCATATATTGCATACTTTCTGTTATAACTTATAAGCATAGAGTAGGAAATTAAATCATTTCAATTGTCCAATTATATACAAATTAAATTTCGGCTGTAAAAATTCTTAATTTTATAATGTCAAA
Source organism: Acer campestre (assembly GCA_954870605.1). Classification (NCBI taxonomy): domain Eukaryota; kingdom Viridiplantae; phylum Streptophyta; class Magnoliopsida; order Sapindales; family Sapindaceae; genus Acer; species Acer campestre. The sequence continues at coordinate 32,569,681 of OX940808.1, read as the reverse complement.
TGAAATTCAAATATTTAAACTAAATTTGATCCCTAAACTAAATTTAAAAGTCATTAAGTCAATAAAATTATATCTAATCATTAAATTCATTTTGCTTTCCCACAAAAAAAATAAAAAATAAAAAATAAAAAATAAAAATAAAAATAAAAAATTCATTCATTGTATTACCTCTAAAATCCATAAGTATTAGAGCAACCCCAAAACCTATCAATTTGTTTACCTATATGACAATTTAAAGAGTGAGAAATCACTCGGCATTGCTGATGTGACTTATTTAACTTTTCAAACAACCGCAATAAATGAGTCTGTTTGAGTTTCTCTTAAGTTTCAAAGTTTGTTTGTTGAGAATTTGTAGAATAATTAAATATGATGTTTGATATGAAACTAATTAGAATGATTTATTTATAAAGATCATAGTGTGGATCTACAATTGCATTTGAGCTTCTGAAAAATGGAGGAGTGATGTATATCAAGATTACTGATGTTGGGACAACGTGAGATTTGCATATGATCATTGTGACCATAATGAAAAGTTACAACTAAAGATTTTTTTTTATTATTTTAATTATAATATTTGATTCATAAAAAAATAATAAATAAAAAAACTCAATATTTTCAATTGATATTTTACGATGCCTGCACGATTGCAGGCCGCAATCTAGTGAGATTGGAAATGCCCATTTAAATAATAATAATAAAAAATAAAAATAAAAAATAAATAAAAAATCTTTTCAAGAAAACTCATTTATTCACAGTATAGCTGAGAATAAAACTCATTTAATCACATTAAAGCTAAGAATATAAACAGGTTTTACAGATTTCAATACACTCGTCATTTTTCCTTCACTTCTTCTCCAAGACACTAATTTAAAGAGATTGAGAAAGCATTTGGATCTTATATTGTATGAGGATCAACACTCGACACCATCTACAGGGTTTGGAATCTTCTGGGTAAACACTCATATTCTCTTTTGACTATACTTTCTGTGTTCTTTTGTTTGGAATTTGAGCAACTTGTTTGATAGAATGACCATGAGATATGTGCATGTATTCAATTTTTCATGATGTAAAAGCATTTTCTAGGATATTAGACTTTATATGTCATGCAAGAATGGGTTTGATTGGATTTGGAAAAAGATCATTTTTTTTAATGCATGAGAATGGTTACAATTGCTTTCAATCTACAACTCATGCAGTTTGTGAAAGACTCATAGATCTCGAAAGGTTCGATGAACTGAACAAAGGAGAAGACATAATCAGCAGATTGCCTTATGAGGTTCTTACTCATATCCTCTCATGTCTTGAAACTAAAGAGGCTATTAAAACTTGTGTTTTGTCATCAAGATGGAAGAATCTTTGGACTTTAATCTACAATCTTCATTTCGATGATTGGGATCATGAATTTCGTCAATCCCCTAACTTTAGGAATTTTGTGGATAAAGTACTTGGTCATTGTCAGTCCAAAGATATTCAAGATTTCAGTATCAATTGTAGTATTTCTGATGATGATATAATTTTATCTCGTATCACTGTATGGATATGCTTTGCAGTAGAACGCAAAGTTTGCAATCTGGATATCAACCTCAGTATTGATGAAGAGGGGGAACAGCTTGTTAGATTGCCACAAAGCATTTTAACTTGCAAAACATTAGTTAACCTTAAACTCTGTAGTGGAAGCTGTGATTTTGTTTTTGATATTCCTGACTTCGTAGTGTGTTTCCCGAGTCTGAAAATCCTTTGTATTGAGGTTGTATATCCGAGTAGTAACCTAATGGAAAAGTTGTTTCGTAGCTGCCCAAAACTTGAAGAATTGACAATACATGGAGATCTCGAGCTTAATGAAAATGTGTTGACTTTTGATATCACAGTACCAATTCTCAAAACTCTGAAAATATATTTGTTACCAAATTGGATGGTGAAAAATATTGTTTCAATACATAAATTTGTGGTTAGAGCTCGTAATCTTGAACAACTTTACATCGATGATGATACCTTATCACGCATTGTAATGGATGAGACTCCCTCGCTGAGTTATGCATCTCTGGTTGGTTGCTTTACTTTGCTGTCAAAAATTGAACCATCCAAGAATGAAGCTAATCGTGCAATGGAACTTCTGAGAGCAATCAAGAATACAAGTATCTAACATTGTCTGAAGGAATAATGGCAGTAAGTCATATTCCTTTTAACATTTATATGTGTGTATTGTTATCTTTGATATGTTCTTAGGTTTCAGGATACGTTAAACTGTTTTATTTTATGAAAAATTTCTATTGATTGTTGTTCATGCTTCTTTGAAAAGGTTCTAGTCTTGGCTTTTGATGGTACTTTGCCAACCTTTTGTAATTTGATCCAACTGGAATCGATTATTGATGCTTCCTTTGGCTGGAAATTGCTTCCACGCTTTCTCAATAATTCGCCTAATCTAAAAGTTCTTATTTTAAGCAAGGTGAGTCTGATACTATGATATAATTGACACATATAATTAACTGTTACATACTATGATTTAATTTAAATCATAAAAACACATTACATACTATGATATTTCTTTTGGAATTAATGTTTGATTTTCTTCACTGTTTATAGGAAGTAAATAGAGATGTTCATTTGGATCGGTTTTCTTATTTTGGAATCCGAGAACGTTCCATCTTGTTTGCTATTTCGTGTTAAGAAGATTAAAATGATGTGCATGATGGGTGACCTTGATGAGCTGGAAGTGGTCAGGTACTTGTTGAAAAATAGCAAAGTCTTGGAGAGGTTTTGGGTGTTTTTCATGACTAAAATTGATTCTAAAATAAAGATGTATCTGCAGCATCAAATTTCTAAGTTTCCAAGGGGTTCCTACTTATGCAAAGTTGGATTTTGTTGACGTGTTGGGAGATCGATCTTGTAATGTTAACTCTTATGAAGTTTTTTGGGTGATCAATCTTGTTATGTTTACCTCTCTTGAAGTTTTTGTTTCTTTCAATAGGTCTTAACAATGTTGTATTTCGTAGCAAACTGAGTCATCATCTTCAATAAGCAATCATCCACGGGAAGATTTTAGATAAGATAGGTGTTTGTGTTGTTGGGTTTGTCTAGCTTCAATAATCAATCGATCATGAGATCTTGAAGCTTGTCAAGCTTGAATATTGTGCCTGTTTGAAACTCCTAAGATGGTACCACTAAGCTAAATTTGGGTGCCAAACTTTTTTATTTAAAATTTCATGTTTCTCAACTTATATTTGCTAATTTATTTACCCTAACCCTTTATTTATTAATTCATTTTATAATCAATGTAATAGTTACATGTCGCTTATACCATATTTTGATACTGGTTTTTGAATAAATTTGATTCATGTAGAGATGGTGTGGTGATATTGACACTCCTTAATTGATCTAATAATGCTCCAGTTGATGAGATGAGGTTAGTCCGATGTTAAACTCCTCACTCCTACATCAGAAGGTTGGGGGTTCGAGTCCTCCCCCTTCCCAAAAAACCCTAAATTTATATAATACTTAAAGTAAAAAATTGATAATGCTTCACTTTTAAATTTATTTAATATAATATTTCAACACAATAAAAATTGAAATTTACGGGCTTTCAAAAATGCTGCATAATCCTTTTTACTGCTATTTAGTAAAAAGTCATTACAAAGGGGGTTGCAAAAGACTGTCAATCTATGGCATAATGTAACTAATGTTGTAAAAAAATGCATTTTAGAGCAGCCTAAAAATGCTATAAAAGACTTGTGTCGGGGCAGTAAAAAAATGTCATAAAAGACATTTTTTAGATGGCAAAAAAACACCGTATAAAACTTATTTTTAGGCAACAAAAAAATGCCGTATAAAAATACGTTTTGAGGCAAAAAAAAAATGCCATATAAAATGGAGTTTTGAGGCAAAAAAATTCCAAAAATGTAGAAATTGTTCCGTATGAAAAGATAATTATATTGGACAAAAATAGAGAAGTCTAAAGTATTACATTAATTCGGGATTTTTTGGGGATGGAAAGGACTCCGCAACCTCGTGGTGCACAAATCATGAGATAAATACAACGGCAAGTAGAAATCGTTCCCATGAGAAAAAGTAAATTATTGATTAAAAACTAATTTTAATTAAAGTTAAATTAAAATAATAAAAAGATGATTGTTTGAAAGATTGAAATTAAACTTCTAATTATACTAAGAAAGCAATTAACAAAAGAATGTTGGTTTGTGATCAAGAGATTTTGACTGGGTCATCAATGATTCCCAATTTTAAGTGCTCAATGTCTGGAATTAACCATGTAAACAAATTCAATTAATTTGAGGATTCATTCTTTATCTTAATTATGATCGTAGGATGAGTCATGTGTTCCCAACCACTATTCACCCTTTGATCTATGAGGTGAACAATGATTGGAAACCTGTTAAGTATAAGAACTAAGAACCAAAATCTATACTTTGCTTTTATCTATGCTAAAGATAAACTTTACTTATTCAAGTGAGCATTAATCAGAATTAGGTTTTGATCTATACTGAAACTAATTGTGCCGGTGTGTATAAGACTATCTTAAGGAGGTGAATAGATTTTAATCTGGTAATTACCAAATTTTCACAATTAGTCAATTTTACGAAAATAACCTCAATCTAATCAATACAATAAATCAAGTGTAAAGTGCGGAATTTAAATAACACTTAATTTTTACGTGGAAACCTTCAATAAGGAAAAACCACAGGCTGTCATGTGCGCCACACACGATCCTCAAAATCACTATTTGTAATGATGTCCACAACCTATGTTGACCTCAACCATTTTCGGTCACTAACTCACCACTACTACCCGCAGGCCTTTAATAGCAACTCTAGACCAATTTGCTTGCACACTAAGCCACATTAGCCACAAGACTTACTTCTCAATGAAGAGATTAAACAACCTGTGTGAATATGCAAATATATCCAAATATGCAATTAAGGCTAAGTTACACTAAATGCTTATCTATGATTATAAAATGTCAATTAAATCAATCTTAGATATTAATTGCTATATGTCATGGCATGAAACATAGCTAACATAAATTAAACAATCTTATGTATAGCTATCACAATACAACACTCAATCAAAACAACACAATAATCTCTATCTTGTATAATAGAATATGATCTAAGAACATACAAGTAATTAAAGAGATTTCTTGTTAAGTAAAACACTAAGATTAGATGAAATTAGTGAAAAACTTACCAAGACATTGTGTTGAGTAAAACCCATGCAAGAAAGCATCCTAGATAAGCTAGATGATGCTAGATGAAGTTTGATGCATATGAAAATGGTTTTGAGTGTTTAAAGGTGAGTTCTTTGAAAGATTTTCTCTCTTGAAAATTTTCTAAGTCAAAAATATGATCTTGAACTCATGTGGGCTAACCTAAAGACTAAGAGGCACTTATATAGGTGATCCCCTCAAAGCCACACCGTTTTGGTCAATTTAAAAAAACAAAACTATGTTTGAGCTGCCCCTTGTGCCGCTTCCTAGGTAAGTGTCTGGGCCATGGTACGCAGAGCGTGATTGCTCTGGAGTTTAACGCCTTGGAGACCGCCCCCTAGGCATGTTTCTCTGATGCAGTATGGACCACGCAAAAGACACAGGTCTTTGGCCTGGCTTGGACCACTCCCTAAGCACTTTTACCGGGGGCGGTACAGGGAGCGGAAAAGAGAAGATTTCTCTTTTCAATGGCAATTCACACTTAGACTAAAATGCAATATGTGCAGGTGTGAAATGTGAAGAGATTGATCATAGAAAGCATTAAACACACATGCATACATGATGTGGTGTGTGTGTGTGTGCAACTAATCTCTTCAATAAAAACTAAGCACAAGAGATATACCTTTGAAGTGCTTATCACTTTGAGGTCTTGAGAGAGCCCTTGAGCTTAATCATTAATACCTAAGCTACCCTTACAATTCAAACCCCAATTTGTGGTTTGTCACTGAAATAATCCAATCAACTTTGAGGAACTTACACATACTCTAACCTTAATTCTCAAATAATCTTAACCATAAATTCATGTCAAATAATCATCCACCCTTTGATCTACAGTGTGAATTAAAATCAACACATATAAAGAATCAAGAAGTTAAGCATAATGAATAAATCGAGAATTGAATTGATGAAATAATAATTAATCCATACACGAGCATTTACAAAAAGTTCACATTGATTCTCTAGTCATGGATTACTTACACATGATAAAAATAATAAGAGAAGAGATAGAAAAGATGAAATCTTCTTCGTCTTCAAATCTTCTATGTATAAAAATGGATGAGAGAAAATTGTGTTATAAAGGTATGTAAATATGAGTATGGTGTGGTCTATGTGATCAGGTCTGGTGGTCAAGTGGTGTACTTTGAAAACCTTAAAATTGATGTATTTATATGCTTCCAAGAGTTGGATTGATTTCAAGAAAGATTGACATGGATTTGCCAAACTGCTATGACTATCGCTATAGGTAGCACAGCGGTTTGGTTGAATTCTCTGATGTGAAAGCATTGTGAATTTTTGGAAAGCAATTGGGCAGTGGTTTTCATGGCGTTTTTCTTTGGTTGTGACCACTGTGTGAATTGGAAGGTGGTGGGACATCGCTTTTCTCTGGATGTGAACCGTTGTCAGTGCCGCTATGTAAGGCACGGTAGTTTCAACAGTGGTTTGCTAAAAATTACAATTAAGTCCTTCAACTTTTTGTCCATGATATATTTGCAATGATTTACAAACGTTATTATTTCATAATAGTGTAAAACCAACATCGACAATTGACTTCCAAATACCTATGAAGAAGAGATATGATTATATATATAAGAGAAAATTGCACTCGACCTCTCTGAGGTTTGACCTTTTACACCCATAAACAACTTTATCATTAATTGACACTCTCACACCCCCTGCTGTTAAATTAAACTTAACTATTGACTAATTGTTACCTTAAAAAGACTAAACTACCCATGATCCCTAAAAATTAATAAAAAAACAAAAGCAAAAAAAAAAAAAAAACACATTAAAAAAAATGGATCTCCACCATCCATCTAAAACATGGATGGTGGAGATCAAATAAAATTTTAAATAATTGAAAATTGAATTGAATTAAAATATATATAAAAATTAAAAGAAAAACATAAATTTAAAAACAAAACAATTTTAAAAATCAAAAATAAAAAATAAAATTGAAAAACTGGAAAAATATCATTATTTGTGCAGGTGAGATGCATCATGGTCTCTGATCAGACTATTTTATACCTATTTAAGGTCCCCCAATTCCGATCATTTGTCTCATTTTCAAGCGTATTTTTGTATATAATGTTTTGTTTGAGCCTTGTGTAGGTACATATTCTCTACAACAGATATTTGAGCTTAAAGATTAGTTTGGGAAAATGGAAATTATGCAGAGTGTCGCGCCTCACTATTGCCACAGGCCATGGCATGATCTAAGCCCATCCGTCTCCACGGTTGATCCACTGCCGAGCTAGAACGCGACACCGAGACAGTGGCAGAACCCCCTCGGCATTCCAAAGCTTATGGACAAGTGTAGAAAATCAGGCATTCGGTGAGCCCCACTGCTGATTTGCAAACCGCCATTCAACATCAGAGATATCCAAGAAGCATTTGGCAGTAAAGGCCACCGATCACAACCGTCGATTCGACCAAGATCAGCAAAAAGGCTGAAATTGTATATGCTCATGCAGAACATCCAAATTGCGAGGGTCATATCTTTCTCCTCAGATTGAACCATGTCAATATACTTATATATTCATAAAGCCCCGGAAGTCTAGTTTCCAGAACTTTTTACGGATTGCGATTCTAGGTTTTCTACATGAAGTTATGCTCATTTCCGTAACAGTGTGCGATGCTAAAAGGATGAAATGCTAAAATGTCCAAACGGTGGCCAGGATGCCTATCCAAACCGCCGATCAACTCTAGAAAGTCATTTTTTGGGCAAATTTCAGGGACATTTCGTCCTTTCACCTTGATTTTCAGCCCTAACCTCCCCACACTATATAAACACCTTATTCTCTTCTCTCCCAACAAAATACACACCCCACACACATCCTCTTCTTATTCTTCTCCATTTTCTTCACCAAATAAGAGAGAGAGAGAGAGAGAGAGAGAGAGAGAGAGAGAGAGAGAGAGGCTTTCAAGGATCCATGGAGGTTTTCCTCCATGGATCCTCACCATCATCATTTTTTACCCATCCTCCACCACATTTAGGAGTAGATTGCATGGAGATAAGAGTGGACTTTGGCCAATTTCAAGCTAACAAAGGAATGAGCTCTTAGAGGAGGTTTTCTTCAAGGGTTGTATCTATTTCTCACTCTTTATGTATTTCTTATTTTCTTGAATTTGTAATCCTTACTTGGGAATATTTGTAAACCTATTTTGTGCTCAATATATGTGTTGGTTGTTTTTATATCTAATTTGTGTTATGATTCATTCTTGATTGTTGTTGAATATATCTCTTATCTTGAAATGCATGTTTATGGATTAGTGGAAATTAATATGTATTCATGGATGGGATTAAGAGTAGATTAATGTAAATTATGAGTAGTTGTAAACAAGCATCCCATTTTATGTTTGTATATTGATGGAAGGTCAAAATTGCATGTTCATGGATAGGTTTGAGTGAATTAGAGTTAGGATTGTACCTTTGGAGGGGCTCTCTGGGCATAGTTTAGGCTAATTAGCTAGGAAGAATGGATGAACCTATTAATTGTCATATTAGATGAGTTTTGGTTCTATGTTTTTGTTAACAATTGGACTTTGGCTATTTCTCACTCTAGTGGATCTAGATGAGTCATGATTGAAGTAACAATTATTGGTCTTAGGCTATTTCTCATTCTAGAGGCTCTAGGTGAGTTATGGTTGGAGATACAATCACTATTTCCACATTCATTGTACCTAATGTTGCCAGTTTACATTACCGTGCTAATATTGGGACTCAATTTAGCATCGGTTTATAAAATGTGTTCATAAATGTTGGTTGCGGTTTCGTGTATGAGGGGCTCTCGGCACACTTTTCAACCGTTAACTCTATGAATGGGTGTAAATCGAATCGAGGCAAAAACGAACCCTTAACTAAAATTGGATGCACTTAATGCCTAACAACCAACTATTTGTGCACTTATGTATGGTGAACTTGTTGAACCTTGAGTGACCATTTTCATCCATCTCTCATATCCACTATTTTATTTATCACTTTAAACACCATTCTCATCCTTCCATATTCTCTTTTTTTTTTTTTTTTTCATTTCCATTCTCTACACACACACACACACACACACTGCATTGTACATGCATTTCACACACATCATTCTCACATTTCCGCATTCTATTTACATGCTTACAATAAACTCTAGAACTCGAAACGGTTAACGAAAACACCTCCCTGCGGAATGATACCCTCGCTTGCCGCTTTACTAGTCTTTTGCTAATTTAGAGCATATTGCGTAGGAAACCCCTTTTTAAATGAAATAATCTTTTGATCCTCGCAGTCTTTTAATGACGGAAAAAGCAAGTATCAATCTCCACACCTACACAAACAATGATATTTTTTTTCTAGTTTTTCAATTTTATTTTTTATTTTTGTTTTTTAAAACTATTTAGTTTTTAAATTTCAATTTTTCTTTTAATTTATATATTTTCTATTTCAATTCAAGTTTCAATTATTTAAAATTTTATTTGATCTCCACCACCCATGTTTGAGATTCATTTATTTAAACATGGATGGTGGAGATCCATTTATTTAAAAAAAAATGTTTTTTTTTTATATAATTTAATTTAGGGATCAGGTTTAGTTTAGTCTTTTAAAGGTAACAGTTAAGTTTGACCTAACGGTAGAGGGTGTAAGTGTCAAATAATGATAAAGTTATTTCTAGATGCAAGAGGTCAAACCTCAAGGAGGTTTAGTACAATATAAAATATAAAATATATCAATTCCTTACATTTGAGCCATTGGATTTAAAAAATACTTTGACAAGTGCATGTAGTCAAGTCAGAGTATTTAAATCCAATGGCCTAGATGCAAAGAACTGATATATTTTATATCAATTCGAACTGAAAATAGAAAAACTATATATATATATATGTATTAGTAAGAATCTCATTTATTAGGAAAGAAAGTGATTCTGTGAATCAAATTAATTCTTTTACTTTTTGACCCACTATCAATGTTTAATATATTCCTTAATTATTTGATTGTATTGATTTAGTGTAATTTATTACTTTCCTATAATTAGAATCACATCAATATATTTTTTTTCTATATCTACACAGTTTGTATAAATTTTCATTTACAATATCATTGAAATAATATCGATACTCTTTTATTACTTGGCCTTTATACAACTAATTTATTTATTTATTTATTTATTTATTTATTTACAAATATCATCATCAAAATATACAAAAATCTATCATCATCAAAATATACAAAAATCTATCACCAAAATCAGCACTAAACTACAAACTATTCTAGTCAAAAACTATTTAAAAATGTGTAAATTTTCTTTGTTCATCTTCCACGAGGCTTCCTTTCGAGCATACAACTGTATAGTATGAGAAACAACATGAGTAAGATTTGAATAATTATTCATTGATAAAAAAGGCTTAAACTATATTATAACATCAAATCACAATTAAAACTTATTTTTAACAATAAAAGAACGAGAAAACAAAAGGAGACTGAAACAGAAAATTAACGAACCTCTTGTTCATATTGCTATCAACTTTCACGTTGACAATAGAGAACATGATTTTCTATTTTCCATAAACTTTAAACATTCACATTTAAAACACAAAAAATTTGTTGAAGAAATTCATTGCTCGCTATCAGAGACTATTGCAAATTCACAACCAATACATAAAAAAAAATAACCGATAATAAATAAATAAATACATAAAAAATTAAGCACTCACATTGGCAATAGTTATTGATTTTGTTTTCTTTTTATGTGAAAAGTGAAGAATGTGAGTGAAAGATGAGGAAAAAAAAAAAGGTGGGAGGGAGGAGGAAGTTGCGGCTATGGTTAGAAAGTGGGCAGATATATACCTTTTAAAATATGTATGATATTAACTTAAATATATGATATGGACAAATCTATGATATTTACTCGCATCCACTTATTTCAATGACACATATAAAAAGTTATTCCAAATAAAGTAATTAAAAAAAAAAATCAATTTTTTTTTTTTTTTTTTTTTTGAAAAGGGAATTCATAAATCAAGCAACCACCAAAGGGATGGAATCAAAAATAATTACAAATTCCAGAAGAGAAGGACAATATTCCCACCAAACACAATTCAAAACCGAATTGAGGGCCATTTTAGCCAAATAATGAGCTGTTTTATTAGCAGTCTGAGGAACAAAAGAAAAAGAAACCTTACACTATCTAGACAGAGACACAATATCATCAATAATAACACCAATATCAGCATTGGAGTTCTTGCCTGAATTAATCAAATTCACCACCACCTTAGCATCACTTTTCATCACCGCCGGGAGGAGGCCAGCATCCACAACAAACCTCAAGCCTCTCAGAATAGCAATGGCCTCAGTAACAGAAGGAGAAAAACAAGCAGAAAAAAGTAGAGCAGAAGCCCCAACAACATGGCCCAATAAGTTACGGACAATAAAACCCACACCCACAATCCGATTATCTGACGAGATTGCTACATCATAATTCACTTTAAAACACGCAACAGGGGGAGCAGACCAGTTAACACCTAACACCTCCACATTATGGATGGACGAAGAGGAAGAAAGGTGATCCACCTTAGAGCGTCTAAACTCCTCCAAAAAACCTACATCCCACTCAACCACACTCTCAGACCTAAGAGAGAACACTCCATGAAGTTTTTGATTTCTCCAGTGCCATATCCTCCACCAAACAACACACGGCAACTCCAAATCAGCCAGGCAAAGAACACGGTAATAGAAGAGAAAAAGGTCATGGAAATTCATATCCTTTCTCCACTTGGGATCATTAAGAAAAGGACAAGCAACTCTAATGCTTTTAAGACCAGAAAATCCCCATAAGGAATGGAAAGTTGTTTTTTTTTTTTTAAAAAAATTAACTTTTTTTAATTCTATATATTTTAATATTTCAATCTAAGTTATTAATATTTAACTACAAGAAAGAGATTGCATGACTTTTTTTTTACTTTGTTGATTTTATTTTATATCGTAAAGTATTACACTGTTCAAATTTGAGAGATTAAGAATTTAAAATTAGTGTTTAGTATAATTTTACAAATAAAAGAACCATCTTTCTTTATAACGCTAACAAGATAATGAGACTATTATGTATAAAAAAAATGTGATAACTTTATCACGGTTAATTAAATTCAAGATAACCTTATCACGGTTATAAAAACATGTGACAACTTGACCATAATTATGAAAATGTGTAATAACTTGATCATGGTTAATACAAATTGTGATCTAATTATGGCATATTTAAAAGACCATGATACTTTTATGTCGGTTTTAAGATACACATAAAAGATGTTTATCCTTAGCTCTGCGTATACCTAGAGAGATTAGGGACACATATGACAGATTTCCCCTAGGTACTAGTTTGGAATAGATATTTAGATTATTTATATATTTATTGATTTTGATCGGTAAAGAAAATATTTAAGATTATTAGAATATCATATTTTATGTTATATATTTTATATTTATTATATTATGTAGTATCTATAGAAAAATGTAATTTATTCACAGAGAATATATTTAATTAGCTCTACAGCTCATATGTGATAATATAGTTCCATATTAAAATTTAAGTTGAGTGCAAAAGAGATACAAAATATACAGATAAATTTCCTATTGTTAATAATTTGTATATTGTATTTTAGTTGGCTAGTATTAAGTTAAATGAGTAAGAAATGAATAGTTCCAAAAAGAGATTTGGTTATAGAGGTAAAGAGGATAGTTGTAAGTTCATATTTGTTCAAAGATAGTTATTGTTAATAAAGTTTGTATTCACTCATCGGGCATTAGTGCTTACTCTTTTATTTTAAACTATTTTTCTCAGGTGATCACCAAGTTCGTATGGATTCTTTAGTATCGTGAAATGGGTCACATGTGATGACGGTATTTGTAGTTCATAATTTTAATAAAAGCATATTATGCATATGTGCATATTTTCAAATATCAAGATTTTTTTTTCTAAAGAGCTTTAAAAGTATCTTATATGTCAGGCACACCCTTTTTAAAGTTATTTTTATAAATCTCATTATTCTATATTTGTTTTCAAATATGTGAATATTCAATAGATGAGTCCAACACAAAGAAAGCAAATTTTTGACTATAATTGAATTATATTTTATGATGGGCTATAACCCACATTGTAAGTTCCTCATATTTTGATTGACTTATTTCTTTGACAAACCACATTAGGGGTTTAAATGTGTAAGGGTAGATTAGGTCTTCTCTATGTATCATCAAGCTCAAGAGCACTTCAAAGGTATATCACTTGTGCTTAACTCTCTGAAGAGATTAGTTGCAAACGCACACATTACTCATGCATGTTTTATTCATCTTGCATTTGTGTTCATTGCTTATATGTGTGCCTCCATTAAATATCTCACACTTGCACCTTATTGTTAGACTTAGGTGTGGTTATGTATTATGCATTTTGTTTCATGAAGTATGTTTGGAAACGTTTGCGCTTGCACGATGGTGTGCTTGTCTTAGCACATTGTGTGTCTACTAGAGAGGTCCCTTTACCCTCTCTTGGATTGGTCTTGGTTTACATGGTCTTCTACCAATTTTGGACATTTTGTTGTTGTCTATATCTAACATTTGGTCACTCTTTTGACCATATCTCTTTCTACAGATATTGAAATCTCATTTTATAAAATGGAGTAGAATATGAACTTCCATACCTTTCCAACAGTATATTATTCATAAAATTTTATGACTTGGTTTTGAAATCTCCAAAGTGACCACTAAAACAAGGCAACTCTGTTTTTGTCTAAATCTGACCTTTGGTCACTCAAATAACCATAACTCTTTCTACAGACATCCAAATCTTGTTTTGTAAAAAGGGGTAGAAAGTAGACTTCCATATCTTTTCAACGGTATATCATTGAAAGGTTTTGATGTCATTTGGTCATGTTTTGGGTAGCTCGAAACTAGAGTTGTTGCGCCGTCTCATTTTTCCTGAGAACAAAGTGACCTTAAGGCGACCTGAGTCATTTTCCCGAGAGAAAAAGTGACCTTGAAGTGATTTGACCTCCAGGTCACTTTTTGACGCCAGAAATTAGTTTTCCTTCCAAAACGGTGTAGTTTCATTTAAGGCTCATATATATATAATGTCTTCTCTCTTGTATGCTTTTAAGAGTTAAAAATTACATCTTTGAAAGTGAGAGTGTTTCCCAAGAAAGAAAAACTTCCAAGAACTCACATTTACTCATCCAAACCAAATTCCATGAGCATCTAAGAATCATCTAGCTTCATCTAGGTTGTGTTCTAGCATAGGTCGTCTTTAACACATATGACTTGGTAAGTAGAACATCATCTTCATCCATTTTAGTATTCTTACTGAACAAAAAATCTCTTTTTATGACTTGTTTGCATCTAGATTAAGTTTTATCTACAAGTTGAGATTTTTATGTTGTTTGTAGGTTTTGTATTGTGATAGCCATAGCACCTAGGATTGTTTTTATTTTATATAGCTAAGTTATATGTATGACATATAGCAACATGATATCTAGGATTGTTTGACTTCTTCATTCATGATTAGATAAGTATTAAATGTGTTGACATAGCATTTATACATTTAATATTCACTTAGGTTGTGTTCTCTTCTTTGAGAGTTAAGCCTTGTGACTAAGTGGTTTAGTGCACAGGCAAGTAGGTCTAGGATCACTATTAAAGGCTCGTTGGGTAGAGTGAAAGGGTTAGTGACCAAGAATGGTTTTGACTTGAGGCCAACCTAGGTTGTAAACTTTCATTCAAGTAGTGGATTTAAGGACCGTGTGTTGCTAGCACAATAGCCCATGAGTTTTGCTCAATTGGAGGGTTTCTCACGTAAATCAATCATCGTGAAATTTATTGTTTTTCGCACTTAAATTTCGTTGATTGTATTTGTTTAATTTGGGTGATTTTTTGAATATTGACTAATCAAGAAAAAGTTAAAGAGTGGAAAAGCTTTAGTTTTATTAAAAGCCACCTTGAGATTAATATGATTTTTTGTAAAGTTTTCCAAAAGATTTAGTGAACAGATTTTCAAAAGAAATAAATTCTAGTTAGAAAGATGAGAATCTCACAAGATTCTATCGGATTCAAGAGAGGAGTCGAGACGGGTTCTGTCAATATAAAACCTAACACGTGATTAACTAAACGGGTTAATTCCCTTAACTCAAATAGACCTTGCAAAATTACACTTAACCCACTAATTCAATCCAAATCCACTCTCCAAAAGCGGTTATGAGTATAGTTTTATTGTGTTGGGTCATTAATAGGTTGGATCATTAAAACCCAAAAAAAAAAAGGGCTGGGTTTGGGTTTATCTCTCAAAACCCATGACTCATCCATTAAGTTTAATAATATTATTATAATTAATTTTCCAATTTGTACCTACCAAATAAAACGCTATATTTCTTAAATTGATTAATAAAAAAGTTTAGAAACCCATAAATTTCCTAAATTTATTAATAAAAAAATTGTAAACTCTAAATAACTAAGAATTCATTATAATATGTTTGTTTATATTTGTGTTATGAGTATTCAAATTTTTTCTTCTTATTTTTACAATTGGGGCTTGTTTGTAGGATCAAATAAAACTCTGATACCATGTAAAGCACAAATGGATTCGGGTTTATATATTACTTTTGTAACATCTCCTCCAAATGTGTGTGTGTGTGTGTTCCTCATATTTTGATTGGCTTATTTCGTTGACAAATCACAATTGGGGTTTAATATTTAAAGGCAGAATAGGCGCTTCATTGTTTATGATCAAGCTTTAATGGAATTCTCAAGCCTTCAATCTCAAGAGCTCATTAAAGGTATATCACATGTGCTTAACTTTTTAAAGAGACTAGTTGCACACACACACACTTCTCATGCATGCTTTAGTCTTCTTGCATTTGTGTTTATTGATTGCATGTGTGCATTCTATTCACACTTCACACTTGCACCTCATTGTTTTTGGTTCTTGATGAGTCAGTTCACTGGTCCCTATATCTGCGTATTGCCGGCGCATAGCGCTGGACATGCGCCACTCGACTAGCCCAGCTCCCGTGCAAGTCGAGCAGAGGATCTGTGATGGTCGTGCGCTACTCGAATAGTGCAGCACTCGTGCAAGTTGAGCAGAGGAACTGTGCTGGTCGTGCGCTACTCGACCAACGCTGTTCAATGCAGCACCAGCGCACAGTGTGGTTTTTGGGCGGTTATTCCAAAACGACGTAGCATTGTTTTGCCCTATTATATATGTTCTCTCTTTTTCCTAGCTCGTTGTTGTGAGCTCAAAATCTAACCTAAGTGAGAGAAATCATTCTTCTAGAAAGAGAGACTCCAAGAACTCACATTTACTCAACCAAACACTTTCTTATGAGCATCTAGCATCATCCTAGCATCATCCAAGCATGGGTCTTTTTGTTTTCTTTGACTAGATAATTTCTACATGCCCTAGAATCTCTTGTTTCATTCTTATGACATGTTTACCTAGGATTAGCATTTATTTGTTAATTAAATGCATGTCTCCTTGCTTAATGTTATTTCTAACATGTTTGAGACATTGAATGTTGGTTGAAGTTTAGTTTTCATTGATAGCTAGCATTTATGACCATTTTTCCCTTTAGCTAATTCTTCTTGCTTTGCATTTAGATATTGATCTCTAGGATTGCTTTAATTGCCATCATTGAATCTTTAGATAAGCATTTAGTGTAGCCTAGCATTAATTGCATTTTGGATATTGTCATATATTCACATTAGCATTAATTGCATTTTGGATATTG
The DNA here is from genome assembly GCA_954870605.1 of Acer campestre. Taxonomy (NCBI): domain Eukaryota; kingdom Viridiplantae; phylum Streptophyta; class Magnoliopsida; order Sapindales; family Sapindaceae; genus Acer; species Acer campestre. The sequence goes on along the minus strand of OX940808.1, from coordinate 32,552,715 downwards.
TCATATATTCACATAGGTTGTTTTTTCTCTTCTTTGAGTGTTAAGCCTTTTGACTAAATGGATTAGTGCACAAGGTTTTGGTCTAGAATCACTATTAAAGGCCCACCGAGTAGAGTAGAAGGGTTAGTGATCAAGAATGGTTTGATTTGAGGTCAACCTAGGTTGTAAACTTTCATTCAAAGAGTGGATTTGAGGACCGTGTATGGCTAGTATAATAGTCCATGAGTTTTGCCCAGTTGCGTAAATCAATTGACGTGTCATTTATTGTTTTCTGTAATTTGTATTGTCAATTGATTGCTTGTTATTTTTGAATATTGACTAATCAAGAAAAATTGGTAATTAACTTGATTAAAACCTATTTGAACCACTTATAGTGTTTTATACCTAGATTAGGGGGGGGGGGGGGGGGGGGGGTGTGAATAGGTATAGTTCCAAATTCTTCCAATATTAAAAAAAAATGCGGAATATAAGAATGAAATGAATACTTGAAATGATATAGCAATTGTATAAAAAGAATTAATGCATGTGAATCATCAATATACAAGAGAATCAATACAAGTAAAATATGGAAGATTAACAAAAACTTAAAGTGAAAAAGAGACACAATATTTTTACGTGGTAAAACCTCCGAAAATGAAACATCCACGGGTTGATACCACAACCACTAGCAAAGCAATCCACTAAATGAAAAGGTTTTACACATTCAAGGCTATCAACACGAGATATCCGCCCTAATCTATCAATACCCAATCTACCCTCAAGGCCAAGTGAACTACCTAGCCTACTCTCTATCCAAGGTGTGTCCTACACCTCTAGAGAGCAACTCCTTATCCAAGGTTAACAAGCCTCTAAGAAGATTTCCTTACTTAGTAATCTAGATCAAGGTGATCCTAGTTCAGCTTCCTAGCTCAACTATCCGGGGTATGAAAACTCATTGCTAAGACTTTTGCCTGACTATCCGGAACTCATTCCTAGCTAAGTCTTCTTGCTCAATACAAAGCTTCACTCACTTTGAAAGAGACTTCAACCTATCACAAAACAATGATCTAAGTGATGCAAATGATGCAAATCACAATCAAATAAAGCTAGATGATCAATCAAGCTATATGTACATGCTTAAAGACATTCTAGGATATTCTATCAATAAACAATCACAAATGTACCTAGAAATCAAAGCATGTAAATCAATAAGAACAAGATATGGATATTCAATATATATCACAAAAATCTTAGTTCTTAGATCATGAAATTAAACCTAGACAATATCATGAGGCACATCATATATGTCATATCTAGAATCAATTTCAAGTTCAATCAAGTTTAGCTAAAAATGTTCAAATGAAAGCACAAAGCTAAAATTCAATAATCAATCAATCATATAACCCTAGCATATGTACTAACATTTTTCTTAACACATTTCATCAATTAAATAGAAAGAATAAAAGAGATGATCAAAAGAAATGAAAGAAGAGAAAGTATCACATACAAAGTTGAACCTCGGACTGAAATAAGATCACTGTGAGAAATAGCAAAGTCAACTAAGCCTAAAAATGCTTGAAGTTTGTAGCTCTCATCGAGACCAACATTTTTGGCTTTTGGATCACTCGATTTCAAGTTCGTATGAAAAAGTTATGATCGAAATAAGAAAACGAAAATTGAGAGAAAATTTCTGGTGTTCTTCTTTTTCGAATTTTTCTCCTTAGAATAAATAGGAGGGAATGAAGGAGTTTTAAAAGATTTTAAGAGAGGGAAGAAGTGACCAATCAACTGCAGCCACATCAGCTCCACGTGTGGGGCATGTGTGCCACACGTGGGTAGAGAGCTGCCCTGGCCGTGTGGCACACGTGGTCCACATGTGGCCTCCATTATTTGGCCTTTGGTCGAGCAAACTCCCTCACGCTCCTCTCGCGTTATTCAGCCGTATTCGGGCATCCGAACTCCAAATTTGAATTCATTTTCAGATTACAAACTGTAACTCCCTCAAGCACAACAAAAACTATGAAACTTTGATAAAATGTTAAGAATTCATCTCGAAAAATGACGATGAAGACAACTCAATGAATGAGAATGCAAAGTAGCATAACTACGTCGTATGAACTCGAAACTTAATGAATAAGTAACCGAAATAACTAGGACTCAATTAGGAATCAAATAAGATCATTTTCAAGTCCAAAATACAATAAACATAAACAAATAAACACTATGCAACACAAGCATGCCATATCAAAGCGATAGTGAGAAAACATGCAATTTTACAAGATTGTCAACAATGAGATAAATGCATATGCATACTAAATGTGTGTGAAAGTGTTATACTAAATGTTTAAACTATGATACAGGGACACACGTGTATGAATTGTGTGTGTGTGCGCTTACGCCTTGCAAGAGGAAGAAGAATCTTGATACCTTAGCATCCAAGTATGCGTTTTTCCTCTTGAAGACGATATATGCATGAGATGTTGCTTCTTCACCTTTGAAGGTTATTTCTTCCAAGAACCACCTAAGCAACAACTAATACAAATATAGAGATTTTTGCAATGGAATCAAGCCAATACAAATCAAGAATCTTACATTATTCACTCCCTTCTAGGTTATTTTACTTTGTATATTTTCAATATATATTAGATTCAATTGCTTTGACTTAGTCTGCATGCACTTGTCAGTGCTTATCCATAATCTATGGTTCACATGCCATGCACTAATGTATTTATATCATTACATTACATGTGGACCATAGATTATAGATAAACATTGAGAAGTGTATGCAGACTGAGTCAAAATAATTGAATCTAATGGTCCACATGCAAGACACTTATATATATTTATCAGTTCACACTGAGGAGAAAATTTATTATATATATATAACACCCAATCTTTTCACAACCACAATGCTAATCTCTTTATTTTATTTTATTTTACAAAGAAAAACATCAATTAGACTTAGTAAAAATATGAAGAAAATAAATTTTTCGATTTACAGTTGCCAACCATGACAATTTCCACTTCCATTAGCTGGTTAATAGATATTCTCTGCTGGATCAAATGGTTTAAGCAAGGAGGAAGTAGAGTAAGGCTATGTTTGGGATTGCTTTACTTAAGTCAGTGGTGTAGCCAGGATTTCTGACTTGGGAGGGCTAGACTAAAAACTTCATTAAAATATTTATAAGTTTGACGATCAAAATGAGTACACTTAGTGGGGAGACTCGGGCCTTACGCTTCAAAATGAATATGCTATAAAAAATCTAAACTGAAAATAAATAACAAAAGCATAAAAAATTACCTACAATACAAGTGCATCATTATTTCGTTTTAGTGATACCCTACGAGGACCCACATCACAAAATTCATCAGTTACCATATCTGGATCAATGGTATGATAAAATTCTCTTTCAATATAAATCACCATGCAACTTGCAAGAAACTCATCATCCATCTTATTGTGAAGTGCTATTTTAATAAGCTTCATGGCTGAAAATGCTTGCTATGTTGTTGCAGTAGAAACATGAAGAGTCAACACAAGACGAATTAAACGATCAATCAAGTGGAAATGTTATAACCTTTTAGTTTCAAATAACCTATGACACAATTCAGAAAGTGAGGAGATATTTTGAAAGTCTGAATCATTAGGTATATCAAGCTCATAATGCTCCAACTGTCTTTTTAAGGTGCCAATCTCTGATCCACTGAAATCTTAAGGATAAAATTCCTCAGCATTATTGCAAATATTATCAATATGAAATTATTTGAATGAGTTAGAATGATCCAAAGATGAACTAAGAATAAGAAGCTCCATTGTTCGCTTTGGAAATCTGTCATCTAACTCTACCATCTGAAAATCTATCACATCATTAAAAATATCAAAGTTGTAATAATGCTCAACCATTATGCAATCATGTTGTTGGCAAGAACATCTTGTTCCTCCCTTATATTGTGCACTCAAATCTGGAATATCAATATGATGTTTATCACAAAATGATGTCACACTTTGAATAAAAGTGTCCCAACCACTTCGCGAAACTTCTGCATAAGTGATTTTGTTGTTGAGAAAAACCTCATGGCAATTATAATATCTTGAATTTTGACATGTAAGGCTTGACAAAGCATATCGGTATACCCATAACTTTGTTCATCTTAAGCAAAATAAACAAAAATTCAAAGGATTTCAGCTCATTTTGCCTCTCCCTGTATATTGTTGTTAAGTCCATTCTCAACCATGTTTTCAAGAACACAAGAAGTTGCATCAAAAATTTCAATCAACCTTGCAACAGAATTAAAATGGAAACTCCAACGAGTAGCTCCAGCTCGTTGTAAAACATGAATTTGATTAGCTCCTTTGTCAATCTTAAGTTCTCCAGAAGCAATCATCATTTCTGCAACTTCAAACTCTCTAGTAGATTTTAACTCCAAACAATGTTTGAAAGAAGCACTAACAAGATTGACAATACAACTTAACTTTTTTTTTAAAAATATCCACACATCATGAACGTCTTTAAATGCTGCAACCAATGCAAGTTGTAATCGATGAGCAACACAATGAATATAATATGCATAAGAACAATCTTTCATAAACAAAGCTTGTAACCCTTTCCATGCACCCCTCATATTACTTGCGCCATCATAGCCTTGACCTTGCATATTTTCAATATCAAAATTATATGTATTCAAAATCTTGGAAATTAGATTTTTAAGAGTTGGAGCACTAATTTCATCAACACCCACCACTTGAAAAAATCGCTTTCTTATAAACCCATCACAATCAACAAAACGAAGAATAATAGCCATTTTTTCTCTATTGGATTCATTAAGTGCCTCATCAACAAGAATTGAAAACTTTGTATCTCCAACTTCTTCACGAATCTTTTTATGCACTTGATTTTTAAAAATTGTTAATAACTTCTTTTGGATTGTTGGTGATGTATACTTGGCATTCTTTGGAGCATTATCCAAACATATTTTGGCAATTCCTTCATTCAAAGTTGTGCACAATTTAATTATTTCAAGAAAATTGCCACGGTTGGGCCCTCTAAAAGCACATGTTTGCCTTGCAATCCATTTAAGAGCAATTATTGAGGTATTGAGTCGTAATCTATGCTGTAAAATTTCTTTGGAAGATTGTTGATTTAGCATATTGTCAATGTGTCGAGATGGGTCCTTAAAGTTATCTAACCTCTGTGCAGCAAAATTATGTTAAGAATAAGCATGCCCTTCATGGTTTACGAAAACATATTTATCTCCATCATGAACTCTTTTCCAACTATTAAATCCCTGATTGGTAAATGTAGGATTCTTTGATGGATACTGTCAAAAAGAAAGTATGGAAAACAATATGCTCTATCTTTTTCAACAGAATACTCGAGCCAAGAAAATTTGGAAAGCCAAAATTAAACCGCTGATTTTGTTTCCCAATTAGTTTAGGTTTATATTCTTTAATTTATGCTGACATGGTCCTATGATAATATATGCTCTACGAACATCATCACGACAGTTAACAGGATATGCCGTTATTGGAAGACGTAACCCTGGATCACGTTCGAGAGTACTAGTATCGACATCTTTAACCTCAACTCTAGTAGGCTTAGAAACATGTTGGTTCTCGATAATTGGAACATCAACATTTGATGGAAAAGCTATTTTACTTGATGATTGATTCTCATTGATTTTGGGAAGAAATCCAAAATATTTTTCCTTTGCTTTAATTTTTGATTATTTGACATAATAACCTACAATAGTAGGAAACTAAGAATTCAATAAGAAATAGAGTAAATAACATATATATATATATATATATATGGCAAAGTCACAATCTCAATCAAAAATCATCCAAATAATATGAAATATGTAAATATATTTTCTAGAACAATTTATATAAATATATCACTAAATCAGGTCCAAATATGTAAATATATTTTCTAGAACAATTTAATTCTATATCTCTATTCTCTAAATGACTAAATCAGTAAATCTCATCATCTCAAACCCAAAATTGAAGTATATTTAAAACAATAATAAAGATCCATATACCTGACTAGAGATGAGACCAAGTTGTTACTATAAATTCCTCATTTTTGATTAGCTTATTTCGTTGACAAACCACAATTAGGGTTTGATATGTAAGGGTAGCTTAGACGCTTAATTGTTGATGATTAAGCTCAAAGGCCCTCTCAAAACCTCAATATGATAAGCACTTCAAAGGTAAATCACTTGTGCTTAATTCTTTTGAAGAGACTTAGTTGCACACACACACTTCTCATGCTTACATTTGTGTCCATTGCTTCTTATGTGCATTCTCTTCACACTTCACACTTGCACCTCTTTGTTGGTTTGTGTTGTGTTGATAGTGTCTTGTAATTCATTTCCCGAAGTTTGTTCGGAAATGTCTGCGCATGCACGTTGGTGTGCTTGGTTTAGCGCATGGATCGCCTTCGGAGAAAGCTCTTGTCTTCTCCTTTGGTTTCACCATATTTGGTGAAACGGCGGTTATGATCAGCGGCCCTAACGACCGAATGAAACCGTTGTTTTATTCCAGTAAGTTCTTGAATGGATATGTGGTTATGATCAGCGGCTAGGCCGTCGAATGAAACCGTCGTTTGAGACCTGATTGATTTTATCTCTCGGGTTCAAAACCACGATTGTGATCGGCAGCCATGAAACTGCCGTTGATGCCTGATGCTCTCAGATTCAATTCGGTGGTTGTTATTGACGATTGGAAACCGACGAATGAAACTGTCGATCGGTGCATTTCAGGGCAAACTTATCTTTTCACCAAGTCTTTTCTTGCTCTCTATAAATATATCATTATCTCATTCTCTTGAACTCAGCTCTTGCATATTAAGAAACCTAAAGAGATATAGAGAGATACTTGAGAGAAAAAGCACAAAGATTGCTTTTTTAATTCTCTAAACTCATTTCCATGTGCATAAATCATCATCTAAGAATCATCTAGGTTCATTTACGATGTGCACATGCATGAGTCTCCTTCAACACACATGACTTGGTAAGTTGAGCACCATCCTTATTCATTTTGTGTTCTTACTTCACAAGAAATCTCAATTATGACTTGTTGGCATCTAGATTAAGATTTATCTACAAGTTAAGATTATGTGTTGATTGATTAAGTTGTTATTTTTGTGATAGCTAGGATTCCAAGTTTACATAACATCTAGCTAAGTTATCTCATTGATTGATTGAGATTGTTTGTGATAGCTATTGCATCTAGGATTACTTATATTTTATATAGCTAAGTTGTATGTATGACATATAGCAATATGATATCTAGGATTGATTTTATTGTTATCATTTAATCTCTAGATAAGCTTTTAGTGTTGCCTAACATTAATTGCATTTTGGATATTATCATATATTCACTTAGGTTGTTGTTGATCTCTTCTTGAGAGTTAAGCCTTGTGACTAAGTTGCTTAGTGCACAAGCAAGTGGGTCTATAATCACTATTAAAAGCCCGTAGGGTAGTATGGTGAGTAAGTGACCGAGAATGGTTGAGGGCAACCTAGGTTGTAAACATCATTACAAATAGTGGATTTGAGGACCGTGTGTGGCTAGCAAAATAGCTTGTGAGTTTTTCCTAATTGTGGTTTCTTATGTAAATCAATCAATGTGCAATTTATTGTTTTCTGCACCTTAAATTACATTGATTGTATTTCATTGTATTGGGTTGATTTTTGTAATATTGACCAATCCGAAAAGTTGGTAACTAATCGGATTAACAACTCATTCCCCCCCCCACCCCAGTCTTGTAGTCTTGTAGATTAAAAATTAAAACTCTAATTTTTCTTCAAGAAATTTTTTGACTTGTTTCAAATTTTCAATTCATAATACCAAAATCATATAAAAGTATAAAATAATCTAATTTCTTATAACCAAGCACTTTCTAATGGAAAGAATAACTAAAAATATTGGTAACAATTTTTAGAATTACAATTTACAAATTAGAGGATTTTCGTATAAACCCTAAAACTAAAATTTGTGGTGTATAGAATACAAAAGATAAAATTATTACCAAAGTCAAACCAAGGGAAAGGAGAAAAAAGTGATTTTTTTTTACCATTGATTGTTACTTGTGATAATGTGATGTTCAATTTGGTATTTTGGTTTCTTGAATTCTTGCCTTCTTGGTGAACTGTGAATAGGTGATCACTGATCACACTATCACAGATTCACAAAGCCTCTCATCTCTAGAGAAAAAGAAAAGAAGAAGAAGGAAAATAGTATCTGTTTTTAATTCGAGGAGTTGTTTACTTGTTTTGTTATTATCTAAGTCTCTAACAATAATTGGCCAATTATTGACATGCCTCCCACCCAACAAAAAGTAGTGGGCTGTGGGTAGTCACACTCGGGCCACTCAGCCCACTCTAGTGAGTGGAGACATTTTGGTTGAAACTTGAAAGAAAACCAAAACAAATAAATATAAATATATATGCATATAATATTTTATTTTTTATTTTGAAAATTGGGACCGAGTGGCTCAAGCTATAATTTTTTGGTCTACTCGGCCTCTATCTGCCTCTACCTCTGGCTTAAGTTATAATCTGTTTATAGCTTAACTTAAGAAATAATCAACTTGAATTCTGGATTGCGGCGTGAATATAGAATGAATAGACACAAAAAGACAAGCATGGTGATCTAGGATTGTTTGATGTTGCTGTTGTTTCTTGCAATGCTACAAAGATCGTTCGGCTATCAAGAGAGTGTCGTGGGTTCTTGTTCCTTCGCTGTTGCGTGGTGGGCTGGTTCACGCTGCGGATTGGTTGCTATGGAGTCTTATTGCTGCTGCGATTTCCAACGGCGGTTCCGATTAATGCTGCGTGGTGGCTGCCTTCTCTTGTAACATGTCTTGCTGTTGTGTGACTTTTGCGGTTGCTGGCTGCTCATCTTGGTTAGTGCTTTGACTTTTTATTTTTATTTTTATTTTTTTGCTCTTTATTCTTTTCTTCTCTTCTTTCGGCATGTTTCGAATTATGGCTTCTTCTTCCATGCTTGGTCCCATTATGAATCCCATGGTTTTGGAAACTACTTTGTGTTCCTCCTTGCCTATTTATGTTCCTTCTTGTGGTGAGGGATCAGTTTCTAGTAATGGTGGGCTCCAGTTGGGTAATGTGTTGCTGGCTCGGTGTGATATTTTGGTTAGTGTTAGAGGTTCAATTCAGGATCCTATTTTGAATTCTAATCCTATTTTTATGGGTGGCAAGTCATATGCAGACCTTTTGAAGTCTCCTCTTGAGTTTATTCAGCTCTTCCCTATAACGGCTGCACCTCTGAAAAAAGGAGGTTATGTGTCTTTTTGGGTTGATCTGGTGGCTTTTCAATTCAGACTTGATTTATGCAAGAATGCTCCCATTGGGCGTGTGGCTCTTTCTAATGGTGAGCGTCATTGGAAGCTCACTGACCTTAAGGCTAAACTTAGAAAGCTTTGGATGATATCAGCTGATTGGAGACTTATATCTTTAGGGAGAGGCTATTTCCATATTATTTTGAAGTCTCCTGAGGATAAGAACAAGGTTTGGGGTTCGGGGTTCGGGGTTTGGGTTTTGTTAATCTGAAGCTAGGGGTTCTTCGCCTTCAGTCTTGGATTCCAGATTTTAATCCCTCTCTGTAGAAGTAGACTAATGCATATGTTTCGGTTATGTTTTATGATTTGTTTTGGGAATACTGGCATCCGAAGACTATTTTTTATTTTGCCAGATGTATTGGAGTTCCATTGAGAATGGAAAAAGCTATTATTGATGGTGATTTTGGTCATTTTGCTAGGGTTTTAGTGGATGTTGACATGTCTGTATTACTTCCATCCTCGGTCCTTTTAGAGAGGGGTAAGCTTCATAACTCTTTCATTTCGGTTGAGTATGAGAACTTGCTGTCCTTTTACTCCGTCTGCTCTTCCATTGGCCATTTGCCCAGTTCTTGTCGTCGGAATAATCTTAAGGTTCTTGTTGCTAGTGCCGGAAAATCTCTTCAGCCATTGCTGAGGGTTCTGTTGAGAAATCTGTTTTTGAGACAATTCACCCACGATTTTTTAAGATGGTTTATCGTCTGATAGATAATTCGGTCTAGGAGGTCCCGGTATCCAATGATTTCGCTGCTATTTCTTAAGATTTAGGATCTATTGATTCAGTGGTTATTCATCATTCAGCCTCTTCAGGTCATTCTTCGGCTTCTATTCTGTCTTTTACATGTATCTCTCTTTTAGGTATTTCTTCTATTATTGTGGGCTCAATTCCAATTCATTTACCAGATGTTCCTATCGTTCAGCAGGTCTGTAGTCTCTTGCCTCGTGAGGCTTCTCCTCCTTTATCCGTTGTTGTTTCTTCGGTTGGTCCGATTATGGAATCTTCGTCTTCATTCTTGTCGCGTGAGGTTTCTCCTTCCCCCCTATTGTTGTTTCTTCAGGTGGTCCTATTATGGAATCTTTAACTTCGAGTGATATCAGTAATTTTGAGCATGGGATCAGTTCTTCTCGGGTCGCGCAATTGGACTCCTCTTTGACAGATTCTATGGCCAAGCTTAGTTTTGTTGTGGTCGCCCCTTGGCCTAGTCAGGTGGATGTTGAGGTTTCGGATCTTCATGAGGTGGATCAATGGTTCACGAGTATTAAAAGTATATTGTAGTCATTTAAGTCTGAGAGTCAGACTCCTTCTAACAGTTCCCATGATTAGTATCCTTTATTAGAACTACTGTGGTATTGGGAACAACTCTACTAAACGAGTTCTCAAAGATTTATGTTGTTCTCATCAGCCTTCTTTGGTTTGCATTGTTGAGCCCATGGTGGCTTTTGATTCGATTTTTACAAGTTTTTGGTCCTCTCTTGGTCTTCATTTGGTGGGTATAAATGACAGGGGTGGTTTGATTCCATCTATGTTATTGGCTTGTGACTCTATTGCTAATACTCAAATAGTTTTGTGTCATGATCAGCATTTGACTCTCTCCATCTCTTACACATTGGTACTCTTTTGTTTATGCTAGTACCTTTGCCCTGGTTCGCTGAGCACCTTGGTGCTCTCTTCGGGAGATGGCTGATTCTTTTTCTTCCTCTTGATTGGTGGTGGGTGATTTCAATGCAGTTTTTGGTGCTCATAAGTGTTTGGGGTCTCGTTCTCTTGCTAGGGGTTCTTGTGAGGATTTTAAATCAATGATTGAGGATTGCAACCTGATTGGTGTTCGATCTCATGGTGCTCGTTTTACATGGGTTAGGAGTCGATCTTGTCACACTAAAGATGAGCGGAGATTGGACAGGACTTTGGTTTCCGAGGGTTACGTTTCCTGTTGGCATGATATTTCTTGTGTGGCTCTCCCCTGTCGGTTTTTTGATCATTGTCCTCTTTGGATTCGTTTATCTGAATCTCAGGTCTCTTTTTCCAGGCCTTTTCGTTTTCAAAGCATATGGGTGGATCATCCTGATTTCATGAACATGGTTCGCAAGGCGTGGGGCATTCCTAGTTTTGGTCATCCCCCACAGGTTATTATTGGTAAGCTTAAGAATCTTAAGAAGGCTCTCATGTCTTGGAATTGAGAGGTTTTTAGTGATCTCAATGCTAATATCTCTAGGAAATCTACTGAGCTCCATTCGGTTAAGAGCCAAATATCTGATTTGGGTTTTTCTGATGAGCTTTTTTTGACAGAGTCTCTTGCTCATCATGATCTAGATGTGTTTTTACGTAGGCAGGAGTGTTTCTTTCGTAATAGATCCCGAGTAAAATGGTTGCAGGATGAGGATCGTAACTCGGTTTTTTTTCATTCCTCTATCAAGCATAGGAAGTGTATGGGCATTTTGTCTTCTCTTTCAATTGATGGTGTTATTTTAATCAGTCTGCTATCAGAGATCACATTGTCAAATTTTATGAGGATTTATTCTATTCGAATTTAGCCCAAATTGATCAGGATCTCTTTATTATTGATGACATTGTTCCCTCTTTGGTTTCTCATGAGAAGAACTCACTTCTGGTCACTATTCCTTCTACCGATGTTACCCATGATGCGGTTTTTGACATGGATGCTCTCTCAGCCCCTAGGCCCAATAGCTTCTCTGGTCGTTCTTTCAGCGCTGTTAGGAGATTGTGGGTAGAGATGTGATTCTTACAATTCATGATTTTTTTCCTTTCTGGTGTGGTTACTCCAAGTCTGAATTCTAATTTTATCGCTCTTATTCCAAAGATGAGAGACTTAATCACCATGGATCAGTTTCGCCTTATTGTGCTTGGTAACTTTCTTTTTAAGATTTTGGCCGACAAGTTAACTCAGGTTGCTGCTCGTATTGTCTCTCCTCAGTAATTTAGTTTTATCAGGGATCGACATATTGAGGACTGTATTACTCTTGCTTCAGATTGTGTTAATGTGCTTCATAAGAAATGTTATGGGGGTAGTATGGCTATGAAGATTGACATTCGTCGGGCTTTTGATACTCTTGATTGGAATTTCCTCTGCCGTGTGCTTCGTGCTTTTGGTTTTTCTCAAATCTTAATGGATTGGATTGATAGCATTCCTGGCTCTTCAAGACTATCAGTTCTAATTAATGGTTCTTCAGCTGGTTATTTTAGATGCACGAGAGGGGTTAGACAGGGGGATCCTCTTTCTCCTCTTATTTTTGGTATTGTGGAGGATTTTCTCAGTAGGTTACTTTCAAAAATGGTGGCGTCTGATCGTCTTTTTCCTATTTCCTCTCCGAGGGGCTTTTCTACTCCAACTCATTTGTTGCATGCCAATGATATACTAATTTTTTGTAGGGGCACGTCCAATAATTTAAGGAATGTTATAAATGTTTTCTGTGTTTATGGCAACATTTCGGGCCAACTTGTTAACTGGAGTAAATCCTCTATCTTTTGTGGGTCATCTATTTCTCCTGCCCGAATTAATTATCTTCAATCCTTAGTTGGGATGTAAATTGGTCATTTTTTTTTTTCTTACCTAGGGGTTCCTTTGTTTCGGGGCAAGCCCAATAAGTCTATTTTGATGCGCATTGCAGATAAGATTGTGTCTAAATTTTCCAAGTGGAAAGGTAAGACCCTTTATATGGCTGGCCGGGCTACTTTGATTCATTCGGTGATTAATGGCTCATTTATTCACTCTTTTATGGTTTATAAATGGTTAGTTTCTCTAATCCAGATGATTACTAAGAAGATCAAAAATTTCTTATGGACTGGTTCTTGTGAGGACTCCAAGTTGGTCCGTGTTGATTGGAAATGTTGTTGTAGACCTTATGCTCTTTGGGGTCTTAGTTTGAAAGATCTGGCGTTGTTGAACAATTCTTTACTTTGGAAGCTTACCTGGAAGTTTATAACTTCTAACAATTTTGCTTTTACTTTTTTGCGTGAGAGATATATTAATCAATTGTAGATCCTCATAGAGGCCACATCACCTCCTCCACCTGGACTTCTTTTAAGTCTAACTATGCTGAGCTCCTTAAAGATGGTATCTAGCTTATCGGGAAAGACTCTCAGAGAGATTTTTGGCGTGATAATTGGCTTAGGGTGCCCATTGTGGATCTTCTTGGTATTCCTGATTTCGTGGTCATACATCTTCATGCTAGGGTTTCGGACTTGATTCGGGATGGTAGATGGGTTTTAGAATATTGTTTTCGTGCTAGATTCCCGGATCTCTGTTTTCAGATTGAGAAAATTATCATTTCTCCTGTGGCTGATTATTTGGTGTGGCCTCATTCTAAGGACGAGAGGGTCTCTTGTAAGGCAGTTTATTTTAGGATGTTTCATGATATTCCTCAGGTCCTATGGTGGAGGCATGTTTAGTCTCGCTTTATCCTTCCTTCCCGTTCTTTCCTACCATGGCGTCTTCTTCTTAATAGATTACCCATCGAAGACCGTTTATACAGGTATGATTTTCAATTAACCTCTAGATGTAGTATTTGTGGCACTAGCTCGGAGACTATGGACCATCTTTTTCTTAAGTGCCCTTTTACTGTTGCTCTTTGAGAGGAGGTTTTTTCTGCTTTTTAGAGGTGTGCCTCCACTGACACTTAGGGCTCTTTTTTCTGTCAGGCCATGTCTGTTTCTTTCAATGATCAAATTAGGATTTCGTAGAAAGCGGCCATTCATGCTGTGGTTTGGAGTGTGTGGTATTCCCATAATCAGTGGATTTTTTATGGGAAGTCTGTTGCTTTCAAGGCTCCTCTATCTCTTATTTGGTGTTCGGTCTATGATACGAACTGTTTGGGGATCGGATGTATGCGTAATTGTGTTGATGATTTGCTGATTCTCCCATTCCTAGTAACGCTCCGATTATCAGGAGTGTTGTCTGGTTGCCTCCAGCTCCTGGGTGGATCAAGGTTAACATGGATGGGGCTGCCTTAAGTTCTCCATGTGTGGGGGTGTTTTTCGGACTTGTAGATCTTTTGTTAAAGCCTGTTTCGCGATCCCCCTTAGTCAAGTTTTTACTTTTGAGGCTGAGCTCCTTACTGCTTCTTTCGCCATCAATTATGCGTGAAAGTTGGGTCGGCATAGGATCTAGCTCGAGAGTGACTCTTCTTATGTGGTTCAACTTCTTTCAGATAGATCTGATAATGTTACCTAGCATGTTCGTCAAGCTTGGCAACGTTGTATTTATCAGATCTCGCATATGGATTTCCAAGTTTCTCACATCTTCAGGGAAGGTAACCAGGTGGCAGATGCTCTCTCTAAGCACGCTTTGGCTATTCTTTCTGATTTATGGTGGTCCTCCACTCCTTAATTATGTTCTCTGTTAGTTGGTAATGATTGCATGGGTAGAGAATCATTCAGGTTTTCCTAGTTTTGTTTTTTCTTGTTTGGCCTGCGTGCCTTTGGGTTTTTTTTGGGTTGTGTCATCTGTTTTGTTGTGTTTTTTTGGATTCTTCAGTTTCTTTTTTCCTTTATTTATATATTTATGGATACTGTCTAGGGGTTTTTCAGCATATGATCTCTTATGATGCTTTTCCCCCTTAGGTCAGTCCAATTTCATCAACAACAAAAAAATAATAATAATCAACTTAAGAAAAAGGGATATTATCATTTTCCCCATACTGTTCACTATATTAGAAAGGTGAGGACAGGGTTTCTCGACTTTAGAAAGGTGACCCCCCCAGAACAGACTTATTTAGGAAAATCATCCAAAGTGAGGGTTGACCGTTACTATTCAGGGGTAAATTCATAAACTCCCCATGGGAATTGATCGGTCTATTTCTATATATGTTTTAGACCCCTATTTCCTAGTCTTTGTGCTTTGTTCTCGAGTATTTTAGGTTGTTTGATGTGCTTGTTGAGCTGTGCAAGTCTCGTTATCAGAAGTGGTGCAAATATTCAAGTATGGAAGAAAAGATGTCAATGTTGATAAGATATACATTTTCTGCAGTGGACCGCCCCCTAGGTATGCATACCTAGCGGTCATATGTCGCGGTCAATGCATGTTGAAGCCACCAAGTGAAATTTGTGAAGGACCGCCCCCTAGGTAGTGCCTACCTAGCGGTCCTATCTAGCACCAAACTCCAGAGAAGTTGTTCATGAAGGACCGCGGCCTAGGCACTGTCCTACATAGCGGTCATAGCTTGCACTAAACTCCAGCAGTGTGTCATTCAAGTGGCCGCCCCCCAGACACTGTCCTACATAGCTGTCCTACCTAGCGGTGGTCTCCAGTGGTGTTGCAAAAAGATGACCGCGGGGTAGGCAAGTTGCCTACCTAGCGGCACGTGCAGCGAGAGTTTAAGAAATCTGATTCGTTTAGGTCAGCGAAGGACGAAGTTGCGAGCCACTATAAATAAAACATAAGAGGGCTTTCAGAAGAAGTTAGAGACTGCGAGATTGAGAGCTATTCTACCATCCATCCTTGGAAGACACCGAAAAGCAAGAAGAAGACGAAGGATTCGAAGCAAGATTAGAAGACAACAATGGGTTCTATCTTCTCCTCTTCTATATTTTTGTTTCCTCCATTGATGTGTAACTAAATCCTTACTAGGGATTCAATGTGAACCTCTATGAATACTCTTTGTTAGAATTGACTATGTTTTAGTAATTCAAGTTTTGTTTCATTCAATTTGGGATTTCTTCTTGTCTATGCATGGTTTGTGCTAGTCTTGAATCTAGGGTTTATATGTTAAGGTTGAGATATGTGTGAGGTTCACCATTCTTAGCCAATATTCAATTGAATGAATGAATTTACTGTTGCAGGTTGCACGTTATCTTTGGTTCTCTTGTTCTTGTGCTTAATGGGTTCTCAATCATGGTTTATATGCAAGGTTTGCTATTGACTGTGATTGAGAATACTTGATTGTGTGTTTTATGCGTTTTAGGTTATAGTTTATATGCAAGGTTTGCTATTTACTCAACTGAGGAACACTTGGTGTATGGTTGATGTATTTTCTGTTATAGTTTGTATGCAAGGTTTGCTATTGATTGTAGTAGAAGTACTTAATTTATCCCAGGACCACATAGCACTAATTATACATAATTTAAGAACGAACCCTTAACTTGATTAACATTCTTTGTGAAAGTCAATTCGAAGCATTGAGTAAACGTAGTTGGGGATCATTGATGACCTAATCCTCTCACCTATTGATCTCATTTTCATATTCTTGTTAACTGTTTTCTTAGTTTAATTTAGTTTTAATCTCAAATCAATCTGAAATCTCTTGGTTACTGTTAATTGCTTAGCTTTAATTAGAATTAGCTTTAGTCGATAGATCACTTTTCCTCGTGGGAACGATCCCTGCTTGTTGCTGTACTTATCTCACGATTCGTGCACTTGCGAGTTAGGTTTTTATAACACGATTTTACACATCAAGTTTTTGGCGCCGCTGCCGGGGAATAGTGAATTTATTGGTTATTTCTAGTTTTAGTTTTAGTTAATAGATTTATTAGTTCAGGTAGTCGAGTCATTAATTTTTAGCTTTTTAGATTTTTCTTTTTATTTATTCTTTTTCTTTTTTTTTTCTTTTCAGGGTTTACTAGTGATTTGTTTGTCTCATTGCAGATTTTGACAGCAGATGCAAGGTAGAAGATCTCAACAGGGAGAATTACTACCTTTGAACGATAACATAGATCGTATCAGAAATTTAGCAATGGAAGACGAGCGAAATCAGGAACAGAATCAAGAGAGGGTGCAACAGGCCCCTAACCTTGTTCCTAATCCAGTGTATGAGCCAGAACCTATCAGAACTATGAAGGATTACAGTAGACCAGTTGTGAGCAATGATCCTTTGTGCATTGTGCTAGAACCTGCAGCAAAGAATTATGAGCTGAAGAGTAGCCATTACAATCAGCTGCCCAGTTTCCATGGACTACCAGATGAAGATATACTCTTGTTCTTCAGAGAGTTTTATGGAGCAATACAGTCCTTCCCTAACTACAGGATAACTGAAAATCAGCTGCGTATGAGATGCATTCCACATGCATTGAAAGGAGAGGCGAAAGCTTGGTTGTTAACTTTGCCTCCTGCATCTTTGAGAACATGGGATGAAGTGCGAGAAAAGCTTACTGATCAGTATTATGCACCTCAGAAAACCAGTGAAATCCGAGCCAAAATTTCGAGTTTCATTCAGCAAGACAACGAGACTTTTTATGAGGCATGGGAGCGTTTCAAGAAATATACCAGGGACTGTCCTCAGCATGGGTTTCTGACTAATCAGTTGTGTCAATGGTTTTATGATGGTCTGACTTAAGTTTCAGGACTTCTAGTGAACAATGCCTGTGGTGGATCTATGTATGACAAGCAGCCTGATGAGGTGTACGAGATCTTTGAGAAGTTAGCCCAGAATTCTCGTCATAAGAACTCCAGAAGAAAGAAGGGAATCTACACCGTGGATGCTAGCACAGAGAGTTCCATTCAAATGACACAGATAATGAAGAAGATAGATTTTTTTGCTTCTGAAATTGGTCAACTGAAACAAAAGGTGTTTATGGGAGAGCACCAGGCAGCAGGTCCTGGACCTGAAGAAGAAGAAGTTCATGCCATGAACAACTTCAACCCCAGACCTAGGAATGATCCATATTCCAACACCTACAATCCAGGGTGGAGGAATCATCCTAATTTTTCATGGTTGAACAATCAGAACACCGGTAACCAATGGGGTAACAACAACAGAAACACCGGTGCTCAGCAAAACTTCGAGTCTCAACCAAAGAAGCCTTCAATGGAAGAATTACTGGAGCAACTGCAGCAGCAAATCAAGCAGCAATCACTAGACATGCAGCAGCACATGCAACAGCAATCACAGCAAATGCAACAGCAATCACAGCAAATGCAGCAACAATCACAGCATGCAGCAGCAAATGCAGCAGCAATCCAGCAATTAGAGCAGCGTATAACACAAACTGAACAAAGGAATGAGGTACAATTTCATAATATTCATGCTTCAATAAAGAAGACAGAGATTCAAGTTGGGCAACTAGCTGAGGCTCAACAAAGAATGGAACAAGGAAAATTTCCAAGTTACACTGAGCAAGCTAAAGCGATAACAATTCTCCGAAATGGTAAGGTGCTAACTAATAATCAACCTACTGAACTTTCTGATAAACCTATTACTGTTTCAGGGTCTTCAAAAGAAAAGCTCAAACACCAGGAGAATGAGATAGTGGTGGAAAAATCCAAGGATTCACCACTCCTACATAAGTCAGCAAATCCTTATGTGCCACCCATTCCATTCCCAAGGAGACTGTAAAAGAGCAAGTTGGAAAAGTCTTACAAAGACATATATGACATCCTTTCAAAGGTTAATGTCGTTGGAGATGATTCAGAAGATGCCTGCATACGCTAAGTTTTTCAAAAGTCTTCATTCCAACAGATAGAAGTTTGGTCCAAACCATAAGGAATACATAACAGGAAATGCGAGTGCAGTTCTACAGAAGGAACTTCCTCCAAAGCTTGAGGATCCGGGCAGTTTCTGCATCAACATCACAATTGGGGGTACTAAGCTGGATAAGGCGATGTTAGACTTGGGGGCTAGCATAAATCTGATGCCCTTCTCCGTTTACAAGCAAATTGGGTTGAATGAGCTTAAACCGACAACAATGTCACTTTTGTTAGCAGATGGATCAGCTCGGTATCCGAGAGGAATTGTGGAAGATGTGTTGGTACAAGTGGATAAGCTCATCATTCCGGCCGATTTCGTAGTTCTTGACATGGATGATGTGAGTAGGGAGACAAACATGAGACCTATCCTTTTAGGTAGACCATTCATGAAGACAGCAAGAACAATCATTGATGTACATGAGGGAAAACTTTCTATGACTGTCTTGGATGAAAAGATAGAATTCAAGGTCTTCAAGTCAGACTTGCAGGACATCAGCTCAATCGATTGTTTTGCCGTGGATACACTACAGTTAGAAGACCGACGAAAGGATGTGAGCGAGTTTTTTCTATCACTACTTAAGGACAGGGAAGAAAATGGGGTTCTTAAAGGGGAAACTTGTGAAGCCCAATCGTCATCAGAAATCAGTAAACTGAAGAGTGACAAAGCCAACTTGATGATGGAAGTGGAGGTCCTTAGGAAAGAAAGGGATGAGGCAATCAAGAAGGCAGAAGAGCTTGCAAGGTTGGTAGAAGAACAGGAGGAAGATTTTTCCCATAAGACAAGGAAAATCCAAAGGCAAGCAGAGTTGAAAGACCAGACAATAGATGCCATGAAGGAGGAATCATGCAAAAATGAGAATGCATTGAGAATTGCAAGGGTGAAGGAACGTGATTACTTAGTGGAACTTGAAAAGGCAGAAAACACTATCAAGTTCCTGACCGAGGAGCAAGGCGTTAAAAGAAAGTCCTTAGAGCTTGACCTCGTCAATGGAGTTTCAAGCTATTCCAAAGCAAAGGTTAGTAAAATCACATGTGGTCATTCGTTTTTTCCTTACAATTGTTATTTTTGCCATACTAGGGGTCATAAAAAGGCCCAATGTGCGGAGTTTATAAAAAGTTGCAAAAAGAAGCAAAGAAAGCCTAGAGGAAAGCCAAGGAGAATTCGACAAGTTTGGGTCCGCAAGGACAGATTGGACCCAGTGAGAGAAACCAGCATTGATGGAAGGAAAGTCCTTGACATAAAAAAAATGTTCTGAACTCTTCGACACAAATGGTGGTAGTACGAGCGAAGGGGTTGCTTAGTTGGAAGTCATTGTGCTATCAGAGCCGTAAGGCTCTTGTGCGTCTTGCCCAGACGTTAAATAAAGCGCTCAATGGGAGGCAACCCACCTAGGTAATATTTTCTTATTTTATATTTTTGTCTATTTTTGAGTCAGTTTTTTTTTAGGAGTCTCGAACGTTCTTAAACCCGATGAATATGGTTATTGGATATAGAGTTTTAAAGGAGATATTATTCAATTCAGGTTTGGGGGTGTTCGTTTAATTAATTTTTCTTTTTTAGGAGAGAGCTGGTATGTTTTATGCGTGTTTTATTTTTGGCCAGGTATCAGGTATGAAGATAATATTTTTCGCGGGATAGGACCGTCCCTTAGACACCTGCCTGGGCAGCGGTCTCTCTAAAGGGGTCTCTCTGGAGTTGACCGCCACTTAGTCCCGCTGGATGTGCACGTTCCTGGCCAGCTGAGAATCCTGAAAACGCGTCTCTGGACTTCAGCGCAAGGTAGGACCGCCCCCTAGGCACATGCCTGGGAAGCGGTCACTTTTCAAACGCGTCTCTGGACTTCAGTGCAAGGTAGGACTGCCCCCTAGGCACATGTCTGGGCAGTGGTCCAAACGTAAGTGAAACGGTGCGTTTTGCACCTTGGCCTGCATGCATTGCTTGGACCGCTGGATAGGACCGCCCCCTAGGCAGGTACCTACCCAGCGGTCAATTAAAAAAAACAAACCCTATTGCATTTAAATGGACCGTGCGCAGCCCTTCTCTTTCCAGCCCTTCTCTTTCCCTTGGCTGCGCACGTCCTCTCTCCTCTCTTTCTCTCTCTATTTCTCTCTCCTTCCTCCATTGTTACTCTCTCTCTCCAACAAGTCACAAGGTATGATTTCTACCTCTCTACTCTCAATTTTCTTCATGATTCCATTGCTTTTAACTTGAGATATCTTTATTTATGTAATTTTTGATGGATTTTGGGATTACTTTGTGTGAAAATTTCTAAATCCCTTGCTTAGAATCATTGTGTTTCTTGTAAAAATTGATTATCTTGTTAGATTTGAAACATGCATGGTTGGTATTGCATTTGTTTTAAATGGGATTTGAAATTATTGGCATGTGTGATTATAGTATTCTTTGATATAATGTTTTTGATATTGATATTATTAGAATGATGATATTATTGTTGGAATGCCCAATGTGGATTATAATGAGTTTGATACCGTTATAATGATGAGTTTTTATTGGTAATATGTGTATTTGGACACTTACTTTGAAACGAAGTGCTGCCAATTTCTGTTCAGAATATCTGTGGATTTATTTTGATTATTTATTGTGACAGATGGCAAAAACTCATATTGGCAAGCGCCCTCAGATTAGTGCAGCAGATAAAGGAAAGCGTCCTGCCACTCCAAGACTGGCGCAACACAAAGAATTCCGAGATAGGGTGAACAGGTTCCAGGCACGGCCCTGGATTATTGAGAGGGGCATTGATCTAGAAAGTATGGCGCAGACGCCCATTCCAGCCACCGTTGCTGCCCGCCAGTGGGAGAGGTACGTTGCTAGGCCGACACGGCCTAATAGGAGTCTCGTGATCGAATTCTATGCCAGTGCTATGGCAGGGAGGCTTCAGGATGGGGGAGTTGTTGTGGTCCAGGGGGTTGAGATCCTGATCAATCCTGAGGTGATAAATCAGTTCTTTGAGGTTCCTGATATTGACATTAGAGGCGGAGGAAGGGTGGAGTACCTTGATACTCTCGACCCGTTTCGAGGACGAATGGCTGCAATCCTTAGGATGAATGGGCTTGCGCAGTGGGACCTGTTGCTGAAGTTGTACCAGCGTGACACGCATGTGGACGTCGCCTTTTGGAACATTTTTCTGACGTGTTCGCTGCTACCTTCTCAGCACCGCACCGAGATTTTCTATGACCAGGCTCGTATATTGCTCCGGTTGAGGACTGGTGGCCCCATCAACATTGGGAGGGTGATTTTTGGTGCTATTCGTGAAGCCTGTGGCACTGATGAATTATCCATGGTATTTCTATGTTTGATCACGGCTTTCTGTAGTCGGGCAGGAATTGATGTGACTGTAGGTTTGGAGCACAATGACCCATCCATGCTCACCGGGACTAGATGGAACCAGCAGTTGGCTCTTCGGGGTTTGCCTCCTGTTGGAGATTATGCGCGATGCAGACGTCGCAGAGAGGAGCGTGCAGCAGCAGCTGCCGCGATGGCACAGGAGCAGCCTGAGGAGGATCCAGCTGCAGAGCAGCCAGATGAGGATGCACCTGCAGCACAGCTCGGAGGTGATCAGTTTCACACTCTTTTGCAGGCTATGAAGGCTCACATGGATTTGCGCATCAAGCAGATGGAGGTTCGTATGGATGAGCGTTTTGACGATGTCGAGACGAGCATAGATGATTTGCGCACGATGATGACTAGTCAGTTTTCTGTGGCTAGTGGGAGTGGAGCTCCATCTCAGCCTCCTATTCCTGATCAGGATCCTTATGCAGCTAGTGGATCGGGATTTGAGCAGCAGTTTGATGACCAGAGGACCCCGATCATGCAGTTTGATAATGAGGAGCTGCAGGATGACCAGTTAGACTCCGATCAGCACACCGAGATCTTACCTTCAGATGAGGATGGCGGAGATTGATAGGATATGATTTCTTTTGACTTTTTATTTTATTTTCTTTTTCTTTTATTTTCTTTGGATATTGTAGTTTATTTCTTTATGTCTGTCCCTACCATAACTGTCTTGACTGTCAACATTGGGGACAATGTTAAGCTCAGGTTTGGGGGTATTTAGTGTCGTTTTGGTTTTTAGTTTTATTTTCATTCAGAGTCTGTCGTTCCTCCTGAATCTTTGATGAGATGTTTTGATGTGTGCTTTAGAACCAGTATGTTTTATTCAATGTGTTTAAACTAAAGTCTAGCCACTTAGAGTATTGCGTTGCATTTTTCAAAAATTATGACATGCTCTTGATATGATAGTGGATAGGATGCTTAGTTGGATTGCCATGATTAATAGTGGAGACTACCTTGGTGAGTTCACTAAGCCAAAAAGCGTACATAAATGACATGATATGAGTGATTAATTGTTTCTACTCTTTAAACACTACATAGGTTCTTAGCACTAGACTTGATCTCTATAGGTTTAACATTGAGCATTATAGAACATTCATCATAAAAGATTTCACATGCTATCTTTGATCTTGAGTAAGTTGAACCAATGGAAGTGATTTCAGACTATGTGTGCTTGATCTACTTAAAAGGTCTTAAATATTTCCTACCTTATGTGTGTGCTCCATAGCCCTGTTTGAAGCCAAACACTGATTAGCCTTTTTCTTTCTTCACCACACTGACTTTAACCCATGTAAGCCTGAATTATAGCCTTACCTTTTTAACTTGGGATCATACATTGAGATTGTGAAGAAGACTTGAGATTTCGCCGCAGGAATATGTGCGAAGGTAATGAGTAACAAGTGAAGAAGAGCTGCATTCAATCCAAAGCTGAGAGGAACTGTATTTGTATTCAATAACGTCAAAAAAAAAAAAATGGTGCAACAGAAATATGCACGGTTTAATGAATTCAACCAGTCAAATGACTGGTAGTGTTGTATCTACTCTTAAAGGAGTTATCAAGAATTATGTGAAAGAGGTGGTGTGAAATTAATGGTGAGTGGTGTCATTCCACTTGCAAACAGGAAGAAA
Source organism: Acer campestre (assembly GCA_954870605.1). Classification (NCBI taxonomy): domain Eukaryota; kingdom Viridiplantae; phylum Streptophyta; class Magnoliopsida; order Sapindales; family Sapindaceae; genus Acer; species Acer campestre. The sequence goes on along the minus strand of OX940808.1, from coordinate 32,528,977 downwards.
GGAAGGCCTAAAAGAAAGCAAGGCTTTGAAGACGAAGTGAAGACTCTCATTGAATGATCCTAGGGTTTTTGAATTCCTTTTTCCTGTTCTTTCTTAGCCCCTACCCAATAGCCCCATTACAACCATAATGAAAGTCTGATTGATCTGCTGGTTATCCTTGCAATGAAAGTAGAAGGTAAGAGTGTGCTTAATCTTGTTCATAATGCCTGATTCTTTTCATGAGATCTTTTGCTTACAAATCAAGCGTTCTTTCAATGATATATTCATATGCGATAATAACTTGAAATTTCTTGTGCATAAATTCCATTCGCATATGTTTGATGAGTGAAATTGCCTAGGTTCTGTGTGAAATATGAGCGATATCTTGTGAGAAGTAGAGTTGAGGCGAATTATATCTATGGCATCTGGCAAAGGTGTTTTTGATGCTAGATTGTCTTGAGCATGGGCTTTTCATCTAAAACGAACAATGTTTTCAGTTTTGTGGCTTAATTTTAGTCTTTACATATTGGCTTAAGCATGCATTGTTTCGTTATGGGCGCTATTCGATTGCATCTCGAATGATGGGATTTTGTTGGATATGTTTGTGGGTGTCATAGCTGTAAACCCTCAGGAGACAAAACTCCTCCTCTAGGGACACCTAGAGGTTTAAAGGCTTGTAGCATATGCTCAATGCTATCGCGCTCCCTGCGAAAGTGGCTTAGCTAGGATTTAGTTTTTCTTTTTAGTTGGTTAGTTGGTTTTGCTCGAGGGCTAGCAAAAGTTAGGTTTGGGGGTATTTGATCGGTCTATTTCTATATATGTTTTAGACCCCTATTTCCTAGTCTTTGTGCTTTGTTCTCGAGTATTTTAGGTTGTTTGATGTGCTTGTTGAGCTGTGCAGGTCTCGTTATCAGAAGTGGTGCAAATATTCAAGTATGGAAGAAAAGATGTCAATGTTGATCAGATATACATTTTCTGCAGTGGACCGCCCCCTAGGTATGCATACCTAGCGGTCATATGTCGCGGTCAATGCATGTTGAAGCCACCAAGTGAAATTTGGGGAGGACCGCCCCCTAGGTAGTGCCTACCTAGCGGTCCTATCTAGCACCAAACTCCAGAGAAGTTGTTCATGAAGGACCGCGGCCTAGGCACTGTCCTACATAGCGGTCCTAGCTTGCACTAAACTCCAGCAGTGTGTCATTCAAGTGGCCGCCCCCCAGACACTGTCCTACATAGCGGTCCTACCTAGCGGTGGTCTCCAGTGGTGTTGCAAAAAGATGACCGCGGGGTAGGCAAGTTGCCTACCTAGCGGCACGTGCAGCGAGAGTTTAAGAAATCTGATTCGTTTAGGTCAGCGAAGGACGAAGTTGCGAGCCACTATAAATAAAACATAAGAGGGCTTTCAGAAGAAGTTAGAGACTGCGAGATTGAGAGCTATTCTACCATCCATCCTTGGAAGACACCGAAAAGCAAGAAGAAGACGAAGGATTCGAAGCAAGATTAGATGACAACAATGGGTTCTATCTTCTCCTCTTCTATATTTTTGTTTCCTCCATTGATGTGTAACTAAATCCTTACTAGGGATTCAATGTGAACCTCTATGAATACTCTTTGTTAGAATTGACTATGTTTTAGTAATTCAAGTTTTGTTTCATTCAATTTGGGATTTCTTCTTGTCTATGCATGGTTTGTGCTAGTCTTGAATCTAGGGTTTATATGTTAAGGTTGAGATATGTGTGAGGTTCATCATTCTTAGCCAATATTCAATTGAATGAATGAATTTACTGTTGCAGGTTGCACGTTATCTTTGGTTCTCTTGTTCTTATGCTTAATGGGTTCTCAATCATGGTTTATATGCAAGGTTTGCTATTGACTGTGATTGAGAATACTTGATTGTGTGTTTTGTGGGTTTTAGGTTATAGTTTATATGCAAGGTTTGCTATTTACACAACTGAGGAACACTTGGTGTATGGTTGATGTATTTTCTGTTATAGTTTGTATGCAAGGTTTGCTATTGATTGTAGTAGAAGTACTTAATTTATCCCAGGACCACATAGCACTAATTATACATAATTTAAGAACGAACCCTTAACTTGATTAACATTCTTTGTGAAAGTCAATTCAAAGCATTGAGTAAACGTAGTTGGGGATCATTGATGACCTAATCCTCTCACCTATTGATCTCATTCTCATATTCTTGTTAACTGTTTTCTTAGTTTAATTTAGTTTTAATCTCAAATCAATCTGAAATCTCTTGGTTACTGTTAATTGCTTAGCTTTAATTAGAATTAGCTTTAGTCGATAGATCACTTTTCCTCGTGAGAACGATCCCTACTTGTCGCTGTACTTATCTCACGATTCGTGCACTTGCGAGTTAGGTTTTTATAACACGATTTTACACATCAGGAACAGAAAATCACAATTCTTCTTCTCTCTCTAAGTCCACGTCATCAATTCATGTGGTCCCAAATCCACCACCATTTAATAATAATAATAATAATAATAATAATAATATCTTCATCAATTCTTCTTCTCTCTCCACAACAATTCTTCTTCTTCTCCACGATTCCACCTTATTCATCAATTCTTCTTCTCTCTCCAGACCACATCATCTTCAATCATCATCATCAATTTTCCTTCTCTCTCTACCAAAATTATTCTTCTTCTACACCTTACCACCATTTCATTTTTCTTTAAAAAAATCTAAAAAAAAATTCCCCAAACAAAAAAAAACAAAAAAAAAAAACCTTTTGATCTCTTCAAATTTTTTTTTTTAATTTTTTTTGTTTGAAGAAATTGAATCCCAGAAACCACTTCGACATCGACCACCACCAAATTGATCTTCCCCGTCGTCGCCAATCGCCGCCACCAAGAGAGAAAGAGAAGAAGAGATCAACGGAGGAAAAAAAGATGTCGACGGTGGTGGTTAGGGTTTGGTGTTTGAAATTGTTGAATTTTGTTGGTTTTGATATATTGTAGGAAGAAAAATTGAATGGTGGATTAGGTTAGGGTTTGGATTGAATTAAATTTGTTGTTATTACAAAAAGAATTGCCTGGGTTTGTGAAGATAGATATTGTGTTTGGGATTGAAAGAATATGGATTCAATTTGTGTTTGTGAAGTTAGACATTGTGTTTAGGATTGAAAGAATATGAATTCAATCTGTGTTTGTGAAGTTAGAATCTGGGTTTGTGTTGGAGTGGAGAATTAATGAAGATGGGTTTTGTGAAGATTGGGTGGTATGGTTCTTTTTTTTTTTCGTTCTTTTTTTTTTTATATATAATTTTTTTTTTTTTTTTTTTTTTTTTTGTAATTTGATCTACACGTATGGAGATCAATCTATTTATTTAAAATAAAATAAAATAAAAAACCTTTTTTGAAACTATTTTTTTTTTATATTGGTAATTACAAATTGTTTTTGATGATGAATGTTATTACAAAAAGAAATAATGGCGGATTAGGATAGGTTTTGGGTGTTGAAGATCTTCTTGTGGTGTAGAGTTTCATCAGATTTTTATTTTTACTTTTATTTTGTTATTTTTAATTCAGTTTCAAAATTTAAATAAAAAAATAAAATAAAAAAGAGATATTTCCACCGTCCATCTCAAAGATGGAAGGTGGAGATCATTTTTTCATTTGTGTTTTTAAATTTTTTTTTCTTTTTTTAATATATTTTTTATTTAATAAATATCTTAGAGGATAAAATTGTAATTGCAGTTATTTAATCATGTGCTGTCTAGCAAGTAAAAACATAGAAGGCTAATTTCGTCTTCTTACCCATTGAAAAGTGTCAGAGTTTGTTTTTCGGTTGAAAAAGCTAACGGAAGGGGGTGTTTGAATATTATTTTCATTTTAGGGGTGAGACCGGCCAATTTCAGGAAACCCTGTCCTCACTTTAATAATAGGTTAAAGGTCAGGGGGGAAAACGATATTTTCCCTAAGAAAAATATAGGTTAGTGTTTGGTAAAGTAAATTTTAAAATTGCACGCTTAACTTTTGAAATGATGGAAAATGTATTGAACAAAATGACTAAAATAGAGATCAATAAATATTATAAATATGAAGCATTTAAAAAGAAATAAAAAACAAATTTGAACAGGAAAAAAAAAAAAATTATCATTGAGTCAACTCAGTCACTTCTCAACAACTCGTTCAAAAAACTGAGTCAACTCAGTTTATCTCTAAAACACAACAAAAAAACCTAACTGGGTCAATTTAGGCTCCTCCACCAAGTCAACTTAGTCTTCTTCTTCACCAACACACTCAACAGTCAACCTTTGCAAAATCTGGCGTCAACTCTCCAATTCCTCCTCTGTCTCTAGCTCCACCAAGTCGTCGTCAGCTGCCTTCACGTGCCACTGATATCTTCTCTAGCACCAGCGACAAACAAGCAATTGAAATCACGAGATTCTTCACCAATTTGTTGCATCATGGAGGAGGCTTCTAGCCTTTTCAAGATTTTTGTCGAAGTCGTCGGAGATGAACCAGCCTTTGCGACAGAATCACGATGAAATCGCAACTGGATTTGTGTCAAAGTCCTCCTCCATCTGTTCCGGCGGACGCCTCCTCCATTCTCGCCTCCTCCGCTGCCGGAGGAGCTGGTTTCTTCTAACAACTTCGTCACCGGAGAAAGTCGGTCCTCCTCCGGCATCGACTTCCGGTAGTGGCCACCATTCCCCTTTTTAGTTTTTTAAATTTTAAAAAAAAAAATCTTGAAAAGAAATTTTAATTTTTTATTATATTATTATTAAATATAAAGATAATATTGTTTTTTAATAAAATAGTGAAGGTATTCTGGAGATTGCATAAGCAGTAAGCTAGCTTCTGCTTCAAAAAGCAACCCTCAGCCAACTTCTCAAAATCTACTTATTAGAGAAGCAAAATTGTAAAATTAGTTGATTTTGAAAAGTTTATCAAACACTCATTTATTCAAAACTTGAGAAATACGTGATTATTTCTCAAGTAAAAGTAATCTCAAACATAGCCTAAGAGACATAACAAATAAAAAGAAAACTTAAGTTAAACATTGAGCTTTGAGAAGAAAATAAATAAACTTAAGGGAGAACTTTAAAACTAGCCAAAAAATTAGTGGGTTTATTGTTTTTGTCCAAGATTATCATTTTTACTGCTTTTGTAAAAAATTTCACTTTTTGGACAAGATTACCCTCCTTTATTAAAAAAAATCTCCTTTTTGTTTTCTTTTTCTTCTTCTTCTTCTCCCAAAAAAAAATACTAACTTTTTTCTCCATTTTTTTCTTTTTCTTCTTCTTCTTCCCAAACCTCCATGGTGTGTTTAATTAATGGTCTGGTGTGTTTAATTCGTTTTACCCTGGTGTATTTAATTGTTTTTGTCATAGTGTGTTTAATTCATTTTGCCTGGTGTGTTTAATTCGTTTTACCTGGTGTGTTTAATTGTTTTTGCCCTGGTGTGTTTAATGAGTTTTGTCTGGTGTGTTTAAATTGGTGGCTTGTTGTGTTTAATTCGTTTTAAACTGGTGTGTTTAATTGTTTTTGCGCTGGTGTGTTTAATTTGTTTGCTTGGTGTGTTTAATTCGTGGCATGATGTGTTTAAACAAAATGAAATATGGAAAATTTGTTTGAAAAAGATCAAATCCGAAAAAATCTTAAATTTTTTTTCAATACAACTCCCACCATTCATAAAAACAACCATAACCCAAACTCAAATCCAAACATTTTTTAAATTTGGAAATTTTTCAAAAAAAAAAATAATAATAAATAAATAAAAAACATAAATTTTTTTTAAAAAAATTTGGAAAAATTTTCAAATCTGAAAATTTTTGTTTAAAAAAAACCTGAAAATTTTAAAAAAATCTGGAACCACAACCCAAACTTAAAAATCTGAAAAAAAAAAATTTCAAAATTAAAAAAAAAAACTGAAATTTTAAAAAAAATCTGGAAAAAACATGAAAGAGAAAGAGAAAGAGAAAAGAGGAGAGAAAGAGAAGAAGAAGAAAGAGGGAAGATCGGACGATCGGACGGAGGAGAGAGGAGGAGAGAGGAGGAGAGAAAGAGAGAAAAAGGAGAGAAATAAGAAGAAGGAAGCATGAAAATGAGAGAGAAAGGAGAGAGAAGAGGGAGGTATGAAAATGAGAGAAAAAGAAGAGAGAAGAGGTTTCGAAAAAAAATAGGGGTAATTTTGTCTTCACAACTATATTGTTGACAAAAATAGTAAAAATGATAATGCTAGACAAAAATAGTAAAGGCTCTTAATTTTTGACTATAAAATTAATATTGAATGTTAATTGTGGGCATTGTGGCATAGATGATAGATTTATTGAGCTTAGATGGTAGGTTGGTTCACACACGAACAAATAGAAATTAAAATAAAAAATAATTTTTTTTTAATAAGTTTGTCACTGTTGTAAATAAATAAAAGAATGGATAAATAAATCCATGTATAGAAGAAGAAATGAAGAAGATGAATAACTTATAAACTAATAAATAATGAAATAGAATAAAGAAACAAGAGAGGAAGAGAGACGAGAGAAAGATGAAAGGAATTGAGACCAAATATATTAGAGTATCAAAAGGTATCAGTTTTTTCACTACAAAGGCCATTATATAGGCAAACAAACAAAGGGGTACATATTGCAATTTTCAATCTAAATATGCCACCTATTTTACTTAATGGTGAAGCAATTGTAGAGAAGCTTCCATGTGGGTGTGTGATGCCCAAGAAAATAAGGTAGTGGAAGATGTGGTGGAAAGCCACTGTTTATAACACTCCTCCTTGGATTTCCACCACTTGTATTTTAATTTGCTAGGAAAAACTCAGTGGGACAAAAAACCTTAGCAAAATATATACAATGATCTTCTGGATCAAGTGGGGTGGATGTGTTCAGAACTGCCTCATTAAAACCTTTCCGGTAAAACCCAGTGGGACAAAATCCGGTATAAGGAAAAAGAGTACAGTACATATATATCCATTCAAAAATTTTGCTCCTCCTGATTGAACGCTCCCCCTGAATGAACTTCAATATCAATTCTGTAATTTGCAGAGTCGACGCATGCCAATCCTATATCCCAGTTTCTCAAAAGTTGTTGTAGGCAATGTTTTGGTAAACAAATCTGCAAGATTATATGTAGGCCGTATATTTGTTGGCTCTATTGAAGTTCATGAGTATAGAAGAATTTAGAAGAAATATGTTTTGTTCTGTCTCTTTTGATATATCCTCCTCTAACTTGAGTGATACAAGCCGTATTATCTTCAAATATCGGTGTTGATATTCCTGTAGATAATGAAAATTCACATGTATTTTGAATATAATAAATAACTGACCTTAGCCACACGCATTCTCGGCTTGCTTCATGAAGTGCAAGGATCTCAGAATGATTAGAGGCTGTAGCAACGAGAGTTTGCTTTGTGGAGCGTCAGGAGATTGCTGTGCCATTATAGGTAAAAATATATATTTTTTTGTGAACGAGCTTTATGGGGATCAGATGGATACTCGGCATCAGCATAACCAAATAAACCTGAAAAATTGTTAGATTTTGAAAAATATAACCCTAAATCTTTTGTTCCACGAAGATAACGAAAAATATGTTTGATCCCATTCCAATATTTTCGAGTTGGTGCTGAACTGAATCTAGCAAACAAATTTACTGAAAATGCGATATCTGGTCGAGTACATTGAGCCAGATATAATAAGGCACCAATTGCATTGAGATATGGTACTTCAGGACCAAGTATCTTTTCACCATCTTCAAGTGGTCGGAATGGATCTTTCTTTGAATCAAATGTTCTAATAATCATAGGAGTACTTAATGAGTGAGCATTATCCATATTAAATCTTTTCAGAATCTTTTTATAATCTTTTCAATATACACTGATTAATGGATAAGTATTCCGTCTGATTTATACTCAATCTCCAGACCGAGACAATATTTTGTCTTTCCCAGGTCTTTCATTTCAAATTCCTTTTTCAAATATTCAGCAGTTTTTCAGGAGCTCTCCAGGAGTTCCAATCAAATTCATATCATCAACGTAAACTGCTATAATAGCAAATCCAGATTCTGATTTCTTTATGAAGAACACATGGGTATATAATATAATTATTATACCCTTACTTTATCAGATATTTACTGAGACGGTTACACCACGTCCGTTCAGATTGTTTTTAATCCATATAAGGATTTTTGTAGGTTCATCAAATACAGATTACAAGATCTCGATTTACATGCTTCTGGCATTTTAAATCCTTCCGGGATTATAAATATCTGCATTGAGTGAATTATATAGATAAATGATTACTAAGTTTAGAAGACGTATTTCAAGCCTTTAAAGGTAGCCAAATTTATCAAAAAATTCATAACGTAATCGTATTCATCACTATTGAATACTAAGTTTATGTGGAAATCTTGTACTACGAGTTGTGCCTCATATCTTACGATCTCGTTTTTCTCATTATGTTTCCGTATAAAGACCTTTTAGTATCCAACTAGTTTGACATCTTCAGGTGTGTGGAGAACTATTGGTCTAAATACTATATGTTTGGCTTATGAAGTCAATTCTTCTTGAATTGCTTCTTTTCATTTAGGCCAATCATGCCTTTGTCTACAATCATCGATACTATGAGTTTCATAATCATCATTTCAGTAGCTACTGTATTTGAAAATGTATCACTTATGATTATTTCTTTACTATTCCACATCTCTCATATATGATTTATAAAAATTTTCTCAATTTCAATATATTTGAATCTCTGTTGAGATTTCTTCCATTTCAATGGATTTAGTCACTTCAGGGACTTTGTGTCTCTTTAGATATATCTAACTCTTATAGAGTTGATCTAGAGAAAGTGGATGTATTCATAACTCGAGCCTTGTTTACATTAGGATCCTGATAATTTATTTTCCTCTTCTGGGAACAATACATTTCAAAATAAAAGGTTTACAAACTTATTATATGCATCAGATTATTTATTTTGTTGCATTTTACTCAGATCGTTCTTCAGGAACAATCACCCGGCCGGGGTTTATGAGATAGCAACTTATAAAATTTTGTTACTTTTAATATATGAAGTAACTGATTAATAATTATCTGATGATCAATTATCTCAGAAATGAACATGTCTATGACCAATTACAAGTTGTAATGGTAAGTAATAATGATAAGCAATGGGTCAGAGATGAATAGAATGTCTCCATATAAAAATTGGTAATTGTATCGAAATAATAAAGTTTTCGCAATTACCTGGAGATGCTTGATAAATGATTCTACTAATCCATTCTGAGTAAGAACATGTGAAACTGGATGTTCAACATCAATCCCAATTGATTTGCAATATTCATCAAATGTCTTGGGAATAAATTCAATCACCACCATTATCAAAGCGGATTGATTTGATCTGATGATCGGGAAAATGTGCCTAAAGCCTGATAATCTGTGCGAGTAATCTTGCAAAAGCAACATTGCGTGTTGATAATAAACAAACATGTGACCATCTACTGGATGCGTCAACTAAGACCATAAAATAGCGGAACGGTCCACTTGGTGGATGAATAGGTCCACATATGTCCCCTTAAATCTTTTGTATGAATGATGGGGATTCAAAGCCAACCTTAGAATGAAATGGTTTTATCACTAACTTCCCTTATGAATATGCAGTACATAAATTTTCGTGGGATAAAAGAAACTTCTGGTTCTTTAATGGATGTCTATGAGAATTTTTAATGATTCTACATATCATTGTAGATCCCGGGTGACCAAGACGGTAATGCCAAAGCATAAATATTTTTGGATCTAGGAACTTCTGGTTCATAACTGCATAAATGTCTGCACTTCTTATAAGAGTGTAATATAATCCAGATGATAAACCACGCAGCTTTTCCATAATGAGCTTCTAGCCTGAATTATGAGAAGTAATGCAAAGATACTCAATATTCTCATCATTTATAGTTTCTATGTGATATCCATTACACCGTATATCTTTGAAACTAAATAGATTTCTTTTGGATCTACTGGAATATAAAGCATTACTGATACATATTTTAGTATCGTTTGGTAACAATATCATGGCTCTACTAGAGCCCTCTATCAGATCTGCTGGACCCGATATTGTATTAACATTTACTTTGAGCAAGGTTAAATTCAGAAAGTATTTTTGATTCTGCAGAATCGTATGCATCGGTGCACTATCAGCTAGACATATATCTCCTGTATCTTGCTTTTCAACATCATTCAATATACCGTTTAAAAATGTATATATTCACAAAACAAAACAAAAATAAATAAAAGTGCATATCAAATAGAGTGATCAAAAGTATAAACATATAGATATGAAAATATATCACTTTATAAAAAAAAAATATATCATGAATCATATTGATTTTTCGAACTTCCGATTCGACCATGAACTGTAGGTTCATAAAATTCAGAAAACTTTAGGTTCTAAATAGAAATCACAAATTGACTTTCTATATGAAACAATCGTAACTTGATTCAATTCAGAATTTCTGGTTCTAATAAATTTTGACATAAAAATTTTAATATCACAATTTAAATTGAATTCAGAGCTTCAAGTCTGATTAGAACTTTGTGTTCAAAACTTAAGAACTTCAAGTTCAGATTCAATTACTTCGTATTCAAAATTAGAACTTCAGATTCTGATCGGTTTGTAAAACCGTGCCAACTTAAATATTATAATGATAAATCCAGAAACTTCAGATTCTGGTTAGTCGGTCTAGCCGAGCTTGGTTTAAATTTTCAGAAACTTAACGATTGACCTAGTTAGGCTCAACACATAATTTATACAAATCCAGAAACTTCAGGTTCTGGTTAGTTGGCATATTTAGATACATAAATTGCATAAAATTAAATAGATGCGTAAAATTAAAATAATAGATAATATAACAGAAATAAGATGAAGAAGAATAATGAGATAAAATGAATAGGGGAGAAAATTTACTATTTTTATTAATGATTTCGGATTACATCCTAACCACACAATTTCAGCTGTGTAGTGATTTTGAATAAAGCAGTATTATACTTAGAGACTGATCTAAAGTCTTGAAAATGTAAATGTTGCCACTGATACCTGGCATTTGGTAATGCAACTTCTGGTTGGTTATCAAATCGGTCTTTTTAGTTCTTGCCATAGAACTTCTGGTTCTATGACCGTTAGGTATTGGGCTTTCAGATCGTAATTGTCTCCAGACACTTCCAGTGCAGCAAATTTTAAATTTACAAGCTTTGACATTATTATAACTTCTGGTTATCCGAAAATCACAATCAGAGTCAGAACTTCTGGTCTGATAAAAATCCGAGGAATTTATACCTTCAGATATATAAACGAATATTTGTAAATAAATAAATCCAGAAGCTTCAGGTTCCGGTAATGATAAATAAATCCATAAACTTCAGGTTCTGGATGGATGACCAAATTGTTAAAATAAAAATCACAAAATAAAATGCGTAATAATAAATACGAAAAAATAAATCCAGAACTGTAGGTTCTGGTAGGTTGGCATGGCCAATATCATAAAAGCATATAAATAAATAAATGCGGGAAAGTAAATTGCTTAAAAGTAAATAAAATGCAGTAAAATAAATTGCATAAAAGTAAAGTGCGAGAAAGTAAATTCAGAACTGCGGGTTCTGGTATTAATAAATAAAAATCTGGAAGCTTCAAGCTTCAGTAATTAATAAATTCAGAACTTCAAGTTCTAGTAATAAATCTAGGAACTTCATGTCCCAGTAGTAATAAATTCAGAACTTCAGGTTCTGAGAATAACAGCATTCGTGCTGATAACGTGTTGTAAATAAATAAAAGAATGTATAAATAAATCCATGTATAGAAGAAGAAATGAAGAAGATGAATAACTTATAAACTAATAAATAATGAAATAGAATAAAGAAACAAGAGAGGAAGAGAGACGAGAGAAAGATGAAAGGAATTGAGACCAAATATATTAGAGTATCAAAAGGTATCAGTTTTTTCACTACAAAGGCCATTATAAAGACAAACAAACAAAGAGGTACATATTGCAATTTTCAATCTAAATATGCCACCTATTTTACTTAATGGTGAAGCAATCGTAGAGAAGCTTCCATGTGGGTGTGTGATGCCCAAGAAAATAAGGTAGTGGAAGATGTGGTGGAAAGCCACTGTTTATAACAGTCACTACATTTTCAATTATTCATCCTTTTCAAAAAATATAACTCATGGGTAATATTGAGATTTTAAAATGTTATTAATTTGGAGGAGTGCAATAAGCAATATTGACAGTTGTCACTCTTTTGGAAATTGGAAGATTTATCCTTATTTGACTCGAAGTCCATCCTATTTCTATAACGAGAAAATTTACCGGGTTCGGGTCACGTGCTTTATTTGATGGACTGTTTCAACCAATAGTTCATCGACACGTGTACATCAACGCAAGTGATTTCCTTTGGCTGCAAGGATTTTGTGTCTATAAATAAACCTCTTTAAGAGCTGCGTGAAGAGAAATTGTATTGACAGAGAGAGAGAGAAACCCTAGGAGAGAAATTCAATTCAATTCAATGGAAAACGAAACCTATTGCTTGGAATGCAAGAAAACCATTGAAATAGTGACGGATAACCGGTCAGGGGACACAATCTGTTCAGAGTGTGGACTGGTTCTTGATGCTTGGAGCATTCAAGAAACCATAGAATGGCGAACCTTCACTGATGATAACAACGATAGAGATCCCAACCGTGTCGGAAAAGCCGAAAACCCGCTTCTCAGCTATGCCAACCTCATTACTCACATCTCCAATCCCAAATCCTCTGATGTTTCTAAGGGTAATGTTCTGCCTATGAAAAGATTGCATGACTCAGATGGGGTTTTGATCAGACGGCTAGGAATGATTGCTGACATGGCTGATAGGCTAGGCCTCATACAAATCATCCAGCATCGGGCCAGTGAGATATACAAAGATGTGGAGGAACACAAAACTTGCAGAGGAAGAAAGCTGGATGCTGTGTTGGCTGCTTGTTTGTTCATTGCTTGCAGAGAAAGTAAACTCTCCAGAACCCTAAAGGAGTTTACAACGGTTTCTAATGGTCTTAAAGAGAAGGAAATTAACAAAGCGGTTGATCTTATAAGGAAACGACTAGAGGTTCAAATGGGTGCTGTGCAGGCTGGTGAATATGTGAGGAGATTCTGTTCATATCTTGGGATGAACACAAAGACTGTTAAGGCTGTTCATGAAGCTGTTGTTAGAACAGAGGAATTGGATGTCAGGAGGAACCCAAAATCTGTTTTGGCAGCAATTATTTACATGATAACTCAGCTTTCTGTTGACAAAAAGTCTCTTAAAGATATCTCCATAGCTGCTGAAGTTGCACAAGGTACTATCAAGAAGTCCTACAAGGATCTCTATCCATATGCTTCAAGGATCATACCCAAATGGTTTGCCAATGAAGATGACATCAAGAAACTCTCTGATTCTTGAACTAATTGTCATAGCTGCTCTCTATCTTTTTGTTTCTAAGTATGATCTTGGATAAATATGATAAGCCCAAAGAAGAATGATAAGTGAACTACTTTAGGTGTCAAGTATCTGCAGTTCATAGTTTTTTTGTGCTTTTTAAATCATCTAGTGGAACTCCACCATGGAAGGTGTAAGCAATGGAATCCCATTCTTGTGCTGGCCTTATTTTCCACAACAAGAGCTGCCTTTATGGTGTTTGGAAGGTTGGATTGGTACTCAACCGAGACGAAAGAGGGATAATTACTCGAGACGAAATTAAAGATGAAGTAGAACAACTGCTGCTGGAAAATTACAAGTACAAAGCAAATGCTTAGTAATTTCACGAATGTTGTTGATTGGGTAAAGTTCTAATTGTTCCACCTTCTATGTTATATAATTTGCTTATTGCTGTGAGCTCTTGATTTTTCTTTTTATTTTTGTTTATAACTCCACAAGGATCACAAATTCTAGTTTCCCATCTATGAAAAGAACACAATTTGCATAAAACAAGTCTATATAAAACTTTATCAGCACAGAAGATTCATGAAAGGAGATTCCAAAAATAAAAGGCTCATTGAAATATGAAAAGAAGATTCATGAACATCAATTAAGGGTGAGTGAGAGGTATGTAAAGTGAAAATGTTTGTAAATTTGTAAACAATAAACAGAGTTTATCGAAAAGAGGAAAAGTCAGATGATATACGACCAAAACTGGAGATCCAAGCATGTGTCAAAAGTAAACGAGAGCTAGTCATGGGAGATCTTTGAAGAGGACTTGGTATCATCAATTCATCATCGAATGGAATTCAATAGAGAGAGTAAGTGTTGAGAATCAACACTTATCTCTCTAGAATTTTCCATAATTTTCTATAAGCTTTAATAAGGTTCTCTAAAAAAAATTCCATAAGCTTCAGGTTCTATAAATTTGATGTAGCTCCAACATTCGACATGCTTCAGCAATTGACTGAAGATTTGTAGAAGCATGAACACCGACTACAAACACAAGAATCTGGAATATTCTTCATTGCCGACATGATGATTGATGAGCAACCGACCTGGGAGAAATATAAATATGGGTGCTTTGTTCATATAGAGTTGAGAAGTCGAAGAAATCAAGTGATATTGACTTGAGTGGCCAACAGATTAAGGGGTTGTTTGTTTTTCCCCAGTTATATTTTAATTTGATTAAGGACTTCAATTAAGTGGTTTGTGTTTAAAAAAAAACATCTAATATAAAAAGTAAAAAAAAAAATTATAAAAAAAAATTGACTTTCACTTATTAAATAAGTCATAATTAACACATTGAAAATTTCTTCCGCAATTTCCTATTAATCTATTACCAAAATTACACCTAAACAAAAAAATCTCCAATTTCCTAAGCAACCCTAAAATTAACCCTCACCCTAACCCAAACTAACCTAACACTAGATTGACCTAAGAGGAGGTGGCAGCGCCTCTTTGCATCCGACGGGAGGAAGCTGGCCGGCATCCTCTCGATTGAAGACCTCCTCCCATTTGTTTTAATGGGAGAGACCGCCGACCTCCTCGAAACTCGGCAACAAAGGCTAGCAGTCTCCATAGAGGAGGTTGCTGGCCTCCGTCGCTACTTAGAGGAGACCAAACGGCCTCCATCGCTGCAGTGGGGAGGAAGGAGGCTCCTCTCCTTCTTCGTCATTTTTGATTTTTTTTTCTAATTTTTAAAAATAAAATATTGATTTTTTATTTTATATTTATTTAAAGTTAATAATAATAAATCAAAGTAAATACATTTTTAATTAAAATAATTAAATATTTGTTGAAAATGAAAATACATATATATTTTTTAATGAAAATACATAATTGATAAGAGAGTGAATATACTAAAAGTTGAGTCATTCATTAATATGAGGGTAGAATAGTATAACCACTTTATATGTAAGTTAGATGATCTCAAACAAAAAACAAACAAATAAAAATATCTTAAACATTAAGTGATATTACAGATTTAAGTAAAATAAGGTCTTTTAATACTTAATAACATATAAAAAGATATCACTGAGTTGCAAATATTTTCCTCTCTATCGATAAATCCAGTTCCAGTAAGATAAACAAAAATTAAGTCGATGTTAATCCATGGAAAGAAAGATACCTTTTCCTTTAATCACTTGGTCACCAATATACCATTCTAATTAAAGATGATCGTAGAATCGTCCTTTTCCTTGATTTTTTTCTCTTAGTAAAACAATTTGTAACACTCGTACTTCAGAAAAACACTCTTAATTTAGAAAACAAATAATTTGAATAAACATATGAAAATGTATCATGAAGAAGTTTGCCATTAGAAATGGGTATTGAGTCGTGGAGATCGGAGAAGAATGGAAGAAGTTATGAAAGTCTGAAACCTTAAAAGAAATGGGTATTGCCTGAGCAAAAAATTCAATAAAACAATATTTAAAAGAAAAAAGAACACTAAAATGAATTAGGCATCAGATGGTGGCACCGGGCATGGGGCCTTTGTAAATTTTTTATTGTTTTTTTAAGTTTGGGGTTTTTTAAAAGAAGGGTCATTTTTTCTCTTTTGAAGAAACATATTTCTATTGGGCCTTTTTTTATTTCAAAATTCGGTTGTATACATAAAACTAAAAATATGAAAGTAGAGGCCCCTGGAAGTTATGGGCCCTGGGCCGGCGCCCTTGGTGCCCTGGCCTAGGGCCGGCTTTGAGTCCACTACTCACTCTCTGATCATCATCTTCCCCACCATGGATTTTTTTTTAAAAAAAAATTCTTAAGTGGATATTTTTACATATATATATATATATATATTTTTTCATATTTTGGTGAAGAGATTTTCAAAAGCATGGCTTCACAATAACTAGATCCAGAAAAAAATTAATTTTTTTTTTCATTATTTTTGTTGATTTGGGATGAAGATTTGATGATGGTATGGAAGTTGAAGAAGATAAAGATGATTTTGAGAGCGTGAAAAGTCTAGAAAGCCTGATGGGAGCGGGTAAAACAATTTTGGGGTCTTAGTATTTATAGTTATCACTAAAAAGTCTAAAGGGCTGTTTGCTTTTTTGTCTAAAGTCTTATAAGACCTTAATTTATTAGATATATGGATAAGTCTTAAAAATTAAGATATTATGATATGTTTGTTTTTTTCATTTTAGATGACTTATTACAAATATAAAATTGATTAGGTTGTGTTAGGGTTTCTTCAAAATTGGGAATTTTTGGAAAATTGATTTTTAGTATTTTATTATGTGCGGATAAAATCATAAATGTATGAATTGTTATAAGATATTTTTGGAAATTTATTAAAAAACTCTACTGTATCACTTTTTGAATAAGATAAAAGTCAAAAAATTTTACTTTTTCTAAAAGACATATATATCTTAAAATAAGATATAAGTTGAAAAAACAAACAAACTGATTTATCTTAATTTAAGATATAAGAGGTAATAAGTCTTATTGGGAAAAAAACAAACAGCCCCTAAGATAATCCATTTTGTCATGAAATCCTACAAATCTTGATCTCAATCAAATATCACCAGACAATAACATATATGATTACCAAGAGTTGTAGGGCAATATGTGATCGATTTGATGCTTCTCTTTATTTCAGAAAATATACTTTGACTATTTTGCTGTCAAAAATTTAGCTAGTTTTTTTTATTGTATGTGTTCTCCTCATTTTGTTGGTGGTTAATGCATTGTTGCAGTCAGTGATTATCAAGTCGATAGTTGTAGGTTTCAGGTGTGGGTTTCCGCACTTTTTTTTGGGTGCAAAATTAACTATGTAATGTTGCATAACCCATTATCCATTCATCCCATCCCTATTTCCTTAATTGTCATCCCCAGCACTAGTAATATAAATGTGTTCAAGCACTTTGGACTTGAGAACACCCGTTACAAACGGGTGGCATTTGTGACACTCATTTTTTCAATTTACAATTAATAAAAGTAAAAGATGAGAGAAAATATCAAAAATAACCTTACTGTTTTCTACCCCTATCAACCAATTTTCCAGCAGTTGATCTGTTGATAGAAATCACATTAATAAGATTCTTATGGTTTGATTGGGATTTGGGACCATTACCAAAATCAAAATCAATATTCATTGAATTAAGTAAACAAGTAAAACAATTTCTACCAACACTAAAATCAAAGGGTACATGCTTGACATTTTTGGGTAGAATCTTCATACCACCACAAAAGCTTTAGTTTCACCTGGTTGATTTCTTTTTTTTTTTTTTTTTAAAGGAATTAGCCCACAGTAAGAAAATGGTGGAATGACTTTGATAATCCTTATAAACGTGAAAGTTTGGACTCAAATCACATATCTAAAAATAGTGTCTCAATTTGTATCTAACTAACAAAATTTGGACATGTATCTACGTTGTCCTTAAAGTTTTTGATTATTTATTTGTACAACACCCATTATAAATTTCTCTTTTTTTTTTTTTTTTTTTTGCTCGAAATAACACATTGTGGTGACGACGACTCAAACCTGAAACATTATCAGGTGAGTATTTTTACTATCAAGGCCATTTTCATTTCGGAACCCGATCTATTTAATAATATTAACAAAAATCAGGGCTCCATAAAAAAAATTATTATAATAATCTATAGAATTATGGTCATAATATTAATAGGATTACAATACATAGAATTAGGGTTTTGGGTTTTATTTTTAAGTTAGGAATTGGGCTTTGGGTTTTCCTTTTAAGTACAGAATTGGTCAATTGGGTCCAGTATAGTTCTAAAATAGCCATTAACCAATGTACACATTATGCCCCATATATAATGTGAGAAATTACCATATATAATGTGACAAATTATATATATATATACATATATTATTTTATAAAAATAAAGATTGAATAGAAAAACACAAAAAAAATGATTGGACAACTGGGGGCTCTACTAAAATGTTGGGTTTGCTGCCCCTCTAGCCGACCGGCCCGACCCTACTTACTATCAGACCTAGAGGTGACCACGGTTCGGTTAAACCGTCGATTTTATCCGCAGTTTAACCGGAACCGGATTGGTCAAACCGAAACTGGAAACCGAAACCGAAACCGAAACCAAAACCAAAACCAATACCAAAACCAAAACCGTCGGTTTGGAAACCGGTTAGAAACCTGTGGTTCCGGTTCCGGTTTGGGAGTCCTCTAAACCATCCGAAACTGGCGGTTTAACCGCCCAAAATCGCCGGTTTATTAAAAAAAAAATCAACCAATCAGACGCTGCCACGTGGCAGTGTCTTTTTTAAAAAACTTACTGTTTACTTTTGACATTTTTTTTTTTAAAAAAAAAGAACCAATCAAATGCTGCCACGTGGCATCGTCATTTTAAAAATTAAACAATTCTGACATGATTTCAAAAATATATATATAGTCCACCAATCAGACGTTGCCACGTGGTAGCGTCTGATTAAATTTTGACCGTTCTGACCAGTGTTAAAAATATATATATATTATCCACTAATCACACGCTGCCACGTGGCAGCGCGTAAAAAAAAAGTGACCGTTCTGAATTTCTGACTGGGCAATGGCCAAATTTTTTTTTTTTCACCCCTTCATTTCTCTTATTTGCATAATCACCCCTCTCTACTATACTATAAATACCCCCCCCCCCCCCCCCCCCCCCCCCCATATTTCATTATTCTTCACACATCTCTCATTCTCTCAACTTCTCTCAACTCCTCTCAATCTCAATTCTCTCTACAATTTTATTTAATTCTCATTCATATATAAATTATTTCTTATATTTTTTACTATTTACTATTTTTTCAATCATCAAATTGTTTTACAATATTTATTTCAACAATATAATTTTTTCTATATATATTTTTCCAACAATATAATTTTTTCTCTCATATATATATATATTTTTTTTCAAAAATATATTTTTTTCAATCATCTTTTTTTTTACTCTATATTTTATTATTTATATTTATTATTTATTATAATAAATATTTATTATTATTTTTTACTTGCTTACTCTATATTTTTTACTCATATTTTTCAATGCAAGTGGGGGAGATAGTTCAAGAAATGTGAACAAAGGAAAGGGTCCAATGCGAAACTTGTTGGAAGATATTAGTGATGCTATCAGTTACGACGATTTGAATTTTCACAAATTCCTTCAAGATCGGTTTGGATCCGATCCCCCTTCTACTCCTAATCCTCCTGTAACAATTCCCGAGTTCAACAAACTCGACCCCGTTCAAAATACCCCCCATGAAAATCTATCTAATTCTAACCCCACAGCCTCTTCGGATGATTTTTTTTGCAGGTGAAGGTGAAGAAGAAAAGCCGATGAAGTCCGAACTCTTCAAAGTGCATATGAAGAAAACTAAGTTAGATAATGGTTTTCCAAATCCAGTGCAATCACTGCGGTAGAAAATATAAGGTTGGAAGAAACTTCGGATATGGCACGTTCTGGACCCATATCAAAAAAAATCACCCATCTGAATACACGGTAGCGAGTAACCAATCCCAAATCTCCAGGTATGCAACCCCTTCTAATCAATTATTTCATTACACGGCTAAAAACAATAGAGAACAATTAGCATTAATGGTTGTAACTGAAAACTTACCTTTTGGTTTTGGTGAGAAATTAGGTTTTATTAATTATTGTCAAAATGCATTAAATCCTGCAATGCAACGTGTTCCTAGATCCACTCTCACACGTACATTAAATGGCATTTACGAAAGAGAAAAAAACAAATTGAAAACATTTTTTTCTGAATTTCAAGGTCGCGTTTCCGTATGTGCCGACATATGGAGCAATAATTTTGGTAGCCATTCATATTTGGGTGTCACATGTCATTATATGGACAATAACTGGGACATGCAAAAAAGAATTCTTGCATTTCGTGTTTTTGATGACTCGCATTCAGCTCAAAATATTTTTCAACTTCTTAAAATCATTTTTCAAGAGTATAATATCCTAAACAAATTTTTTGTTGTTGGCTTTGATAATACTGCAAGCAATACTGCATCTATTTCTATGTTACAAGATTTGTGCAATCCCTATTTTGAGGGTAAACTATTTCATCAACGTTGTGCATGTCATGTTTTAAATTTGTGTGTTCAAGCTGGATTAGCAGAGCTTTCTACTTTTATTAGACCAATTAGAGATAGTATTAATTATATCTAGAGGCATAACAAAATCCAGAAACAATGGTTAAAATATTGCTCTCTGAATAATATGCGTCCCAAAAAATTTTCTCGAGATATTACCACTCGTTGGAATTCAACTTATAAATAAGTTGCTTTGTGAAAGTGTTGAATATAAGGAATTATTAGTTTCTTTTATTACTTATAATGTTCCTTCAATTTCTCTTCAATTGAACCATTGGGATGTATGTATAAAAATTCTTGAATTGTTACATGTTTTTAATGATGCTACCGTCGCTTTATCTGGTGTTTACTATCCCACTACTCATTCATTTCTTATTCAATGTGTTAATATTGTTGGTGCATTCAATGATTGTGATGTTGATGTTCAATTGAGTCCATGTGTTGATGTCATGAGGAGAAAATTGTTACAGTATTATAGACAGATTCCAAATATTTACTTGCTTGCACCGTGTTTAGATCCACGCTTTAAATTTGAATATTTGCAGGTTTATTTAGCTAATTATTACAAATTTTTAGATTTAGAAGTTGATGTTCTTCAGTATTGTGATTCTGTTAAGAAATTGATTTATGAATTATACAATGAATATCTTAGAATATATGGTCTGTCTTTGAATGTGTCGGTTTCACAACCCCAACCCACATCTGGTGGTACTAGTAATTTTGAAAAATTTCAATTAAGGGGTTTAGGGGATCGACTATTTTCTGAAAGAACCAAAAAATTACAAACATCTTCTTCATCCTCAATGGAATCCGAGGTTGACCGGTATTTACAAGACACTCATAAATTTAATGATGAAGAATTTAGTATCCAGACTAAGTGGAGGAGTCATCAACAAGATTATCCAATTTTGGCAATTATTGCCAAACAAATTCTTGGAACGTCGGTTTCTATAGTTGCTGTGGAACAAGAATTTAGTGCATGTGGAATTATTTTGGACCCAAGACGATCATCTATGTGTCCACAATCACTTGAAATCCAGGTGTGTGTTGATGATTGGACAAAGGCCAAATGTAGACAACAAGAACTTCAGCCGGAGATAGTGAACGACTTCTTCGAAGATGAACAAACGACGGGAACGGAAGGCAGTGAATAGATTTCGTTCCAACATCCAACCTCCAACACCAAGCAACTAATTAAATGTAAAAGAACTACGTGGCATTTGATTCCTCTACATTGATGGAGGATACGTAGGCTGCTTAATTATGGTAAAAAAAAATTAATTTTAACTTTATTACATTGTAATATTGTATATTTGAATTCAAGCCTTCAAGGCCAATTTCTAATTTTATTTTATTTTTTGTGAAATTGTAAAGTTGTATTTATTAATAAATGTCAATTTCTTTTTTTCTAAACATTGTGAACTACTTAAATACTTCAATGGAAAATGTTTGTAAATATATTGATTGGGATTTAGGAAAAAAAAATTGAAAAAAATAAAAAATGGTTGTAAATGTATTTTTATTTAATAATTTGTTCATTGGAATTATGATTGGGAAGAATTAATATTGATTGGGATTTGAAAAAAAAAAAATTGAAAACAAAGAAAAAATGGTTATAAATGTATTTTTATTTAATAATTTGTTCATTGAAAATTGAAATTATGATTGGGAAGAATTAAAATATTGATTATTTGATTGGGATTTGAAAAAAAAAACGGGAATCGAAACCGGACCAAACCGGAACCGCCAAACCGGCGGTTTGAAACCGGTTTTTTCGGTTTCGATTTTGGTTTTAGGTGGCCTAAAAACTGAAACTAAAAACCGAAACCGGCGGTTTGGAATCGAAACCGGAACCAAACCGAACCGGTGCCACCTCTAATCAGACCAAATCGATGGTAACATCAATTATAAACTCGTACCATATTTTGTGTCCTTTTTTCTTTACTTCTATTGATACTTGGGTTCTAGGTTGGTGGCGAAAACAGAAATTTCCTTCAATGTGGGCTTGGTTAAAACATACTAAAATTTTAAAATATAATATATATATATTCTTTCAATTGTTAGTTCGTCCTGATATAAAATATATAAGAATAAAAAATGTGGACCATAGATTATGAAAAAGTTTTGACAAGTGCATACACTTTGAGTCAAAGTATGTAAATCTAATCGTCCACATTCTTCGTCCTAATATATTTTATATCAAGACGAACTGACAATAGAAAAACTATATATATATATATAAATGTTCAAGCCAGTGCGCACTAATATAACTTCATCAATGTGTTGGATGTGAACCATTAGATTTACATATTTTGACTCAAAGTGTATGCACTTATCAAAACTTCTTCATAATCAGTGGTCCACATACATTGGTGCTGATGTAGTTATATCTAGGAATGACAATGGGGCGGGTTTGGGGCGGGGTGGCCTTCCCCGCACCCCACCCCATTTATTTTTTGAAAACTCATCCCCTCATAAAACCCCACCAAAGATGGAGCGGGTTGGGGCGGGGCGGGGTACAACGAGGAGTGCTTTCCCCATCCCCACCCATTTACCCCATATATATATATATATATTTTATTTAAATAATAAATATATAACCATTGAATATGATATAATATATAAAGTAGTAAATAATTCCAATAAACTATTAAAAAAACATCCCATAAACATAATTCTCACAAGTAATTCAATCATTTTCAAACATAAACATAAAGTATGAAATCAAAATGTTCGAAAATCATAACTCTAATAATCTAATAGTTACATTTATTTCTCTAGTTCTCTCTTCATATGATCAACTCTATTTGGGTTTTTTTATTAGTATTTTGTTTTGTCACTTTATGTTAAATAACGGTGAAGAGATGTAAAGTTAGGGTTAATGTGTGTGTATATATATATATTAGATATATTTATTTTCTTTGAAACTATGTAGTTTATCTAAGTATTATTTTAAGCGGGGCGGGGAGTGGGCGGGGAATATTAAACCCATCCCCACCCCATACCCATTGCGGGTTATACTATCTATCTCCATCCCGCCCCATCCCCACCAAATTGAAACCCATCCCCACCCCAAAAGTGCGGGTCCCCGCGGGGCCCCGTCCCCACGGGGAATTTTGCCATCCGTTATATCAGTGTGTACTGACCAGAACGAGACCGTATATATATATATATATAACTTTTACATTGCATATAGGCTATTAGATTCAACTGCTTTGACTCAATCTATATGCACTTATCAATATTTATCCATAATATATGGCCCATATATATATATATAATAAATAATAATAATGAAATCAATTTGGACGCATTTATAATCAGTATCAAATAACACCGCTTATCACAATCTTGAAAATGTGAACTATGCCAAAAAAAGAAAAAAAGAAAAAAAAAAGTAATAACTTTAAAATCCAAGTAATTACTAATTACAATTGACCAGGAGTGTTATGTATGAGGATTAACAATCATTATTCATTACTGTGATTACATACTCTAATGAAATTCAAAATAAATTCATTAAAAGAATTTGTAATACTGTTTTGGTGAATTATTTTTTCTTAAAAAAAAGGTTAATAGATATCTATTTTAATCGCAGATCTCTTTTAGGTACAATTCACAACCTATAATTGGGAAAATACTAAAACATTTTAATAATATATATTTTTGATATAATTTATATAATAATTTGGAGTTAATTCACAAATTTATAGTCATGTAAATTGTGTGATCTAAAGGAGTATCATGGTTCTGGATGTTTTGGAAACATTCCACGTGATTCCTTTCATCTTTCATATTATTTTTCAATTTTACCCTTTGTCAAAACTAATTCATTATGATATTTAATATTAATATTAATTATAAAAATAAATTATAATTAAAAATATTATCAACTTACTAAATCAATTAAAATGAATATTATTATAAAATTAAATTAATTAAAAAAATTCATCGGCCACCATGGCTTGCCACCTCCGGGTGTTTAAATATTTAATTAAATAAATAAAGACCAATAATTGATAATGTGATCACAACATTGAAGTTTAAATAATAACCAGTTTGATAACTAGTATTGTATTTATCAACCCCATACTGCTCCAATTTCTGATGAAAACATGATTTGTTGAAATTAAGAAAAAACTAGTGTATACCCATGCATCGCATGGACTTTGTTAAAATAAAATAGTGCACACTTTCATCAATTGAGAAAAAAAAAATCACTTAGAAAGATAAAAGAATTTTTATCAAAAACTTCTCCAGTAAAACACCACTAAATTAATTAGTGAAGATAAAAGAAAAAAACAAGTTATATTATTTTCACAATATAAATGATAATCCAAATTAATACCTTCATAATTTTGTTTTGTTACACAAAAAATGTAATTAAACATTTAAAATTAAGGCCACTTCGAATAATTGAGCTAGCAATGATATTATTTTTATTCTTAGAGCAACCCCAAAAATCTCTTCTAATTTCTCTCTTCAAATATCAATTTGGTTACCTATTTGGTTACCTATTTGATAATTTGAACCTATTTGGTAATTTGAAGAGTGAGAAAAGAAGATTCATTCCAAAAAACTCTTCAAATATAAAATAGTTTTATATTATTTTAATGAAAGCATTTAATGAGCTGTTTGAAATTGTTTGAAATTAAAAAGAGTTATTAAATTTAAAATCAGATAAAGTTGTTAAAACATAATAAAAAGTAATAAAATAAAATCTGAAGAGTGAGAAATCATTCGACAATATTGAAGAGTGAAAAAGAATTTCTCAATTGAACAATACTATTTAACAAGTCTATTGGAGGCTAATGTGGCTCATCTAACTTTTCTAACAACCTCAATTAACGAGTCTGTTAGAGTTGCTCTTAAAGAGTGTATTCGATTAGGATTTTAAAAGACTTTTTGTAAGTTGATGACTTTTATAGATTTTATGGACTTTATGAACTATTATAGAATTTACAGGATTATGAAAAACTTTCACAGGCTTTTATTTTAAAATATTTTCATAGACTTTCAAAATATTTTCATAGACTTTCATTTTAAAAGACTTTCGTAGACTTTCATTTTAAAAGGCTTTTAAAGACATTTATAGACTTTCATTGACTTAAATATAATATATACTTTGTTTTGGCAAAATTATATATATATATATATTTATCATGTCAATAAAAATATTTTTTGCAAATGAATAAAAAAAAAAAACCATCGTTAATTAAACTTGAAAAAGCATTCATGTTTATATATGTGATTCTAAAATTTTTATTTTTATTTTAATTATATTTTACATCACAAAGACATCATGCTCCTATTTTTTTTAATAATTAGTCAAAAAAAATTATTTGTTTTTTATAATTAGTTAAGATATTATAAATTTTCTTTTATAAAAAAATGTAGCAAACTGACAATAATATTAATGTTTACATATCTCTACGAAAGTATAATAATAAATAAAAAATCTACCAAAATTTCATTCAAGTTATTAAGATAAAACATGAAAACTGCACCTAGTTGTTGAATAAGACCTATGCCTAAAAGTGTGTAGTTTGATATTGATCATAATTACATGGAGTCACGCTCATACATGACTTTTATTATGGCATATTGGCATGGTTAAATTATGGTTTTTGTCTTTTATTATTTTTATTTTACATATATGAAGTTAATTTGATTTGTTTTGGTTTTGTTTAGTTACTTTGATGATTGCATAGTTGATGGAGGGTTGTTTATATTATTTTTTAAGTTAATTTTTTTGTTGTAGATCATTAATGTCTGAATGTTATTATTTTATTTTTTTTGATAATGTTTATTCATTTTAAAAGCTATTCGTTTTACTTTATTTATGAAATTTATTAAGAATGAGGGTGTTTTTATTTGAAAATAAAACATAATTTTTTTAAAAAAAAATAATCATTCAAAGTCTTTGGTAGGTATGGAAAACAAATTATGAGATTTGTTATAACTAAAAGTTATTAAAAAGTCTTGATTGAATACCGCATGACTTTTAAAGACTTTTTAAAAGTTTATAAAAGTCTATATTGAATACCTATGACTTTTATAGAGTCATTAAAAGTCTGCATTGAATATATCTAAACTTTTTAATTCCCTAAAAATAATTAAAAGTCTTTTAAAATCCTAATTGAATACACCCTTCGTCATATGTATGCTCTTTGGATAATTAATTAATTAATCTCTTGTATGATAATATGATTAATTAATTAAGAGGAATGCTAAATCAAGAAGGAACACTCTCTTTTCTCATGTTGATATTTGTCTACTTTTTTCTTTTTTACTTTAAATTTAGAACCATAATAAATGAATTGGTTTTGTTTGTTATTTTCAATTCAAACCAATAACATCTTCCCACAAATTGATTGTTCTTATTTATTTTTTTTATTTTTTATTATGATGATGATTATTATTATATACTTTTTTTTTTTTTAATGTCATTACCAAATATAATTTATACTCATAAAGTTAACGTTTTTGTCTATATTATCATAAGTTCATCATATTTTAATATTTTATAAAGTAATCCTATTTTGGGTTTAGAAAAATATAGTTAAAAATAACTTTTTAGTAAAATAACTAAACAATTTTTTTTTTCCTGTATTTTAATAGTTTTAATAATATCAAAACTTAAATATACTCAAAAAGTGGGGTGTCAGGTTTTATTGCATTTTATTTTAAACTAAATATAAAACAAATTTAATAAATATTATTCTAACCACTACCTTTAATTATTTGAACATATTTTTTTTTTACCATCTTTGGTAAGGGAAATTTGGGAATATGTTATTGGTTTGAAATGAAAATAACATGCAAAACTAGTCCATTTATTATGGCTCTAAGTTTAAAGTAAAAAATAAAAATAGAAATATGTCAACATGAGAAGATAGAGTGTGTTGAGAGAGTGAATTTAGAGAGTGGATCTAGCATCCCTCATTAATTTATTAATTAATGTCTTTTGAATTTACCAAGAAAATCAATTGCTTAGTTAATATGATTAATTAATTAGGTAATGTCTTTTAAACTTACCAATATAATTCATTAATTAATTAATGTCTTTTGAACTTATAATTTTTTTTAATTAATTATTTAATTTGATAAATTAATGTTAACATGTGCTTTACAACTAAAAGTATACCCAAAAAGGAAAATATTAATTACATATATTATCTTAGTCAATGCAATAAATATATATTTGTAATAAATGTTTTCCCCTTTTAGTAAATTTTTAATTGTTAACATATGCCCTTACCACATGTGCCCTAAGGGCGCATGTTAACACTAGCCAATTATATAAGAGCATCTCCAACGGTTTCCCTTGAAGACCCTCTTAAGTAAGGGTGGATGTTGTTGTAAGGGGCCATTAAGGCGGTATGTGTTCCAACAATACTCCCTTAAATGGTTTCCTTAATAATTTATTATTATTATTTTGATGGTTTACTTTGTAATTATTATTGTAAAACAAATTACTCAATGAATAACAAATGTTGTTGGGATTTAAATGTTAAATATCTTGTGCTTTGCAAAAAATAAAACCAATTTAAATATGTGGAGCTCACTTAAATAGGGTTGAAGCCACCCTTTAATTAAGAGAGTGAACTCCACCAAAACACATTTAAGGAAACCTCTAAGTGACCTGTTGAATCTGTAGTAATACAGCTTCTCCCTTAATTAAACTAAGGTGGGTCTTCTATTGGAGTGCTCTAAATCCTCTCGATCTAAAATATTATCTTCTTCCCAACATCACTTTTTTCCCATATCTCTAATTTTGCACTCTTCTCCCTACATGTGTGAAACTACAAAGTTCAATTAATTTAAACACTAAACATCATTTGAAATCACAGGATAATACATATTGAACAAGTTTTTGGACCTTCATGGTTATTGACAAATCTTTAATCTTGTATCGTAGTTCAAGTGTATAAAACTCGCAGTCACGCAGTTTTGGTGGGGTAGTAGGGAGAATTCTAGGAAGATTCATTGGTGTTCGTGGTTAAGAATATGTGAGGCTAAAGAGTTTGGGGGGTTCGGTTTCAGAAATTTGGAGGTTTTCAATCAGTCCTTACTTGTGAAATAATGTTGGCGGATTTGATCTAACGAAAAATCTTTGGCTGCCCGTGTTTTAAAGGGCTGCTATTTTCGTTTCTTGAAGCTGATCTCAATTCTTCTGCTTCCTTTCTTTGGAGGAGTTTATTGTAGAGGAGAGGCATTATCTCTGTTGGTTATCGGTGGAGAGTAGGAACGGGGGCCAATATTAGGATTTATAAAGATCGGTGGCTTCCGAAACCTATTACTTTTAGTCCGGTTTCTGCTCCTTTGTTGGGTGAAGATACAACTGTTGATTTCTTGGTGTCTTCGTCTGGTCAGTGGGCTGTGTCTTTGATACACCAGAATTTTGTGAAGGAAGATTCTACTGCTATTCTTAGCTTGCCTGTTGGACGAAGTAAAGGGCCTGATTCTATTCAGTGGCACTATGAGCAGAATGGTGTGTATTCGGTGAAGAGTGGATATCGGGTGGGGTGTGCATTGCGGGTTGATTCAGGTTCGTCTAATTCCTCCTTCTTCTCTTCCGTTTCTAATGCTTGGTGGAAGGTGTTATGAAAGCTCCATCTTCCTTCTAAAGTGAAAATTTTTGTTTGGAAAGCTTGCAATAATTTTCTTCCCTCTTCTGAAATTCTGGCGTTTCGTAAAATGCCTGTGTCTAGTTTGTGTCCGATTTGTAAATGGAGGAGTGAATCGATTTTGCATGGTTTGTGGAGTTGTAGTTGTTTAAAGGGTCTGCATGATTTTTGGTTCCCTAAGCTTGCTGATAATCATAAAGGCAAGGTCCATTTTTTTGATTT
This sequence comes from Acer campestre, assembly GCA_954870605.1. Taxonomy (NCBI): domain Eukaryota; kingdom Viridiplantae; phylum Streptophyta; class Magnoliopsida; order Sapindales; family Sapindaceae; genus Acer; species Acer campestre. Next base: position 32,499,621 of record OX940808.1, on the reverse strand, counting down.
TTTGCTGGACTGTTTTTTGAGGCTGAAATGTGAGGATTTGGTCCTTTTTTGTGTGTGCTTGTGGAAGGTTTGGTCTATGAGAAATGCTGTTGTTCATGGGATTGGTTTTAAGAAGGGGGTGGATATTGTGGAGTGGGCTGGGGGGTTTCTTGGTGAGATCAACACTGGTGCTCTGGTTCAGGAGGGTGTTCACGTTCCAGTTGTATTTAGGAATCCGATTTGGATTCCTCCAGCTCTTGATTTATACAAAGTCAATTGTGATGCCCTATTAATGCGGCTGGTGGTCTGGTTGGTTTTGGGGTTGTTATACGTGATTTTGAGGGGTTCGTTTTGGCTGCGTGCTCTCTAAGAATGGTGGCGTCCTTTTCTCCTCAAGTGGCGGAAGCTTGTGCTATATTCAGGGGTCTTCAATTAGTAGCTGATACTGGTCTTAGTCCTTGTCGGATTGATTCAGATGCGAAAGTTGTGGTTGATTGGATTAATAGTCGGGCCTCTTTTGCTTCTGATGTGGGTATTATTTTAGAGGATATTTCTGCTTTATGCCATTTGGTTAATTGTGTGTCTTTTAATTTTGTTCCCAGAAAGGCCAATCAGGTAGCCCATGTGTTAGCTAAAAACATTCTCTCCTGTGTTGAGGACATGTTTTGACTGGAGGATTTTCCTCCCTGTGTTAGTTCCTTTGTTGCAGCTGATCGCTGCAGTTGTTTGTAAGGTCTGGTCTCTTCAAAAAAAATAATAAAAATAAAAAAATAAATAAAACTCGCAGTCAAATTTGACCATTGTCATTTAATGTCATACATTGTCATAAACACAACCCTATATAATTTTATAATTATTCTTTAAACTAAATTATTTAAAATTGGTTAGTACTAATCAAATAAATATATATTTCTAAATACAGTTATCAGTAGCTTTTTTTTTTCGCGTCCTTTTGCAGTCCCGCACACGAAAATCTTAAGGGAAAATGATCTGACGGCACACAACTCCTCTTTTTGCGGGCCCACGGTACACCCTTAGTATTGTAAACATTCAAATGGGATTCAAAAAGTTAAAATATGATTCCAAATTCACATGCAGTTGAGTCTCTGTTCAATTTTTTTAAAAGCGAGTGAATTTCCAAACGAATAATTCTTGCTTTTTCGATAGCCATGGAGGATTACGAAGATGTAAAACAGAAGATTAGAGAAGCTTTAGCCAAGAACCCGCCGAAGCGAAACAAAAATGTTTCAAATGCACCGGCCTCGGTGATACAACTCAGTAGTAGTAGTAGCAGTAGCAGTAGCGACAGTAGCAGCAGTAGTAGCGATTCGGACTCGGACGATGACGGACAAAACGGTGCCATTAAGAGAAGGATGGATGCGAGTGCTTCGACGGAGAAGAGGAAGACGAAGAGGCAGAAGCCGGACAATTTTGAGGTGGTTTTGCCGGTAGGGTTTCTGGATCCACTTACGGTGCAGGAACCGCTGCGAGAGGTGGTGACGAATACGGCCACGAGTGTGGCGAGAGTGCAGAGCTGTAAGCAGTTTTGGAAGGCTGGGGATTATGAGGGAGCTCCATCTGGTGATTGGGACTTCTCTTCGGGTACGCTGCTTCTCTTTTGATGCTTAATTCGTATTTATCTATTGATACATTGCTGTTGTTTGGCTTAATCGAGTGTTATTTTTGTAATGCTTTACATTGTGATTCATTACCTTATTTAATTCACAGTAAATATAATTAACACGCACACCAAAGCAGGATTTACCTCCTTCAACTAGCTAATGAAATCATATTTTTATGTTGTTAATAATTCTAACACTCACCAAGCTTAATTCAAGGCAGATATTGTGCTTGATGACTTAATGGTGGAAACTGACTTGGTAAATTTTATTAGGTTATTTTTGACAGACAAAGGGTCAATAATCTATCCATATAAGAGTTCAGAGATCTTGTTTCATCAAAAAAAAATAAAAAAATCTTGGTAATGGAATTAAGTGGAAATGAAAATAAATTGAAGCAACGAAGTTGTAGAGGTTTTTTTTTTTTTCTTTTTCCCAAGCTTGTTGTGTATGGGATGAAACCTATCATGGTTAGCGGGCCTCGGTGATGGATGAACTAATATGGTATATAGTATAGGTCATGTGTGGTGTGCTTACTTTTATTCCTAGTCAAACTTACGGCAAGACACTTCTAAAGATTTTTTTTAATGAAAATCGTTGTAATGCAGTACCAGGAAACTTGATTATTAGTGGAGATATATGAGCACAATAGTTGCATTTTTTTGGTTTGAGAGATTAAAGAAGATGGCGCATAGAAGCTTCTGGTCATGATAATGAAACTTTTCATCTTTTCATCTTCCTCTCATTTTTCTTCGACTAAAGTAATCACAAACTTTTTGATGAATGCATTTGTTTAATGTTCTATTTATCTTATGTTGCAACCTTCTCAGCATCATCATCTTAGTGACTCATTTTTTGAACATGTTATTTTCACTCCCTTGACTTTCCTGCCATGTAGAATGGCTAGACAATTTTAGATTATAAGCTGTTAAGTTACCACTAGACAGTCTAGACCCACAAGTTTAAGTTTATGGTGAAGGCCAAACAATAGTATTAAAGATTTTATAGACCAACGGACTTGTCAAGTAGTCCAAGTCCAAATACAATGCATTCAAATATAGAACAGTTTGGAAACATATAGATAAGATGTCATGTGGGGCAGTGAGGGGACTCAAACCCAAAAACACCTAGTAAAACTAGATTTGATGTCATGTTAATTAACCACAAGATCCAAAAGCTTATACGTAAAAGACCCGGACTATAGTAATTAAGCATTCTAACATAAGTTATTATTTGCCATTGACAAATGCCTACTATTTGATATTCCTTTTGAATCTGCAGGTGGCATGGATCATGTTAGAGTTCATCCCAAATTTCTGCATTCGAATGCAACCAGCCATAAATGGGCTCTTGGAGGTAAGCTTCCTAATTTAGATACTTATCTTGCTTATGTGTATGTTTTGATACCAAATTGGTTTCTTGTGCTCAATATAAGTTTATAGTTCAATCAGCCACTTATTTCATTCCACTTTGCAGCATTTGCTGAACTTCTGGACAACTCCTTGGATGAGGTTATTTCTGTTAAAAACCTTTCAGATAATGAAAGGCAGGCATTTCCTTTTTATAACTTCGTTGTTTATTCTGCTTTCTGATATCAGGTCATCAATGGAGCTACATATGTTAACGTAGATATGGTTGAAAGTAGGAAGGATGGGAGCAGAATGTTGCTGATTGAAGGTAATTAATAAAGCCTTTCTTTCTTATACAGAATGTTGCAATGGAGCTACATATTATAACCTTACTATATTTTGGTATCAAATTTTATGCTTTTTAATAAATCTTGGAACTTTTTTCTTTGTTTGTGTTTTTGTAATAACAAATGTTAACTTTCTTGTTATTTTATTGATCTTTAAAAAAAATTATTTCTCGATTCTAAGATGTTGGAGTTTTGTTCATGATGTTTCTTATATTTGAAATGTCTGCTTTATATGTTTTCCAGATAATGGTGGTGGGATGGATCCTGATAAAATGCGGCACTGCATGTCTCTAGGTTATTCTGCAAAAAGCAAATTAGCAAACACAATCGGGCAATGTAATGTTCTTAGTTTTTTTTTTTTTTTTTTGGTGAAATTTCTTTAAAGCTGTTTATTTCCTAGTTGCAGAAAAGATTTATACGTCTTGTTTTATTAGATGGCAATGGATTTAAGACGAGCACCATGAGACTTGGAGCAGATGTTATTGTATTCTCACGTTGTTGTGGAAAAGATGGAAGGTCTGTCATTAATATATTAAAAAAGACCTGTGTTTATGCTGCTCTTTCAAATGATGATTATAAATGTGAATTTTGTTTGTTTAAAAAAGAGAGAGTGAATTTTTGTTATGTTATGTCACCAATTTTGATACGAGGGCAGACTGATTAGGTGTGCTGTTTGACTCACCAAAGCTTTTAGAATTATGCTTTTTAGAACTAGCATTGGTGATTCTTCTTTTTGATCAGCAGACACCAAATCTTTGTTATTTTATCAGCATGAATAATGGGGTGCATTTGCCATTTAGCAACTACTAGGCCTCCTTGAACCTAGCACCTGTGAGTTGGCACCTTAAAAGACCATACCATCAAATACACAAAGAGGATGATTTATCAGCATGATTAATGGAAACTGTAATATCATTGGATATTTCGTCCAGAGAAAAAGTAGAAATAAGGAGAAGAAGATGAAAGATAAGATATTTGAGAACAATTCTCTGATGTTACAAGAAATTATTAAGAACAGACATGCCTATTTTATATTTTAAACAAAATTATTTTTTAAAATTTCCATGGAAGAAACCTCTTTCTTTCTGCATGCAAATTTGTTAGCTTTGCACTGTAAAAACCATTTTGCTATGTTTTGTTCTCTTTTTTATTTTTATATTTTTTTAATAAATACACATTTTATGTTCTAAAGAATCTAACTGAATTACTTGGTGTTGATTTTAGCCCTACACAAAGTATTGGATTACTATCCTACACATTTTTGAAGAGCACGGGAAAGGAAGATATTGTGGTACCAATGGTAATAACAGCTGAAAGTTTCAATTGTTTATTAATCAATGTCACTCACTTTAGTCATCTTCCTTATCATGGCTTTCACATTTTCTTATTTAAAATAAGGAAATAGTTTATTAAATAAGTGCATGCAAGATTTTAATTGTTGCAGATATTATATACTAAAGTGTAAACAGTTGCTTAGTGACTACTTCCTTCGATGATTGACTTGATTCTTTGTGTTACATGTGTTTTTGTTATCTTGTGATGCTACAGTGGCCACATTTTTATGGTTTACAGTATAGATAATAGAATACCTAAAGTGCTTTTCTTTTTGTTTCAAAGTTTAGGATCTCATTTGTCACCATTTCTATTGTTTAATTATAAATTCACAACCGGGTTGTATGGTGCATTTCTTTTGATAATTTGCATGGTTGCATGGTGCATAATAATGGATGTAGTTACTATGATCTGCTTCAGTCCACGTGTCTGACTAAAATTTCCGATTTTCAACTGTAGAATTCAGTTCATGTTCTTATTGTTTTAAAGCTGCCATGGAATCTATGTTCAGGTTATATGCCTTTAATTGTTTTTGTTTCGTAAATTGAAATGAAAGCTTGATTATGAAAGAAGTGGACGAGAATGGAGCAAGATAATACGAAGTTCTCCAGCTGATTGGAGTCGAAACATGGAAACGATAACTCAATGGTCTCCGTTCTCCGGTGAAGTGGACCTTCTTGGTCAGGTGATCTATGATTTTTGTATAGTTACTGCGTACACAAGATGGTTTTCTTTTTGTAAATATGTTTAGTTTCTTTGTCGCTTTCCAGCGATTGCTTTTTCTCAGTTAACATATTTACTTGAATACAATAGGACATTGTAATGGCAGTGGGAAGTAATTGAGACTTTTAAGGAATTGAATTTTTTCAGGCATTTGCTTCTTCTATGTCTCTTAATTTAATCCATTATTCTGTCTGAGACAAAATCATAGTCCACTTGGACAAGTACAGCATTCTTGGAGATCTCTACATCAAAACCTGTTTATTACATTCTACTATTCCATTTTTATCCTTAATTTTGGATATTTTCATAGTTATAGTTTGTCTATAGGTTAGGAAGAAAATGAAGTAATGGACTGTTGGTGGTGAACAAATATCTTCAGACAATTGGAATATGGAAGCTAGATTCAACAGGTTCATATAATTCCAAACTTTACTCTTAGTAATTAGTAAATGACCCTTCTCAACAGGATTTCATGCATTACAAATTTATTTGAAAGTGAATGTGCTCCCAAAAATTCAGTTTTTCTCTTGGCTAGTGGCTTTAGGAAAGATTAACGCAGGTGAGGTAATTCAAAGAAGATTTCTAGGATGTGCCATTCCCTGTTTATTTGTTCTATATGCAAGAGAAGTGAGGAAAATATCCACCACCTGTTCCTTCATTGTGATGTTGCCAATACACTTTGGTGTAACATGTTTAGAGAAGCTAAGATTTTTTGGGTTTCTTCAGCGCATTGCAGCAAAGTCTTTATGGAGAAATTTTGTGCTTTTGTCGAAGGAAAATGAGAGAATTTTGTGGAATTGTGCTGTCCATACTTTGCTGTGGGTTATTTGGCAGGAGTGAAATAATAAATTTTTTGAAAGAAAAATAGAGGAAAACATAGACAGCTTGTGGGATTGAATTTTTTACCTCGCATCCTTACGGGCTTCTGTTACCAAGGAATTTAGTGTATATATTTTTTCTTCTTACCCTTAAATTGGGAGGGGATTGTGAGATAGTTTAAGCTTTTTGGGATTTCGTTGTTTTTGTATACCTTTTGGTTCTTGGGACAGCTTTTGTTTTATGGGCAAGCTCCCTCCTGTTCTGCTTTTTTGGGTGTCTTTTTGGAAGCCATGGTGAACTGCTTGTTCACTTCTTTTTTTTTTTTTTTTTAGAAGGAGCTTGTTCACTTTTGTAAGTCTTATTATTTATTTATTTTTAAATAAAAAATTTGTTTGTTTCCTATATATATATATATATATATATATGTAAATAATCAAACAGTTGCAAATTACATGTATCTGAGACTGGAATCTCTAGAAAACACCAAACATTGAAGATATTTCATGATATTGACTTTTTTCTTGATGTCTATGATGCTTCATCACATATGCCTTGAACTACTACTCGGGACATGTCTATGCTTAAAAGTTACTTGGCTTTCCAGCACTGTGATGGCATATGAATTTGCTTAATGCAGGCATATATGTTCATCTAAGTGCAAACTTTAGTTGAGTGAACATTTGTGTGTATAAAAAGGATAGACATATTTTCCCTTTTGTTTTATCATCTTTTCCGGTAAGGGGGTGGATGGGGGGAGGTCTGGTGTTCTGATGTCCATATTCAGCTAGTTTGTTGCATTATCAGTCATTTTAGTGTGGTCCACTGATAAGGTGTGTGATTTGGTTGCTAAGAGTGTTGACCCCTAGTAAACCTCTTGCCATTTCAAATGAAGTTTCTTCTGCCTAGAACCATATTTCTGTTTTATGTGCAACTTGAAGCTTCATATCCTGATCGAGTTTCAATCTTGAAATTTTTGTTGTAGAGTCCGGAATTTCCGGTAGTGCTCCATGTATATGTGCCTTCTAAGAATTATATTGATTTAAATCTCATTTTTAACATAAAATGGCCAATAAAGTTGTTTCTTTTCTTTGGAAGGTAAAAGCGTAAGCTATATAATCTTGTTATATTTAGAATATCTGTTGATATAATCTCATTTTTTGGTTGCTTGTTTTGGAGTTAGGATGTTCCTGAACCTTATCGATGCAGATATGTTTGTTATTTAATGTTGCCTCTTTCACTTTGTAGTTTAATATGATGAAAGATCATGGTACACGCATAATCATTTACAATCTTTGGGAGGATGACCAAGGACAATTGGAACTTGATTTTGACACAGATAAACATGTATGTATCGTAATGTTTTATTATGTCAGTCTTTGGATCATTTCCTTTGTTTCATGCTAGATTTAATTGGTAATCTAAACATAAATATCTATGGAAGATTTTTATGTTGTATGATACGACAGGATATCCAGCTTAGAGGGGTCAACCGAGAAGAAAAGAATATACAAATGGCGAGAGAGTTTCCCAACTCTAGGCACTTCCTGACATATAGGCATTCATTAAGGGTAACTAATTCTAGCTGTATTATATACATGATCAACATTTGATGTCTGTATTAGGTATTAACACAGGTGCTAATGTCTGTTTGGCTGGTTACATACATAACTACTGATGGATTTAGAAGTTTTACAGTAGCATACAGCGATTGGAATAAAGAATATAGGTTTAATACATTCAAGAGCAAGTGTTAACAAGAAAATGAGGATATGGAGTAAAAAAGTTTTTCAGTTCTTTGATTTGTTTTGTGTTTTTAATATGTTTCATGTAAATCTCTAGAGTTATGCTTCAATCCTTTATCTGAGACTTCCTCCAAGCTTTCGGATCATCCTTCGTGGAAAAGATGTCGAGCACCACAATATTGTGAATGATATGATGCTGTCCCAAGAGATTACATATCGGCCGCAGCCTGGTCCTGACGGGGTCCCAAAGGATTTTAATGTAATACTTCATTGTTTAGTTTTCATGTAGTTCTCTGATGTGTTAACATATCCTGACTATGCATCTGTTGTAATCAGATTGCTGCTGTTGTGACTGTTGGGTTTGTGAAAGATGCCAAGTTTCATATCGATGTTCAAGGATTCAATGTTTATCACAAAAATCGACTCATCAAGGTTTGTTCTGCCTTGGATTCTAATTTGCGTGACATTTACTTCCATTTCTTGTTAATATAACATTCTTAACAAGGGTATAACTGTATGTACATTAGTTCTCTTCTGTCTGCATGTGTGAGTGTCTGCATAAGTCAGTTCCCTGTTCTGCATGTCCAGTTTTCTATTATTAAATTGTTTACCTTTTAAATTTCAATTTGAACTTTTGATTAATCTTTATAAATAAAATTTTTAAATGCCAGAGGTATTTTATTAATATTTCACTAATTTGATTTTATTCCAATGAGGATTTCTTGTTTCAACTCAACAATGGAATTTATTTATTTATTTTATCGATTTCCTACCTCATTCCTTTCTATTCCCTCACCAAACTTGACTTGAGATCTGTCTTGTCAGTAGGATATAGGAACTACCATTTATTTCATTGGGGGGTGGGAAGAGAAACATTGGGTTGACTCCTGAGACTCAATTGATTTATACTTCTAGAGGTAGTTTGGCAATATCATGCATACTCAAATATGTGATCTCTATAATTCTTTTTAACATACTATTCAGTTTCTATCTGAATACTGTTTGCATTTCTCTTACATCAAGGTCTGTTGGATTTCAGCCGTTTTGGAGGCTTTGGAATGCTGCAGGAAGTGATGGTCGTGGGGTTATAGGTGCTGTTTCTGTGTTGAAATCCCTGACTTTTCATTCATTAGTTGACTGGGTTCACATCTGAACATCATCACTGTTGACAGGTGTCTTAGAAGCTAATTTTGTCGAGCCAGCTCATGATAAGCAGGGGTTCGAACGAACAACTGTTCTTGCAAGACTTGAGGCGCGCCTAATACAAATGCAAAAAACTTACTGGTTTGTGGTACTTTTTCTAGTTTTAAGTGACGGTTGGTTTTTAAACTAGTGGGTTGTTTTTTGAGGTTGACTCCTGCTTTGCAGGTCCACCTACTGTCATAGAATTGGGTATGCTCCAAGACGAAATAAGACAGTTATAAATGCATCTGCAGATAGAGGTATGTTTCTACATTTGATTTTATATTTTTTAATAATTTGCTCTTTGCACCGAGCACAAATAAATGTTGTTATTAGTAAGCTACTCCCTTCTGACTAATATATCTTGACTCTATAGAAACTTCTCCTGATTATAATCCGCGGGGTCATTCTCGGTCTAAGAAGAATTCTCTCTCCGGCAGCAAGGGAGGTTCACAAAAATCTCATATACGCTCAAATCAGAGATCGCAAGGAAATGATTCTGAAAGTTTTCCTGAAACAGAAAATGGTGGATATCGAAACGGGCATGTCTCCGGTAAAGGCAATGATGGGATGAAGGTTCTCACTAAATATAGAAATGGAGCAAGTCCTTCTGAACCATCATCGTCTTTTGTGGAGGATGTCGGTGATGATGACATGCATGTTGCACCTGAGAGAGTAGTTAATGACAGTAATCGAAAGAAATACTCTACTGAGACTGTTTTTGGGAAAGATGGGTTGCATAGGACTCGTCCATCTTCATGCTTGGATGACACTGAATCTCAGCAAGCATCAGGTGGAAGTTCTGCTCGACCATTCATGCAACCACAAGCAAAGGTTATTTTTGGGCTCTCTCTCTCTCTCTCTCTCTCTCTTTAACGCACACTCTTTGTGTGTGTGCTTGCTTGCTTGTGATGATGTTACATTGTATTTTTTAGATTAAAAACAAGTATTGCATGGCTGCTAAGAATTGTGATTTTCTGTAGTGAGTATATCTAGTTGCTTTTGTTTAATATGCAGGTAGCTGAGGCTAGCTATCGGGACTCAGACTCTGACTTTATTACTGTGGATCAGTTGAAGCAAGAAATTCATATATTAAAGGAAAGGTTGTTATTATGTCTGTCTAAAATTTAACTATTGTGCTTTGTGTTTGTCTTTATAATTTGTGGACTATTTTTATGCGCATCTTTTATTTATTTTTGCTTCTAGATTAGAGAAAAAGGAAGAAGAGCTTCTTGGTGAAAGAGACAGGTGTAGATCACTTGAAGCTCAGGTATGTGTCCTTATTTCAATGATTTGCTGGAAAATGAAGAAAATATCAGGAATATAAGGTGATGCTGCATTTATGAAGTGAGATGTTAATGTTGCAATTTTATTTGCCCCTAAATTCAGCAAGGATTAGTGGCTAGTGCTCTATACCTTCTGTTCGTTGCTGGTAAGCCTGGTATAGTGGACTTGCATAGGATCCGAGTTTGACTGTTTGTGACTGATTTTGTGATATTATGACCTGGGGATCCCTTTTTTGGGCCTTGCCTCTTTCTATAACCTCAATGAACAAGCAATTGAGCATGCCATTCGTCTGTTTGTGTGATTTCATTTCTTCCTGTGTTTTTGCATGTCAGTTTGTATTCACGATTTAATTCCTTCATGTATTTTTGTGTAGCTGCAAGAGGCACAGCATAAGATTGAAGACTTGAACAAGGAACAAGAGAGCCTAATTGACATATTCTCAGAGGAGAGGGACCGACGAGAGAGGGAGGAAGAGAATCTGAGAAAGAAGATAAAGGTCTTTCTTTCCTAGCTCTCCCGAGTAAAACTTGCATGCTTTTTTTTTTTTTTTTTTTTTTTCCTGATTTAAAGTTGTTCAATCATTTAATTTACCTTTTGCCGTTGCTGGAATATGATAACTCATGTCATAGAGAATTGTTATGTCCTGTAGGATGCCTCTAATACCATCCAAGAGTTGGTAGACAAGATTAAGCTGCTGGAAAAGATGAAATAATTATTTGCGGTCGTATTGGGCAAACTAGCATTACTCATCTTTTTTTATGCTCAAGTGTAACTTGATTAAGAAAAACCCAAAAAAAAAAAAACAGACTGAGATGATTATTAATTACTAAGAGTGATGCTATTAGTACCGCTCTACTAACCTATTTGTGCCGCACTTTTTAAAATTTTGATTTAAGTATATAAAATTAAATTGTTTTTTTATTTTTTTTATTTCCGGAATTACCTTTTTTAATTTATTTTCAAAATTAATACACCCCATTTTTGTTTCAAAATAATAATAATAAAAATACACTCCATCTCTGATCTCTCTTATATGTTTCTCACATCTATCCAAGGACGTGTTTTTTCTTCTTATGTCATGGTAAAACTATCCTTTTGGATATGATTTTTTTTTTTTTTTTTTTTTTTTTTTTTTTTTTTAGTTTAGGGTTATTGGTGGTAGATTGGGACTTGGGAGTGTGGTATTGATCGTCCTTGATGGGTTTTTTTTAGCGATTGAGTTAGAGTTTTGGTGTGGTTTCGTTTCATCAAAGATTAAGTTTTCTTTGTTGTGATTCTTAATGCAATTTCGTTGTTTTGGTTGTTAGTGTGTGTGGTGCCGTTTTCATCTGGTTGTGATTTGTGAATGTAAATTTAGGTTTCTTGGGGTAAGATCGATGTTCAATTTGGCTTTTGTTATCTGGGTTCTTCAATATATATATATATATATATTTGGAATACAGTAAGGAAACATAATTTTTTATTAAACATAATGGAATTAAAATTTATATTATATTAAATTTGAACAGTACAAAACCTAAACTTCAAACTTATTTTTAGAGAATGAATTGTTTACAGATACATGATATTATTCTTAGAAAATTCTTTTTTTTTTCCACAGCTAAAAACATAAGAACTGTATCATATAAGCAATCCAAGAGCATAGTTGGAAACCTAGTATAAAGCATCAATGTCACAAACTTGAAACAAAAAACGAATTTTCTAAGAATGATATCATGCATTCGGAAGCAATTTCTTCTCTAAAAGTAAGTTTGAAGTTTAGTTTTTGTACTATTCTTCAAGATGTTTGATATTATTCTTAGACAATTCTTCTAGATGTTTAATATCATTCATAGACTCTTTTATAATATTTTGTATGTGTAAGAAGCAAATTTTAGGATTTAAGAATTGAAGAATTTTTTTTTTTTTCAAGAAAACAACTACTTACCAGTGAACGGTGTTTTTTTAGTTTTAGTTTTATTTTTATTTCCTTTAAAAGGAAAATGCGGTTTTATTTGATTTACTTTGTAGAAGTTTTTTTTAATTTTTTTTTTTATGTTGTTTTAAGTAATTTGGATAATTGCCTCGATGGCAATCCATTTGATGACATACTATCAAAATAACCACTGGATTGAAAAGTTATTCCAAAATGACTATTTTTGCAAACTTTGTGACACTAATAACCATTATATTCAATTCCATCCAATGAGTGGCATTTTGGTATATAAATGTATGGCATTAATTTATTTTAGATGTTTTTTAGAAATTAATTTTTTCTTTTGTTTTTTGAAACGAATTATTATATTTAGTGTATGTATATATATATAGCATATCTCATATATATATAGAGTAATTTGCAAGCCAGCACCCCTTCATTGTATTACTATCAGCATCTTTTAATGAAAGCTATTAGATTTAAATACTTTGACTCGGCTACAATGAGGGGGTGCTAACTTTAAAATTATTGTATACAAAATATATCAAGGGTACAAAATATAAAAAATCCAAAAAATAAAGAAGAGACACGTGTATTTATCTAAACTATTTTTTTTTTTTTTTTGAAATGAATAATTATATTTAATGTGTATAAATATATATATATATATATATAGCTTTCATTAAAAGGTGCTGATAGTAATCAAAATATATTAAAATTATATTAAGGCAACTTGAATATATTACAATGAGGGGGTGCTAACTTTAAAATTATTGTATACAAAATATATGAAGGCTACAAAATATAAAAAATCTAAAAAATAAAGAAGAGACACGTGTATTTATCTAAACCATTTTTTTGAAATGAATAATTATATTTAGTGTGTGTAAATATATATACACTAAATATAATTATTCGTTTCAAAATACAAAAGAAAAAATTGATTTCTAAAAAAACATTTAAAATAAATTAATGTCATCCCCTTATTTACTAAAATGATACTCATTGAAAAAATTGATTTCCAAAAAAAAAAATCTTAAATAAATTAATGTTATCTATTTTTTTACCAAAATGCCACTCATTGGATGTAATTGGATGAAATGACCACTAGTGTCACACTTTTTGCCAAAAATGACTATTTTGGAACAATTTTTCAATTCAGTGGTTATTTTGATAGTGTGTCATCAAATGATGGTCACCGGGGTAATTATCCAAAAAACATATATACTAAATAATTTAAAAAGTTGAGCATAAATATGTCAATATAGGGGTGCCAATAGCACCACTCAAATACTAAAAGTAATAATAAAAAAAATAACAAGCTAAATTGATCAGTTTCGGATTACCTATTAAATTAGTGAATGAGTTTGGGTTTACATTTTAAAAACCCAATAAGCTAACGGGTAGGTTTGGGTTAAATAAAATTGGGTTCGACCCATTTACCATTTGACATGTATTCGATTTGATTTATTGACAGGTCTAAACTCAAACATGACCTATTAATAAAACAGGTTACAAGATCTAACCCCACTAATCCGTTTATTATACGACCCAAACTAATATAGAAATGACAACTATAGCCTTATTTAATTTAAAAAGTTATGAATTTAATCCCTAATCGGTTAGGATGAATCTTACATCACGAGCCGTTATGAGCCAATAATTAAACGAGTTAAACAAGTTGATCTGATTGTAAACCTGTAATTATTTATTTCGGACTCGAGTTGGATTTTTTTAAAAAAAATCAGATTTCCTTTCTTAGTAAGTAGTAACCTTAGAGGTGAGCACGGTTCAATCCAGAATCGTGGGCTGAAGAAGAAACCGGAACTTGAATCGGGACCTATAAGGTTCCAGTTTCGGTTCTAAATATTTTGAAACCGATCTGCAACTATCTCTTTTTTTTTTTCTTTTTTTTTCTTTTTTTAGCCATTGGAGGCCCAATGGTCAGATTATTTTATTTTAGTTTAGTTTTTCATATATTTATTTCTTTTTAATTTCTGGTTATCCAACAAACTGAATTAATTTTTTTTTTATAAAAAAACAGGTTTGGAAACTGGAACCAAAATGGTTCGGTTTGATTCACCGGAACCGGAACTGAACTGCGGTCACCTCCGTTAACCCATATTTTAAAAAGCTTTCTCCCTTTTTTTTTTTGCCCCGCATAGTAATTAACGCCACGTCAGCATACATAGGACATGTCCGATTTTTGAAACCACTTAGTCAAAATTACATACAAATCCCCCCGACCAGAAATGTCATCCACTTCATCTGCTTTTCTCACTTTCACTACTACCTCTCTACGCACTTCCGTACGAAGAACAACACCATTTCACTGTGCTTCTCACCGCAGTGGATCATCTATCGGATTCAATCCTCTAGGTTTCAGAGGAGTCAGATTTCATTGTCTCAAAACGACGACGGCGTATTCGATGGCGGGAATTGCGGCGGCGGCGGCGACTGAGAAGAAGAAGAGAGTGGAGGTTTTCGATACGGAGGAGGATCTGGCGGCTTCCTTGGCTAAATACACCGCCGACTTGTCCGATAAGTTCGGGAAAGAGAGAGGCAGTTTCACTGTCGTCCTCTCCGGTGGCTCTCTCATCAAATCACTCAGGTTCGATTCGCGATTCGAAAACAATTTGGTTTACAGTGACAACCGTAATTGGTTTCTAATTTTTGTGCACTTGTATTTTCGAAAATTTACAAATGAGGTTTTTATTTTATTTTTTAATTTCGTCTTTTTTTTTTGTTTTTTTGTATGATAATATTGTTTGTTGAATTTGTGAGAAAATAGGATACGAATATATTAGTTTTGGAAATTGTTGTTGTTAGATTGATTGATTTTCATGTGTGTAGATTCTGAACCAATTTTATTTTTAAGGATTTTGTATGGACAGAGCCTGATTGATTCTGGTAGGATCTGAGCCAACACTCTTGAGTTTTGCAAATAGTTACGAAAAAAAAAAAAAAAAAATTGAGTTGTGAACTGAAATCTGAAGCTTTTTTGGGGTTAATTTTTCTGTATAATGATATCAATGTTGTTGAATTGGTGATATGTGGATTCTGGATTGTACTGTTGATGATTCGAAAAAATAGTTTTCGGAAATTAGGATACACCATTTGAGTTCCAGGATACAATCTGACTATATTTGTGTTTCAAAAGTTTCGTCCTTTTATTTTAAAAACAAAGACTTGAATAGGGAATTAGATGAGCTATGTATTTTTATTTTTATTTTCTGTATGATAATATTGTTTGGTTGAATTGGTGAGATGGGAATTGTATTGGTGATGAATTTTATGTTGGAATTGTAGGAAATTAGTGGAACCGCCGTATATCGATTCGATTGAGTGGGGCAAATGGCATGTGTTCTGGGTGGACGAGAGAGTTGTTCCCAAGGATCACGTAGATAGTAATTACAAACTAGCATATGATGGTTTCCTCTCTAAGGTATAAATTTGGAAATCTGAAAATGCACTGAAATTATGCATCCAAATTGTCTATTTGATTTTTTTACATTCATAATAAGGCTATATTGTGGGGTAAGAATGGGGTGGGGGTACCGTATATGTTGAACCATGAGGCTTTGTACGCTTATTAATAGCAATGGATTTTAAGGAGATCGAGTCATTGGGGTGTAGTCGTGTAGAGCCAAGTCAGATGTGACACAAAGACATGAGTTTTTTTTGTCTGTGAGGTTTTAAAGTATTGGGAATTTGGGTTTTGAGAGCCACTTGTGAGAATTTGTAGACTTCATTTCTTGAATAAATTTCTTTTTACCATTTTTCTTCACTGGCCTCGCATTTTTTGGTCCCTATAATTTACCTGTATTGTGTTTGAAATTACTTCCATTTTTTGGTCAAACAATGCCTTGTAATAGGTCTGCTAATGAGAATTGGAAATGCCACCACAATCTGTGGTATTATAGATCAGATATCATTTTTGCAACATCATGAAGTGCCACTGTGTCAGATTTTCTTTATCAATGTAACGTGGGTCACTTCATTAGCAATATTAGACAACTTTGTATGTGCAAAATAGGGCATTTCGTTTCTTTTAGTAGTAAGAAAATAGTGAAAGGGGCTTTTGTTCGAAAATCGTTTTGGTTGCTTATTCTAGTGGGTGTATAAAGAAGTTTGGATTTTTTTAGTGATTTTGATACTTGATCATCTTGTTATCTACCAATTAGATATATTGTTTTCTCGATTATATCGCTGACCCTGATTTCCCCATTATCGAACAGGTACCAACCCTCCCAGGTCATGTTTATGCCATCAACGATGCACTATCAGCCGAAGGTGCAGCTGAGGATTATGAGACCTGTCTCAAGCATTTGGTTAAGAGCAACATATTAGCTACATCATCTGCTACAGGGTTTCCTAAGTTCGATCTCATGCTTCTGGGTATGGGCCCGGATGGACACGTAGCTTCGTTATTCCCAGGGCATCCCCTTTGCAAGGAGAATGAGAAATGGGTTACCTTCATCAAAGACTCACCAAAGCCACCCCCAGAGAGGATCACATTTACCTTTCCTGTAATCAACTCAGCTGCATATAATGCACTTGTTATCTGTGGTGCTGGAAAAGCTGGTCCAGTGCAGGCTGCATTGGGAAATAGTCACAATTCTGATGTGCTGCCGGTTCAAATGGTTTCTGCTGAAGAGGAATTTACATGGTTTTTGGACAAAGAAGCAGCTTCAAAGCTGTAGAGAATGGCAATATCTAGCTAATATGAGTGTGTGTGGTTTGATTAGTAGAATCCTCTGCTTGGATTTTGTAACCTGTGTGACAAGTATGGATTGGTGAAACTTTTCTTCTAGCTTGATGATGGCAAGAGAAAACCATTTGAATAAAACACGGTTTGATGAATATTGGCAGATTGAATGCACCATGCAAGTATGATTACATAATAAAATGTATCCCTTGCGGTAGAATTTGTATTTGTTGGCTAAATCTCACTATCTTTTGAACGTGAGCATCAAATATCTTGATGTCAAAATCACCAGAAGATTTTATCTTACTATTAAGCTAGTACCTCTTAGCTCAAATGGTGTATACTTTCCCTTTCACGTTTGTAGTAGTATGTTTGAAACTTACCAGATTGAGATCAAGCATTCCTCACCTGTTCCATGTCAAATTTCAAATAAATTATTATGTCTTTTTGACATCATTGTTAATCCATAATTGAAATTAATGGCTAGGATGCATTCAAGTAAATATAAATTAACATGTGTTGTAGTAAAGTGGATATATAAATTGTATTAGAACTTTGGATAGAAGAATGACTTTAAAAGTTGGGAAACCTGAATTTCTTTTTTGTGCATAAACAAATAAATTAGATTGGGTTTCAAAATTGAAAAGATTCATAAACACTAAAAACTTGTCTTGTCTTGGAAGCAATATGTATGCTTTATCCAAGAAGATAAGTCTTGTAATAATAAAACAAAACTCATGATTTTCATGCATTAGATGAGATTCATACAACTTGTTATTATACTTTCCAAAAAAAATAGTCTAATACAGTATATTTCAATGCTTGATTTCTATTTCGATTGGTGTCAGATTTAAAACAATAAATAATTAATTAAAATCTTGCTTCAATTTTACTCAATTTGATATGAATTGATTTTATATTCAAGATCTTTTATCGATTACCCAGAGGTCAACCTTATCGATTGAACTAGCTAGTGTAGTCAAATTGCCAATTAGCTCTTGATTAGTTGAGACAAAATCACAACTCCCACATCATTAATATATATATTAGCATGAGCTTCAAAAACATTAACATGACATGAAAATTAAAGTAGTGCACTCCAAGTCCAAGTCATAAGGGAACATGACTACATGAGTTTATGAGACATGCTTTGGTGTGTTGTCATTTTCTCATAGAAGATTGAGCTCAATTTGGTCTTCATTTCTTTCTCTTCAATCCTTTTCATGATTGTGTTAGATGAGTGCACAGAAAATAATATATATATATTAGCTTACCAATATTTTTGTAGGGCATTTGCTATCATCATGTTCTTCCTAAAAAAAATATGTTACTACGAAAAGAAAAGAAAACATGGTGATCTCCATGCTTGTAGCAAAAATCTTTTTTGGGTGTGATCCTTTTGTTTTGGTCTATATGTAAGGACGAAATTAGTATATGAAACAGACCAATTTTTTTTATTATTTTTTAAAAAAAATTTATTTTTATTTCTTTTAAGTATGAAACAGACCAATATATATATATATAATTTGAATCTCATTATTTTCAAATGAATGGTAGTATATTTCCTCTCTCTTCTTTTCTTCTCTCCTCTTTTCTCTGAAACCAGTTCCTCACCGCCTCCAAGATTTCCGTCGCCGGTTTCTCGCTGTGGCAGCGGGAGCCGGCGACGATGGTTCTCCTTCCTTCCTTTGCTTGGCTGGCCCGGTCAGATGGGAGATTCCGGCGGCTGCTATGACGGCCCTGTTCGTCGCCTGGAAATCTCTTTCGTGTCACAGGGAGGGATGTTTTATCCTCACAACGACGGCAGCTGTTAGATCGGCTGATCTCCGGCCAGATCTGGTGTGATTATCGACGTGAGTTGTCTGATCGGCGGCCTCGGTGCCCCATCCTCTTCGCCGGGACACCACCGGCAGCTTGGGTTTCTTCCTTTCACTGACTTTGGGTTTTGCTTGGTCGGTTTATGTGCTTTGCGGAGTCGGGCGTTGTGCTGATGAGGGTTTGATCGGCGTGGTGTTTTGGGTTTTGATCTGGCACCTCCGGCGTGTTTGGTCGGCGACGTCGATGGTGGGTCTTCACCGGCGGCATGGATCTCTCCTCCATTCGGTCTATGCTCATTTGTTTTGTGTTTTGTGTTTAATTTCTGGTTTGTTTGTATTCCCACTCTTGTGTGGGCGTTTTTCTCCCGTTGTGGGACTCTATTCTGGGCTTGTGCTCGATTAGTTTTAATTGTGGAGTCCCAGTTTGTTGTAACCTTGCCCTGGATCTGGTTTTCCAGATTTTCAGGTGCTCCATCCATCAAAAAAAAATAAAAATGAATGGTAGTCCATAATTCATTATTTTAATTTCTTTTTAATTTGATTTTATACCAACTTTGGTGAAAAAAGAGAGAGGATTGAATGGTTTAGTTAGTATGTTTATAAAATTGGTTATTAGATAGATAGTTTAACTAAGAAGATCTCTTCTAATTAAATGAGAAATCTCAAATTTATTTTATCATTTTTATAGATAAAAATTCTTTCATGGTTATTGTGCACACTTTTTTGCAACACATAAACTCTTTTTTACATTTAATTTTTGTGTTGTTTTGCTTGTCCAAATTTACACCGCGCCAAATTTTATTGACTCATAATTTGTTCTCATTTATTTATTTGCTTCTAAAAATTGCATGGATATGGCAGTTTTGACCATATACGCACAAACTTCTCTCAACATTTGAAAAATGTTGTACAAACATCCCCTATCGTTAAATGGATCCGTTAGTCATTTGTCAAACGTGTCTAAAATACCATATATTTTTATTTTAAATAAACTAAAAAATTAAAAATAAGATAAAAAAATACTAAAAAATATTTTAGAAAATATGAATGTCTTAAATCTAAAACCTAGAAGAAAAAAAATTCATCTTCAAAAAAAAAAAAAAAATAGTTAGTGCAATCCCCCATAATTTTAAATAAATTTAAAATTTAATTATTATTAAATTGTTTTAAAAACTATTTTTTTTATTTGGAAAGATGAATTTTTTTTTCCAGGTTTTAGATTTAAGATACATTCATGTTTTCTCAAATATATTTTTTGATATTTTTAATCTTATTTTTTTAATTTATTTAAAATAAAAATAAAGGGTATTTTAGACTTTTTAAACTTTTGACCATTGACTAACGGATCCATTTAACGGTAGGGTATGCTTGTGCAACAATTTTTAAATGTTGAGGGAAGTTTATATGTATATGGTCAAAACTGTCATATTCATGCAATTTTATCAAATCTCGAGGGAAACCTTTTCACATTTGCTTTTGTAGCTTCCCAATACTGTTTGGTATCAACTTAATAAATACACAAAAATTAAAGAAATGACCAAGACATCTCAATTTCTCCTAATTATTTACCTAATTTTTCTAGTAATCTCAATTAACATGACAAGTTTAAGTTAGTTAAAATCAACATTGTAACTTTGTTCTAGTGATATTTTTAGTAAAAATCAACATTATAACTTTGCTTGATAAAAAATGTTTTATGGTTTTCATCCTAAACTTGATGAAATATAGATAAATGTAAACATAAACTTCTCTAAATGAGTTCTCATAAAATTTGATTAAAACACATCAATTCTTTTCGAATCATAGACCTCTAATATTAAAAATATTTTTGATTTGACTTAAATATAAACATTTCACTACAAAAAGTTAAATGAAATCCGATTCATATGTAATTAACTTGAAATTCATAAGAGGTCAATAAACTTAACTTTTTTTTAAAAAAAAAAAATTACAATAATTTAAGGTTTGTGGTGAGGGGAAAGACTCGAACCCATAATCTAATCTTGTGATGTCATTGTGAGATGCATAACCAATCTCATCTTGTTAATAAACTTAAAACAATCTAAAATTTATATATTGCTTTATTTATTTGTCTTGCACTATCTAGTTTCTTGAAACTTGTATAGAAGAGTTTTTTTTTTTTTTTTTTTGGGTGTGGATAATTACATCTTTAAGAAAAAGCTTTAATATAGATGAAGAAATTAAATAATCATTAAATGTAATACTAGCAGTAGCAATAGCATTAGTGGTGGTAATAGCAAACTCATGCATAGAGCTTTGTACTATACACTCATTAGTGTTTGGTGGACCAAAAGCAATAATTTTGTAAATATGATAGACATCCACAATAGGGACAAAGTTATCATCAATTGTCTGAACCAATTCAACTTTTGACTGAATTTGACACTTTTTTTTCTAATTCATTCAATTGTCTGAACCAATTCCTATTGTATAAGAAATTTGTAATGATTAATTAATCTTATGATTAATGAGTAGTAATTATGATTATATGATCTTTAAAGTAAAAAAAATTTATACTTTATTTATACTTCCTCTACAAAGTACACACTTTGTTCTATATTATTATGGATTATGTTATGTCTGGAGGATTATGCTTGTTTTGGTCTTCTTATATTGTGGTGGAATTATTGACATATTCTCAAGGCCATATTGATGTCAAAATCTGTCAAGATGGTATTCGTTGTTGGAGGCTTACAGGATTTTACGGTCATCCGATTCAATGCCAACGAATTCATTCGTGGACGCTTCTTCGAAGATTGGCTGCTATGTTTGATTTTCTGTGGGTGTATATTGGTGACTTTAATGAAATCCAGAGGGAAACTGAGAAGGTGGGGGGTGTTAGGAAGAGTTGGCGAGCTATCTCTGATTTCTGTGAAGCTCTAAATGACAGTGGCCTTGAGGATATGGGCTTTTTGGGTCCTAAATTTACATGGAGTAATAAAAGAGAAGGCCAGTCAATGATTATGGAGAGGATTGATAAGGGTACCTGTAATAACAGTTGGAAGCGTTTGTTCCCTTTTTCGGTTGTTCGACATCTTGAATTTTGGGGTTCTGACCACATACCACTTCTTCTAGAAATTTTGGATAGGCAGAAGGTTAGAGTTTTGGGTTCGGTGCAGAGGACCAAGAGCTTCTTTTTTGAGGAATGTTGGGTAAATGATAGGGAATGTTCAGAGATTGTGGATTCAATGTGGGACTGTGTGGTTGGTGCTGATAGTATAGAGAAGGTTTTATCAAATATTGCTTCTTGTGGTTCAAATTTGCAGGATTGGAATGTTACTAAGAAGAGGAATATGCGTCAAGATATTAACCAACTCATGGATGCACTGAAAGTAGCATGCAGGCCTAATGTTCCAAGCTCCTGGCATGTGATAAACGGGTTGGAGAAGCAACTTGAGTTGGCGCTAGGTGTTGAGGAGAGATATTGGAAGCAGAGAGCTCAAATTGAGTGGTTAAAATCTGGGGATCAGAAAACGAAGTTTTTTCATTCGAAAGCTTCGGGGAGACAGGTGAGGAACAAAATTATAAGATTAAAAGATGATGAGCATAACTGGTGGGAGTCTAAGTTTGATTTGGAAAGAGTAATTTCTGATTATTTCACCAAATTGTACACTACTGACAATCCGTCTCCAAGATGTATGGATAAGGTGTTATCAGGTATTAGTTCAAAGCTTTCGAGACCAATGTCGGATTATCTCGAGGCTTCTTTTGGGATAGCAGAGATTCGTAAGGCTGTGTTTGATATGGGACCAACTAAAGCGCCGGGAAAGGATGGTTTACCTGCTCTGTTCTATCAAAAATTCTGGGGTAAAGTTGGTCCTGATGTGGTGAAGGCGTGTTTGAAGGTTTTGAATGAGGGGGCTTCGGTTGAGGGTATGAACCAGACAGTTATCACTTTAATTCCTAAGATTAAATGTCCGGAAATGGTTTCAGATTTCCGGCCCATTAGCTTGTGTAACGTACTGTATAAGATTATAGCTAAAACTATTTCGAATAGATTTCGGAATGTGTTGACTGAAGTTATTTCGGAGAATCAATGTGCTTTTATTCCTGGAAGGAGGATCTCTGATAATACTATAGTAGGATTTGAATGTCTGCATCGGCTGAAAAGGAGAAAGGGGAAATTGGGGTCTATGGCCATTAAACTTGACCTGTCAAAGGCTTATGACAGGGTTGAGTGGATTTTCATTAAGGAGATGATGCTGAAGTTAGGGTTTCCAGTTAAATGGGTAAAATTGATCCATAGCTGTATCTTGTCAGTTTCGTACTCGTTTAAGCTAAATGGAGAGGTTTGTGGGAATATAAAGCCTTCGAGGGGTCTTCGACAAGGGGATCCGTTATCCCCTTATCTGTTTCTATTGTGTGCTGAAGGCCTTTCGGGTTTGATAGCTGAGGCCCAGGGTAGGGGAAAACTTGAAGGGTTTAGTTGCAGCAAAGGTGGACCAGCAATTTCGCATCTTCTATTTGCTGACGACAGTATTATTTTCTCCAAAGCTACTGCTGAAAATTGTTTGGAAGTGAAAAGAGTATTGGATGATTATGGTTTGGCGTCAGGACAGAGGGTGAATTATAGTAAATCAGCAATCTGTGTAAGTCATTCTTTCTCTGCTTCTGAAGGTGAGGGTTTGGCGGCAATTATGGGTATGAAATTAGTGAAATGTCATGAGAAATATCTGGGATTACCATGT
This sequence comes from Acer campestre, assembly GCA_954870605.1. Lineage (NCBI taxonomy): Eukaryota > Viridiplantae > Streptophyta > Magnoliopsida > Sapindales > Sapindaceae > Acer > Acer campestre. The sequence continues at coordinate 32,476,093 of OX940808.1, read as the reverse complement.
TTCACTGGAAGGAGTAAACGAAAGCTTTTTGCTGCGATTGTTGATCGAGTGTGGAGCAAGATTAAGGGTTGGGGAGAGAAATTTTTGTCTGTTGGTGGTAAAGAAGTGCTTATTAAAGCAGTTATTCAATCAATACCAACCTATGCTATGGGTTTATTTCGATTGCCGAAGTCTTTAATCCATGAAATTCACCGTCTTTGTGCGCGTTTTTGGTGGGGATCAAATGGGAGAAATAGAAAAGTTCACTGGTGCACTTGGGAGAAATTGTGTCGGTCTAAAAAGGAGGGTGGTTTGGGTTTTAGAGACCTTGAGGCTTTCAATAGAGCTCTTTTGGCCAATCAATTTTGGAGGATTTTGAAAACTCCCGAATCTTTAGCAGCAAGAATTCTTAGAGGGTGTTATTTCTCTTTTGATGATCCTCTTCTGGTTTCAGCCAAACCTACTGCGTCTTTCATTTGGAAGAGCCTTGTGTGGGGAAAGGGTATATTGGATATGGGAATTCGTAAGAGAGTGGGGGATGGTGCTTTGATTAGAATATACAAAGACAAATGGATTCCGAAGCTCTCCACTTTTAAAGTTGTGTCTTCTCCTGTGTTAGGGCTTGAAGCAGTGGTGAGCCAACTTCTGCACTTGTCTGGGGCTTGGAATACTGATTATATTGCACAGAATTTTTGTAGTGAGGATGCCTTAGCCATTTTTAGTATTCCTGTTGGTGTAAATTGTAGGGAAGATTCTATGTTGTGGCATTATGAGGCAAGTGGCTCATATTCAGTGAAGAGTGGGTATTGGGTTGCAAGAGGTTTGGGAGAGCAGCCGAGTTCTTCTACCTGTGCTGGGAATTCATGTTTTATGTGGTGGAAGACTTTGTGGAAATTACAGCTGCCTATGAAGATAAAGATTTTTCTGTGGAAAGCTTGCAATGACTGGATTCCAACTATGTCGAATCTTTGTCGTCGAAGGATTTCGGTTGAGAATAGGTGCCCTCTTTGTCTGAGACAGGGGGAATCTACTCTTCATGCTTTGTGGGAATGCAGGCAGCTGAAGTTGGCTCGGAGGGAGTGGTTTCCAGGGAAGGTTAAGGGTAAAGGTATGTGTAAATCTTTTTTTGATCTCATCCTTGACTGTTTTCTTTTGTTGAGTTGGAATTGTTGTGTACAATTTCTTGGAGGGTATGGTTTTTGAGAAACTCGGTTATACATGGTAGTTCTTAGTCTGATGTTCTTCAGGTTTTGCCTTGGGCAAAATTTTTTTTAGTAGAGTTTCATAGTTGTCATGATGAAGTTATTGTTGACAGTGTTGCTAATACACCTTTGATGGCTGGTTGGTGTCCACCGAATATTGGTGAAATCATGATTAATTGTGATGCTGCCGTTGATATGGGGGGGTGTAGGATTAGGATTGGTATTGTGATACGGGATTACACTGGCTCTGTTTTGGCTTCAAGTTCTCAGGTTCTTAAAGCGGCTTTTGATCCCCAAACCGCGGAGGCTTTAGCCATTTTCAGGGGTATTGTTTTATGTCAAGAGTGTGGGCTGGTGCCTTCTGTCATTGAGTCGGATGCGGCAGTGGTAGTTAAATGGATTAATGAAGGCAGCCATCTCGATTCATCTTGTGGAGTGTTCTTGTCTGATATTAAAGGTTTAGTTTCCGGTTTGCCTGGTTTCCAGATCAGGTTTGTTCCTAGGCTGGCTAACCAAGTTGCTCACGGGCTTGCTAAGTTTGCTTTGAAAGGAAATATTGATTTCTTTTGGATGGAAGACCATCCAGGGTGTGTTACCCAATATGTAATGGCTGATCTACCTGTTGTTCAGGCTGGATTAGATCCTCTTTGAAGTTGTATTGTGTGTGTTGTTGTTATTCAAAAAAAAAAAAAAAAATGTTTATGTCACATGTTATTATGTGGTTGCTAAATTATTTTTATTTTTATTTTTTTCTGTAAATTTAGAAATTTATAAAACTTTATTTTATTTTTTATTTTTAAAATTTTAAATCTAACATATATTAATTGCTTAATAACATTCTTTATCATTGTTTTAAGGTTATTAGAGATCAAAATTAGTAGGTGCATCAGGACATTCCATCATTTTTAGTGTATAAAATTTAATAAATATTTTATTTTACAATTTTATTGATATGGTTGTGATAAATTTATTGATGAACCGATCGACTTCTTTATACTTGGTGCGAAATACAAGAGATGTTAATATTATTAATCCTAGGACATAACTAGAAGAGTGCTAAATACACTTTATCAATTCACTCTCCCAACCCACTCTCTGACATGTGGACATCATTAATTTCTTCACATTAAATTTGTAGCCTTTAATAAATAACATCTTTTTTCATTTTATTTACAATACAAACTAACAATCTATTTCCTAAATTGCCCTTCTTCTTTAACTTTAACATATTGTCATTTAATATCAGTTATTTTTTTCTTAATTTTTTTTTTTTAAAATATATGTATTGCTCATATATCTATTTTTTTTTTTTTATCAAATTTACTTAAACATTTTTTTTTTACATCACTAGCTAACTTGATAGTTGTTGTATAAAATAAATAAATAGTAAAACAAATTAGAGTTAAATAATTTAAAAATATATTATAAAAAATTCATAAGACAAGATCAATAAAACTTAATGTCTATATAAATTAAAAATAAAAAATAAAGGAAAAATCTTCTGTTACGTAGATATCTACATATTTTTTTTTTAATCTTTTTATTTAAAATTATTTGTTTTAATTTGATTTAATTTGTCTGTCAATCTAACCAAATTCATTTGTTTTTTTTTTTTGTTTAATCACATAGAGAGAAATTTTTTTTTCTTTCTTTCATTAGCTAAATCTTGAAAGGTAAAGATTTCGACTCAAACACATATACAATTAGAGCATACCTAATAAGGGTAAATGATGTTCACGTTCTTCTCCTCAGATATTAAAAATTAAAATAATGAATTTCGGTTTATATGAATTTTTTATAATATATTTTAAAACTATTTAACTATAATTTATTTTACTATTTATTTATTCTATACAACAAGAGTGGTGCTATTGGCACACATACTACTGAACTATTTACACCCCAAATTTTAAATAATTTAGTATTCTTTTTTTTCCTTTATCAAATTACTTAAAAGATATACGATTTTTATTAAAACAATACTGTACAAAGCAAGACTAATAATACCCCATATTCCTTATTTCAAAACCCTAATGACATAGATTATTTCTGTTTACTATTTTTGTTTATATTTTCTTTCAGATCTCGATCTCATGTTTCCTATTATTTATTGATTTTATTGTTTCACATGTGTGTTCTGTTTTTCTTTTCAAATTTCAAATCCATGTTTGCTATTTATTTATTTTTCTCTCGATTTATTTTCTTTCACATCTTTTAGGATTATATGATTTGTATCAATTCTTTTGTAGATTTTATTTCATGTCTTCCAAAGTTATTTTAATGTTATTTATTAAAAAAAAAAAAAAACAACAAAATCGCACCATGAATCACAACCAAGAAAACCTAATCTCTAACGAAAATAAACCACACCAAAATCTCAACTCAATCACTCAAAAAAATCATTTGATGATCAATATCACACTCACAATCTACCACAAACAATCTAATTGACTGCGGAAAAAAAAAAATCACATCTAATAAAGATGGTTTCACCATGAAATAAGATGAAAAAATAAGTCATGTGAATAGATGTAAGAAAACTGTATATAAATATTAGAGATGAAATGTATTTTTATTTTTATTTTTATTTTTTTAAAAAAAATTATATGGGGTGTATTAAGTTTGAAAAATATGTAAAAGGGTAATCTTGGAACTAAATAAAAAAAACTAATAAAACCATTTAATTTTATATAATTAAATCAAAATTTTAAAAAGTGGGGCATAAATAGTTCAATAGTGGAGGTGCCAATAGTACCACTCATACAACAATCATCAAATTAGCTAGCGTTTGGTAATAAAAATTTGTGAAAAGAAATATCAGAACAATTCAATTTGGGACTGCACACTCAAGAAATAAAAGAAGTTGTAGAGTCTTGAAAATATGACAATGTTAAAGTTAAAGGAGAAGGGCAATCTAGGAAATAAGTTATTGGTTTGTATTGTAAATAAAATGAAAAATGAGGCTATTTATAAAGGCCACAAATTTAATTTGGAAAAAGTTAATTTTGTACATATAGACTTAATAGCACTGGACCCCCCTGAATTGTACGCGAAATTGCAAACTGCCCCCTGAATGTTTTTTTTCGGCGGTAAACCCCTCGAACTGTTGGAAATTGGTAAAAACTGACGGAATAGGGACGGAACCCTTATTCCGTTTGATTTTCCTTGCACATGCGCCTCACGTGCATAAGTACAAAGGGCAATTTTGTCTTTTCGTGAATACCATATGAGGGGCAACTTGCAAATTGTGATATTTTTTTCCTTTTTTTACAAAATTTGCTAGAAATTGGAATAAAACAAAAAAATTATTTAAAAAACTAAATTTAACTATTATAAATTTGGATCAATATCCCAATATAATTAAATTTTTATAAAAAATCTGGATCTCAAATTTTTGTGTTTAATCATATTTTTTAACCCTTTTCCCTCTCACTCTCTGGTTCTCTTGTTTATTTGAAGATCCAAAGGTTTGCATTTGAAGATCCATAGGTTTGCAAATCAGTTAGATACATATATATATATATATATTTCTAAAGCATTCCAAAATTTTCTGCACAAGAACGAGAAGCTTATACATAACTTTCCTTTTAAAAGTTTTTTTACTGATGAATACATGGCACATTGGCATTGAACAACACTACAACAGCAGAAACTTATCAACAGCAATTGCACAATTTTCTCACATTGAAGCACTCTCTGCAATCAGAATTTAGAGTAAATAGCTGTGTCACCTTTGCCCGGAAAGCTCCATTGCTTCTATTAAAAGCGAAGATTCTTCTATAAAATCTGAATATTTTTTTTTGCAACTTCGGATTCTTGGTAAAATCACCACAAAACCAAAATCAACAACACCCATCTCAATAATAATAAACCTAGAATCATTCATCAACACCACCACAATCATTCGTCAACTACACCACAAAACCCAAAACCTATAACCTCAAAATCAACACCCATCTCCAGAAAACAAACAACACAAACTAGCCACCAATAAATTGAACAACTGATTTGAAAACATATTTTTTTAAAAAAAATTTGAACAAACAACACATATCCAACCTTCCAAAAGAGATCGAGAGACGAAACAAATGAGAGAGAGAGAGAGATAGAAGACCGGATCTGAATCTCCTCCCAAAGGTGCGGGTTAGGGTGGCAGTGGTGGTTAGATGGTGGCGACGGTGGTTAGAAATCAGAGGCGGTGGCTCAAAAATCGCCGCCGAATGAGAGATCGAGAGAGTGAGAGAGGCGATCATGAGAGAGAGAGGTGGTGATGAGAGAGAGAGAGAGACGGCGGTGGTGAGAGAATGGTGGGAGAGAGAGACGGTGGTGAGATTGTATGGATTTCGGTGGAGGCTAGGGTTTGGGTGGAGAAGATGGTGGTGAAGATGAGTGAATGTTTGAGATTGAGAGATTAGATTGAGTGAATGTTTATTTTGAGATGGAAAAGAGAAGAGAGATTAGGGTTTGATTTTTTTTTTTAATATATATTTTTTAATTTATGTTAATGTATTATTTAATTTAATAATATTTATTACTTTTACCGATCCAAAATTTCAAATTTTTTGTTATTATTATTTTAATTATTTTAATTATTAATTATTATTTTTTTTTAAAAAAATTATTTGTAGTAGTCACAAAATGACTAAAATGCCCTCATTGGCTTCACATGTGCAGCACATGTGTCAAGGAAATCAGACGGAATAAGGGTTCCGTCCCTATTCCGTCCATTATTGCCAATTTCCAATAGTTTGAGGTGTTTACTGCCGAAAAAAAATATTTAGGGGGCAATTTGTAAATTCGCGTATAATTCAGGGGGTTTTGGTGCTATTAAGTCGTACATATATTATCATATGAATGGAGAACATATTGAGAGAGTGCATCCAGCACTCCTCAACTGGTTAACGCCACGTCAGCATAGATAGGACATGTCCGATTAAATGTCATCTACTTCATCTGCATTTCTCACTTTCACTACTACCTCTCTACGCACTTCCGTACAAAGAACAACACCATTTCACTGTGCTTCTCACCGCAGCGGATCATCAATCGGATTCAATCCTCTAGGTTTCAGAGGAGTCAGATTTCATTGTCGCAAAACAACGACGGCGTATTCGATGGCGGGAATTGCGGCGGCGGCGGCGAATGAGAAGAAGAAGAGAGTGGAGGTTTTCGATACGGAGGAGGATCTGGCGGTTTCCTTGGCTAAATACACCGCCGACTTGTCCGATAAGTTCGGGAAAGAGAGAGGCAGCTTCACTGTCGTCCTCTCCGGTGGCTCTCTCATCCAATCACTCAGGTTCAATTAGCGATTCGAAAACGATTTGGTTTACAGTGACAACCGTATTTGGTTTCTAATTTTTGTGCACTTGTATTTTCGAAAATTTACAAGTGAGGTTTTTATTTTATTTTTTAATTTCTTCTTTTTTTGTTTGTTTGTATGATAATATTGTTTGTTGAATTTGTGAGAAAATAGGATACGAATATATTAGTTTTTGTTGTAAATTAATTAAGTAACAAATAAATTGAAACATGTGAGAGAAGAGAGAATCAAATAAATAAAGAAGAGAGATGAGGAAGAGTGAGAGACGAGAGAGATAGAGAACAATATGATTTATTGAAATTTTGGAACTCACCAACCTTTACAAATAAAAACCAAAGCAATATATATAGGCAAAATGGGAGGTGCACTTGTACGGGTGATGATGATCAAAAACAAGTGGGGTGAACAAGTGAGTGATCAAGTTGGTGATAAAGTGAAAGAGAGAGATGGCGGTGGACTATGTGGGATTTAGGAGAAGATATTTTGTGTGAGATATTATGGGGGAGATATTGGGGAGATATTATATGTAGATATTATGGGGAGATATTTGAGTGATATTTTGGTGATATTTGGGTGTATTACACATGTGGTTAAAGCCACATATATTATAACACTCCCCCTTGGATTTATACCACATGTATTAATCTTTTATGGAAAAACTTAATAGGATAAAACCTAAGTAAAATATATACAATAATCTCCTGGATCTTGTGATGCTGGATGCTCTCAAAACTATCTCATTAAAAACCTTGTCAGGAAAACCCAGTGGGATAAAACCTGATCGAAGGGAAAAAGAGTATAGTGCACATATGTCTGTTCAGAACTTTGCTTCTCTTGATTGTCTCGTTAAAAACCTCGTCAGGAAAACCCAGTGGGACAAAACCTGATCGAAGGAAAAAGAGTACAATCCAAATATGTTAATAGTTAATGTTTTCTTCAAAACATTTCTCATAATTATACTTTGCTAGGAAAAACCCAGTGGGATAAAAACCTAAGCAAATATATCCATTGATATGTCGGATCAAGGTAATATTTATGATGATCTTTTAGATCAAGGTAATATATATACGATGATTAGCAAGATCAAAGTAATATTTACAATGATATTTTTGATCAAGATAACATATATACGATGATATATTGAATCAATATAATATTTATGATGATTTTATGGATCAAAAGATTTTTGGATGTGCTTAGAGAATTGCCTCATTAAAAACCTTATCAGGAAAACCCAATGGGACGAAAACCTGATTGTAAGGAAAAGAGTACAATGCACATATGCCCCAATATAATTAATATACTTCATTTGATATGCTCCCCCTGATGGGACGCTCCCCCTGATAAAAGTTCTTTTAAAACAATCTTCTAGATTGCTAAACTGGGGTATACAGATGTTTATTTCATGAAATGAAATAACATTATAAATGATTGGAGGGAGTACAAGCAAAGACTTGCTTTATGGAGTAATATCCATATGGAATCTTTTCAGAATCTTTTCAATATATTCTGATTGATGGACAAACATTCCATTTGATCTATGATCGATCTTCAGGTCGAGATAATATTTTCTTTCCCATGTCTTTCATTTTTAAACTCATTTACCAAAAATTCAAGAGTTTTCAAGAGCTCTCTAGGAGCTCCAATTAAATTCATATCATCAACATATGTTGTGAATATAGTAAATTCGAATTCTGATTTATTCGCGAAAACACTTGGGCATATAATATAATTATTATACCCTTATTTTATCAGATATTCACTAAGACGATTATACCACATCCGTCCAGATTGTTTTTAATCCATATAAGGATTTTTGTATGTTCATCAAATATAGATTACGAGATCTCGATTTACATGCTTCTAGCATTTTAAATCCTTCCAGGATTATAAATATCTGTATTGAGTAAATCATATAGATAAATGATTACTACGTCTAGAGGACGTATTTCAAGCCTTGTAAAGACAGCCAAATTTATCAAAAAATCGAAACGTAATTGTATTCATCACTATTGAATACCAAGTTTCTGTGAGAAACCTTGTACTACGAGTCGTGCCTCATATCTCACGATCTCGTTTTTCTCATTACGTTTTCCGTATAAAGACCCATTAGTATCCAACTAGTTTGACATCTCTAGGTGTCTGGAATACTATTGATCTAAATACTTTATGTTTGGCATATGAAGTCAATTCTTTTTGAATTGCTTCTTTTCACTTAGGCTAATCATGCCTTTTGTATACAATCATTGATATTATGAATATCATAATTATCGTTTATAATTTCAGTAGCGCTACTGTGTATAAAAATACATCATCAATGATTGTTTCTTTATGATTCCACATTTCTCTTATATGATTTATAGAAATTTTCTCAATTTCAATATATTTGAATCTCTGTTGAGATTTCTTCCATTTCAATGGATTTAGTCATTTCATAGACTCGTATAGAAATTTTCTCAATTTCAATATACTTGTATCTCTGTTGAGATTTCTTCCTTTTCAATGAATTTAGTCTTTTCATAGACTTGTGTCTCATTAGATATATCAGACTCTTACAGAGTTGATTTAGAGAAAGTTGATTTATTTATAACTCGAGTTTTGCTTACATTAGGATCCTGATAATAATACCTTTCAAAAGGTTCATAAGCTTATGAATTATAATATGTATCAGATGATTTATTTGTTGCTTTTTACTCAGATCATTCTTTAGGAACAATCACCCGGCCGGGGTTTATGAGATGACAACTTATAAATCTTGTTACCTTTAATATATAAAGTAACAAATTAATAATTATCTGATGATCAATTATCTTTCGTATTTGAGTGATACAAAGATTGAAATAAGACACATTTATATATAAAGAACCGAACTGGTATCTCTATTTTATATAAGAGTAACTTTTCATTTACTCTTTCTGGAGAAACTTCCCATTTGGAATTTAATCAATATGATAATATACAGATTGTGCGTAAAAATATAAACTCTCAGAAGTTTAAATGATCTAATAGAGATTAATCAAAATCAATATTAATCTTATAATGATATAGAATTCTTATCTTAGATCATGCCAGAGATGAAATAATGAGATATACTACACAATCAAATATCTTAAAAATGTGAGCAAGTCAATGACCAATTACAAGTTGTAATGGTAAATAATGATTATAAGTAGTGAGACATAGATGACTGCATCAACATGTAACATAGAATGTCGAATATAAAAATTGGTAAATGAATAATAAAATTTTCGTAATTACCTGGAGACATTTTGATAATTGATTCCGCTCATCCATTCTGATTATGTGTATATGTGAAAACTGGATGTTGTACATCTATCTCAACTAGAGATGTTTTGATAATGCACAAACATGTGACCATCATATAGATGCATCATTCAGTACCATAAAATAATAAAAGGGTTCTTTTGGTGGATGAATATGTCCACATATATCCCTTTGAATGATAGGGATTCAAAACCAACTTTAGAATGATATGGTTTTATTTGATGGATGAATATATCTATATACATCCTTTTTCTGATTAACAATATAATCCGGATGATAAAGAACACAGCTTTTTTATAATCAGCTTCTGGCTTGAATCACGCACAGATATTCACCATTCTTATTATTAATGATCTCAATATGACATTAATAAAGTTATATATCTTTGATCTAAATAGATTTCTTTATGTTCTGCTTGAATGATATAAAGTATAATTGATACACAATTGAATACCATCTGGTAATAAGATTGTGGCTCTTCTAGAGCCTTTAATCAGATCCATCAGATCTGACATATTTTATTTGGTATTAACTTTAAATGCTTTGAACTAAGCATATTTCTTTATGTTGTTCTTTGAATAATATCAAGTACCATTGATACATAATTGAGAATTGTTTGATAACAATATCGTGGCTCTTCCAGAGCTTTCTATCAGATCCGTTGGACCTGACACATAATTTAGTATTGTTTGATAACAATATCATGGCTCTTCCAGAGCTTTCTATCAGATCCGTTGGACCCAATACATTAATAACATTTGCTCTTGGCAAAGTCGAATTCATAAAATATTTTTGACTCCACAAAATTATATGAGTCGTTGCACTCTCAGCAAGACATATATTTTTCTTTCTAGTAATTTTATGGACATTATTTGTAATGTCATTTTATATCTCATGTGAAATGATAATAATTCCGCAGAATTGTATGAGTCGTTGCACTATCATCATTGCATGGATATATTTAATTATCCCATCCATATAGCAATCATGGCCGGGATCCATGCTTTCAATTTTACAATAAATATATATACATAACACCATTAATACAAATATGGAATATCAAAAAATGAAACAAGAGAGAGAATACTACAAACTTGGATGCTCTGTTCGAGGTGTATATCTCTCTACAGAAAGTTCCGATCAACAATCCAAACGATCATATTTTAGAAAAATGAGTTAAGAACGTTTTGACCAAATTTCAATCCGATCGGACCACAAATCAAAGAGATATCACTCTTCGATGAAACCTGCGCAATACTGGAATTTTCTCCCCTGTTTTCTGCCCAGCCATGTTCGGAACTGCAGAACTCATAACAGGGAATTCCGATTGACAATCCCACCATACAGATTCAAGAACTACAAGAGTAGAATGTGCTGACTAAATTTCAGCTCAAACCGATATTATACGAGGGAGATATCAAAGTTTGATCAAGATTGCGCAGTGGTGTTCTTCACACAATTTCTGCACACACACCTCTTTTTCTTCTCTCTTTTCTAGTATGTACGAAATGGATAAAATATTTCCAGTTTCATTATACATGATATTAGGATCTTAAATCCTTTTATGTGATACTCACATCATCCTGTTGGATGTGTATGAAATGGATAAAAATATTATTGCCAATTTATTTATACGTTAGGATCTTAAATTATTTTTATGATATTCACAACATCCTGTTGGATGTGTATATCCTTCTCTGAATATTGCTCTTCATGAGTATCAAGCATGTATGAAATGGATAAGATATTATTTCCAATTTCATTAAACATTAGGATCTTAAATCATTTTTATGATACTCACATCATCCTGTTGGATGTGTATGAAATGGATAAAATATTAATTCCAATTTCATTATTCGTTTAGGATCTTAAATCCCTTTTACGATACTCACAACATCCTGTTGGATGTGTAAATCATTTTTCTCAAATGAATGATATGTAAACATATCACTTTATATATATGAGATAAAATAATGGATCATAATGATTTTTCGAACTTCAGATTCTGAGTGAATTTGAAACCTCAGGTTCCAAATAATGAAGTATATCATTCATGAATATAACACTGGATCCAGAATTTCAGGTTCTCATCGGTTTTCAATACCGTGCCGTAAGGCATTCATGAATATAACACTGGATCTAGAACTCCAGTTTCTCATCGGTTTTCAAAACCGTGCCGACTTAAATATCATAATTCCAGAAACTTTAAGTTCTGGTTTGTCGGTCTAACCAATCTCATATATTGTGAAAAATGAACAGTTCCAGAACGGTATATATGTCCTGTAAATAAACAATTCCAGGAGGCTGAGCTCACCTGTTATGTTCCGTAAATAAACAGTTCCAAGACGGTATATATGTCTTGTAAATAACGGTTCCAGGACGGTATATATGTCCTGTAAATAACAGTTCCAGAACGGTATATATGTCCTGTAAAATCAATTCCAGGAGGCTGAGCTCACCTGTTATGTGCATAAAAATTAAATCCAGAACTATAATATTGAGATTTAAAGAGAATAAATTCAGGACTATATATATATGTTCCGTTAACGGCACAACCATTTTGTATACGAAATATATATAGATCTAGAATATTGAGATTTAGAGAAAATTGAGATTTAGAGAAAATAAATTCAGGACTATATATATATGTTCCGTTTAACGGCACAGCCATTTTGTATACGAAATATATATAGATCCAGAATATTGAGATTTAAAGAAAATTGAGATTTAGAGAAAATAAATTCAGGACTATATATATATGTTCCGTTTAACGGCACAGCCATTTTGTATACGAAATATATATAGATCCAGAATATTGAGATTTAAAGTAAATTGAGATTTAGAGAAAATAAATTCAGGACTATATATATATGTTCCGTTTAACGGCACAGCCATTTTGTATACGAAATATATATAGATCCAGAATATTGAGATTTAAAGTAAATCACTCATCAGGGATCCCTTTTACTTATATACACGAATATCAAACCGTAAATAAATCACTCACCTGGAGATACTTTTTACTTACATACAATCGTGCTGATAACGTGTTGTAAATTAATTAAGTAACAAATAAATTGAAACATGTGAGAGAAGAGAGAATCAAATAAATAAAGAAGAGAGATGAGGAAGAGTGAGAGACGAGAGAGATAGAGAACAATATGATTTATTGAAATTTTGGAACTCACCAACCTTTACAAATAAAAACCAAAGCAATATATATAGGCAAAATGGGAGGTGCACTTGTACGGGTGATGATGATCAAAAACAAGTGGGGTGAACAAGTGGGTGATCAAGTTGGTGATAAAGTGAAAGAGAGAGATGGCGGTGGACTATGTGGGATTTAGTCGAAGATATTTTGTGTGAGATATTATGGGGGAGATATTGGGGAGATATTATATGTAGATATTATGGGGAGATATTTGAGTGATATTTGGGTGTATTACACGTGTGGTTAAAGCCACATATATTATAACAGTTTTGGAAATTTATGTCGTTAGATTGATTGATTTTCATGTGTGTAGATTCTGAACCAATTTTATTTTTAAGGATTTTGTATGGACAGACCCTGATTGATTCTGGTAGAATCTGAGCAAACACTCTTGAGTTTTGCAAATAGTTATGAAAAAAAAAAAAAAATTTGAGTTGTGAACTGAAGTCTAAAGCTTTTTTGGGGTTAATTTTTCTGTATAATGATATCAATGTTGTTGACCGCCTTGACGTCGAAATCGCACCAAGGAGACCGCACCAGTGTAATTGTCCGAAATGTCCGCCTCGATCGAATGAGGCGACCGCCTCACGACCGCCTCGAATAGCCTCACGGGAGGAGACTGTTATTCGGTATTATTAATTATTAATTTTTTTAAAAAAAAAAAATCAAAAGAAATCTGATCTGGGTTTTCTCTCTTCTTCGCCTGATCTGGGTCTTCCTCTTCTTCGCCGGATCTGGGTCTTCTCTCTTCTTCGACCAAACAGGAAAGAGGAAACAAAACCTAAACATTTAAAATCGACCTAAAAGCCAAATCGAACATGATCCGGGTCTTCTTTCTTCTTCGCCTCTAACGAATCTGTTCTTGCCGCCGTCAACCATCGCCGTCGTCGCCGAAGTCGAACCTGATCTTCTCTCTCATACACGAATCTGATTTCAGTGTTTTGTGAATTGTGAGTTAATGAGTTTAAGTTTATAAATTTAATATATATTATTATATTGTTGGGTGTGTGTTGAGTGTTGACTAATGAGACATGCATTGTGATTGTACACTGAGGCACCGTTTGGTACGCGGGATTGGATTGGACTATTTCATGGGATTGGATTGGATTAAGATGAGACTGGGATTAAATGGGATTGGATTGGATTGGACTGGACTAAATTAATACTATACTGTGTTTGGAGAAACATGAGACTGGACTGAATTAGTACCGTGTTTTGTTTGGTAAAACATTGGATTGGACTAAAAATAATAATTTTTTAATTTGATAATATTTTGAAATTGGATAATTTATTTTACAGATATTAAAAATACAAATATCTAATTGTCCTCTCTCTCTCTTTCACCACGATCTCTCACTCATTCAATGATTCAATCTTTTTTTTTTTTTTTTTTTTGATTGAACAAAGATAACTGGATCTCGACCTAGCAAACATTCATATTTCTTACCCTTGATCTTCACAAATACAAAACTGCCCTAAACAAACACAAGTAAAACCTATTATGAAATATGAACCCCTACAATAATGATGAGTTCAAAAAAAAAAAAGTGATGAGATCTGGGAAAGTCTTTTTGTTCCTAAAGTCTTTCAAATCCATGGCAACAAAAAGTAAATAGCATAATTGGAAAAATTGGAGATCTAGGAAATAGATATTGCTTCTTCTTTTTTTCTTACTTCTTAAAAATTCTGGAAATTTTTTGTTTCATTTAAAAAAAAAAATTCTAACGATTTTTTTCTCTTCAATTTTTTTAATTTTTATTTTATATAAGTTTATAAAATATAAAATTTGGGAAAAACAAAGAAAATCTGGGGAAAAAAGCACCTTCTAACCACCAATAACAAGTCAACAACAAAGAAAATCTGGGAAAAAAGCACCAGTAAAGCAAACAAAACAACACCATAACCAATCTCCTCTGCCAAGGACTTCATCCTCCTCCTTACTTCATTTTTTTTTTTAAAAATAATCCCTGTTTCAGTTGTTGTTTCCATGCTCTGCTTCTTCATTTTCAAAAGTATTTATTTTTGGGTAAATTGGTATGAGTTGTTGTTTCTTGCGGAGATCGATCGATCTCTATCAATTTGGAGATACCCATCGAGCTGCATCTCCATTGCAGATTTACAAAAATAAAAATAAAAATCTGGAGAAGATTGAAGGATGATGAAAGAGAGAGAAGAGAAGATTTTGATCGATGATGAAATAGAGGGCAAAAAATCTACAAAAAATTAAAAAAAAAAAAATCTGGAGAAGATTGAATGATGATGAAAGATAGAGAAGATAAAGATTTTGGTTGAAGAGAGAGGAGAAGATTTTGATTCAATGTTAAAAGATAATGAAAAGAAAAGATAGAAAAAAAAATGAAAAAAAAATGATTTTAGTCCCGGGACTAGTAAACCCACCAGTATAGGTGGGTTTATTTAGTCCCATGTTGATGGGATTATTTGGTACTGTTGGGAGATAAAGTCTCAGTCCTATGCGGTTGCCAAACGTGGGATTAGGACTAAAATAGTCCAATCCCAGTCCAATCCTAGGCGCCAAACACGCCCTGATTGTTTTGCTATTAAATATACAAAGTAGTATGAACTACAAACATTTAATCAATTATAAGTTACAACAATATATATATAGAGTAATGCTACATTGCCCAAATTTGGTGTCCAAATCTGGTGCCCAAATGATGTGGCAACACTTTGAGCCATTCATTTAAATAAAGCAAATCTAATACAATTTAAATGAATGGTTAAAAAGTGTTGCCACATCATTTGGGCACCAGATTTTGACACCAAATTTGGGCAATGTAGCATTACTCATATATATATATATATATGTATATATATAAACTATAATATATTTTAAAATTTATTTAAATATTTTTTTTCCATTTTTCATCTGAGGCTACCGCCTCGCCTCATGAAGGGGTCATCGCCTTGCCTCGCTTTTCGCCTTTTAAAACATTGGATTGTATTGTTGATGATTCGAAAAAATAGTTTTCGGAAATTAGGATACACCATTTGAGTTCCAGGGTACAATCTGACTATATTTGTGTTTCAAAAGTTTCGTTCTTTTATTTTAAAAACAAAGACTTGAATAGGGAATTAGATGAGCTATGTATTTTTATTTTTATTTTCTGTATGATAATATTGTTTGGTTGAACTGGTGAGATGGGAATTGTATTGGTGATGAATTTTATGTTGGAATTGCAGGAGATTAGTGGAACCGCCATATATCGATTCGATTGAGTGGGGCAAATGGCATGTGTTCTGGGTGGACGAGAGAGTTGTTCCCAAGGATCACGTAGATAGTAATTACAAACTAGCATACGATGGTTTCCTCTCTAAGGTATAAATTTTGAAATCTGAAAATGCGCTGAAATTACGCATCCAAATTATCTATTTGATTTTTTTCCATTCATAATAAGGCTATATTGTGGGGTAAGAATGGGGTGGGGGTACCGTATATGTTGAACCATGAGGCTTTGTACGCTTATTAATAGCAATGGATTTTAAGGAGATCGAGTCATTGGGGTGTAGAGCCAAGTCAGATGTGATACAAAGACATGAGTTTTTTTTTTGTCTGTGAGGTTTTAAAGTATTGGGAATTTGGGTTTTGAGAGCCACTTGTGAGAATTTGTAGACTTCATTTCTTGAATAAATTTCTTTTTACCATTTTTCTTCACTGGCCTCACATTTTTTGGTCCCTATAATTTACCTGTATTGTGTTTGAAATTACTTCCATTTTTTGGTCAAACAATGCCTTGGAATAGGTCTGCTAATGAGAATTGGAAATGCCACCACAATCTGTGGTATTATAGATCAAATATCATTTTTGCAACATCATGAAGTGCCACTGTGTCAGATTTTCTTTATCAATGTAAAGTCGGTCACTTCATTAGCAATATTAGACAACTGTATGTGCAAAATAGGGCATTTCGTTTCTTTTAGTAGTAAGAAAATAGTGAAAGGGGCTTTTGTTCGAAAATCGTTTTGGTAGCTTATTCTAGTGGGTATATAAAGAAGTTTGGATTTTTTTTTTGTGATTTTGATACTTGATCATCTTGTTATCTACCAATTAGACAAATTTGTTTCTCGATTATATCGCTGACCCTGATTTCCCCATTATCGAACAGGTACCAATCCTCCCAGGTCATGTTTATGCCATC
Organism: Acer campestre; assembly: GCA_954870605.1. NCBI lineage: Eukaryota > Viridiplantae > Streptophyta > Magnoliopsida > Sapindales > Sapindaceae > Acer > Acer campestre. The sequence goes on along the minus strand of OX940808.1, from coordinate 32,458,939 downwards.
AATGATGCACTATCAGCTGAAGGTGCAGCTGAGGATTATGAGACCTGTCTCAAGCATTTGGTTAAGAGCAACATATTAGCTACATCATCTGCTACAGGGTTTCCTAAGTTCGATCTCATGCTTCTGGGTATGGGCCCGGATGGACACGTAGCTTCGTTATTCCCAGGGCATCCCCTTTGCAAGGAGAATGAGAAATGGGTTACCTTCATCAAAGACTCACCAAAGCCACCCCCAGAGAGGATCACATTTACCTTTCCTGTAATCAACTCAGCTGCATATAATGCACTTGTTATCTGTGGTGCCGGAAATGCTGGTCCAGTGCAGGCTGCATTGGGAAATAGTCAAAATTCCGATGTGCTGCCGGTTCAAATGGTTTCTGCTGAAGAGGAATTTGCATGGTTTTTGGACAAAGATGCAGCTTCAAAGCTGTAGAGTGTGACAATATCTAGCTAATATGAGTGTGTGTGTGGTTTGATCAGTAGAATCTCTGCTTGGATTTTGTAATCTGTGTGACAAGTATGGATTGGTGAAACTTTTCTTCTTGCTTGATGATGGCAAGAGAAAACCATTTGAATAAAACAGGGTTTGATGAATAATGGCTGATTGAATTCACCATGTAAGTATTTAATGTCATGCACTCTTACCTTCTAATCAGATTTTAATTTCATGTTATCTTATTTTTTTTAGGTCTTTATCTAATGAGATTTCAATACATTTTATCTAATTAGATAAATTCGACACGTGGTGTTAGCTATTAATCATCTTCACTGTCCCCGTTATTTAGCTTTGGAAGTACAAAACTTTACTGTTGTCGAAACATGATTACATAATAAAATGTATCACCAGAAGATTTTGAACATGAGCCTCAAATATCTTGATTTCAAAATCACCAGAAGATTTTATCTTACTATTGAGCTAGTCGTTACACAGTACCTCTTAGCTCAAATGGTGTGTATTTATAGTGGGATGTTTTAATCTTACAATGTTGAGATCAAACATTCCTCACCCGTTTGATGTTAAATTTCAAAGAAATTATTATTTCTTTCTGACATCATTGTTAATCCACAATTGAAATTAATGGCTAGGATGCATTTAAGTACATATAAATTTATATGTGTGAATAAATATGTAGTAAAGGGGATATATATAAATTATATTATAACTTTGGATAGAAGAATGACTTTAAAAGTTAGAAAACCTGAATTGTATTGTATAGATTATTGAACATTAATTGCATTCATTTTTGTGCATAAACAAATAAATTAGAGTGGGTTTCAAAATTGAAAAGATTCATAAACGCAAAAAACTTGTCTTGTCTTGGAAGCAATATGTATGCTTTATCCAAGAAGATAAGTCTTGTAATAATAAAACAAAACTCATGATTTTCAAGCATGGTTGAGACTTGAGAGTTGAGAGTGAGTGGCCTCTAAAAGTCGAATATTTTCTTTTGGTGTTTGTTTAGTGTATTATATTGGGATCTTCCAATTAGATGAGATTCATAAGACTTGTTATTATACTTTCCAAAAAAAAATAGTCTAATATATTTCAATGCATGATTTCTTTTTCGATTGGTGTCAGATTTAAAACAATAAATAAATAATTAAAACTTTACTTCAATTTTACTCAATTTGATATGAATAAATTTTATATGCAAGATATTTTATCGTTTACCCAAGAGATCAACCTTAATTGATTGAACTAGCCAATGTAGTCAAATTGCCAATTAGCTCTTGATTAGTTGAGACAAAATCACAACTCCTACATCATTAACATATATTAGCATGAGCTTCAAAAACATTAACATGACATGAAAAGTAAAGTAGTGCACTCCAAGTCCAAGTCATAAGGGAGCATGAGATTATGAGACATGCTTTGGTGTGTTGTCATTGTCTCATAGAAGATTGAGCTCAATTTGGTCTTCATTTCTTTCTCTTCAATCCTTTTCATGATTGTGTTAGATGAGTGCACAGAAAATAATATATATATATATATTAGCTTACCAATATTTTTGTAGGGCATTTGCTATCATCATGTTCTTCCTAAAAAAAATATGTTACTATGAAAAGAAAAGAAAACATGGTGATCTCCATGCTTGTAGCAAAAATCTTTTTTGGGTGTGATCCTTTTGTTTTGGTCTATATGTAAGGACGAAATTAGTATACGAAACGGACCATTTTTTTTTTTTTTTTTTTTTTTGAAGTATGAAACAGACCAAACTATATATATATAATATGAATCTAATTATTTTCAAATGAATGGTAGTCCATAATTCATTATTTTAAGTTCTTTTTAATTTGATTTTATACCAACTTTGGTGAAAAAAAAGAGAGGATTGAATGGTTTAGTTAGTATGTTTATAAAATTGGTTATTAGATAGATAGTTTAACTAAGAAGATATCTTCTGATTAAATTAGAAATCTCAAATTTATTTTAACATTTTTATAGATAAAAATTCTTTCATGGTTACTGTGCACACTTTTTTGCAACACCTAAACTCTTTTTTACATTTAATTTTCGTGTTGTTTCCTTTTTCTCTTTATCTTTTGCTTGTCCAAATTCACACCGCGCCTAATTTTGTTGACTCATAATTTGTTCTCATTTATTTATTTGTTTCCAAAAAGTAAAAACTATTGAAAGATACATTGGTAATTGCTTGGGTATTGACCAGTCAGTACCCAAGCCATACTGACCACACCAAACCATCCAATGAGGTATTATCACGTGGCAAAACTCTTTTGTTTTTTTCATTTTTTTCCTTGTTTTTGGTTACGTGGCAAGCAATGAGTAGTGTGGTCAGTACCCAAACATTATCCAGATACATTTGGAAACCAATTCACTTTTGCTTTTTGTAGCTTCCCAATACTGTTTGGTATCAACTTAATAAATACACAAAAATTAAAGCAATGACCAAGACATCTCAATTTCTCCTAATTATTTACCTAATTTTTCTAGTAATCTCAATTAACATGACAAGTTTAAGTTTGTTAAAATCAACATTGTAACTTTGTTCTAGTGATATTTTTAGTAAAAATCAACATTGTAACTTTGCTTGATAAAAAATGTTTTATGGTTTTCATCCTAAACTTGATGAAATATAGATGAATGTAAACATAAACTTCTCTGAATGAGTTCTCATAAGATTTGATTAAAACACATCAATTCTTTTCGAATCATAGACCACTAATGTTAAAAATATTTTTGATTTGACTTAAATATAAACATTTCACTACAAAAAGTTAAATGAAATCCGTAATGAATTTTGAAACTGATTATATTCATATGTAATTAACTTGAAATTCATTAGAGGTCAATAAACTGACCTTTTAAAAAAAAAAATATATTACAATAATTTAAGGTTTGTGGTGAGGGGAAAGACTCGAACCCATAATCTAATCTTGTGGTGTACCCAATGCGTCAGTACCCAAAGCATACTAACCACCCATATCCATCCAATGGGGTGTTGCCACGTGGCAAAACTCTTTCATTTTTTTCAATTTTCTCCTTACTTTTGGATTATGTGGCTATCAACTAATGGATGGTCAGCACTTTGGGTACTGACTGGTCAGTACCCAAGTGTTGTCCAAATTTATATATTGCTTTATTTATTTGTCTTGCACTATCTAGTTTCTTGAAACTTGTATAGAAGAGTTTTTTTTTTTTTTAATTTTTTTGGGTGTGGATAATTATATCTTTAAGAAAAAGCTTTAATATAGATGAAGAAATTAAATTATCATTAAATGTAATACTAGCAGTAGCAATAGCAATAGCAATAGAATTAGTGGTGGTAATAGCAAAACTCATGCATAGAGCTTTGTACTATTCACTCATTAGTGTTTGGTGGACCAAAAGCAATAATTTTGTAAATATGATTGACATCCACAATAGGGACAAAGTTATCATCAATTGTCTGAACCAATTCAACTTTTGACTGAATTTGACACTTTTTTTTCTAATTCATTCATGCCTATGGGTGTTAATGTGTTATCCTATTGTATAAGAAATTTGTAATGATTAATTAATCTTATGATTAATGAGTAGTAATTATGATTATATGATCTTTAAAGTAAAAAAATTATACTTTATTTATACTTCCTCTATAAAGTACACACTTTGTTCTCTCTATTTAGTAAATATATCACTTAATTAAACGGTTATATTATTATGGATTATGTTATGTCACATGTTATTATGTGGTTGCTAAATTATTTTTATTTTTATTTTGTTCTGTAAATTTAGAAATTTATACAACTTTATTTTATTTTTTATTTTTAAAATTTTAAATCTAACATATATTAATTGCTTAATAACATTCTTTATCATTGTTTTAAGGTTATTAGAGATCAAAATTAGTAGGTGCATCAGGACATTCCATCATTTTTAGTTTATAAAATTTAATAAATATTTTATTTTATAATTTTATTGATATGGTTGTGATAAATTTATTGATGAACCGATCAACTTCTTTATACTTGGTGCGAAATACAAGAGATGTTAATATTATTAATCCTAGGACATAACTATAACACTTCTAATTGTCTTTATTTGTTATTAAAGTAATGTAAAACTTGAAGTCTAAGCAAGTATAATAGAATTGATAAATATATATATATATATTTACAATATAAATATAGATATTAATAGTATATTGTCACAGTAGAAGTAAACGAAACTTGCTTGAAATTCTACCTAGAAGAATAATAATGAAGAAACAATGTAACAACACACCTAGACAAGACACCACTCAATGAAATATTGCAACATCGAGGAAAAACTTGTATGGGATAATCTCACTGCCATATCTGGTGAAACCTTCCGATGAAATTAGATCATATATAAATAGTTTATATTGGAAACATAAATAATATCATATATGTCTTAATTTCCTTGGACAGTAACAACACGTCCCACACAAGTTTTCTCTACAAGAAGTTGGTGAGTTTGTGCCAAATTCACCCACCCACTCACAACATGAAAATTAGAAAAAAAAAATTTAAAATTAGTTTCATCTAATCATATATTATTGAAAATCACGTGATGAGTATACAACTATTTGTGGTCAATGAATAATAGTGATGATTTGGTGTGTTCGATCCATCTAAATTTTTCTTTTTACATGGACTTCCCATATTGTTTCTAATTTACTATTTTGCTAAGGATATTAAAAGGATTGTGTTATGGCGCAATTAAAATTGTAAAAGTAAATAAAAACATCTATGTATGCTTTAAATAACAATACGTGGACGAGATGATATTGGTCTATGTGATAAAACCCTTAACACCTACATCTTAAGGTTATGGGTTCGAATCCCCTCTTCTCAAAAAGTGTAATACTTAACAAAAAATATAAAATAAATGAATAAATAAATAAATTATCTGAGTTTATATGTTAATTTGTGAAATAATCTTTCTAAGTTTATTTTCTCTGTTGTGGATTCAGATCTGTTTTGTCTTTGGTTTGGTGTGCGGTTTCTGACGCTAATCGTTTGGAGATTGGGTGTATACGTAATTGTGTGGATGATCTTTTGATCCTTTGGTGCTTTGGTCTTTGTGGTTGCCCGGCTAGGGCTCTAGTTATTAAGAGTGTGGTTTGGTCGTCTCAAGCTCTTGGTTGGATCAAAGTTAATACGGATGGTGCCGTATTGAGTTCTCCAGGCATTGGGGGTTGTAGAGCTTTTGTGAATGGTTGTTTTGTTGTCCCTCTTTATCAAGTGTTTGTGTTTGAGGCTGAGCTTCTTATGGCATCGATGACCATTAATTATGCTTCGAAGTATGGGGGTGTCAGATCTGACTTGAGAGTGACTCTTCTTATATGGTTCAACTGCTTTCTTCTCGCTCAGAGCAGGTTCCTTGGCGGGTTTGGCAGGCTTAGCAGTGGTGTTACTATTAGATTTCACAAATGGGGTTTCAGGTGTCTCATATTTTTAGGGAGGGAAATCAGATTGCAGATGCTCTTTCTAAGCATGCTTTAGGGCTGGAGATTGATGATTGGTGGTTCTCCACTCCATCTTTATGCTCTTTGTTGGTTGGCAATGACTGCATGTGTCAGGAGTTTTTTCGATTTTCCTGATGTTTTTAGTTTCTATTTAGTGTGGCATGCGTGTCACTGTTTTGGTTGGGGCTATTTCTCCTTAGTTTTTGTGCTTTTTAAGCCTTTGTTACTCTTTATTGTTTTATTTTCTCATTTATTTAGATGTATACTGCCTAAGGGGGTTTTCATTATAAGATCGCTTGTGATGTTTTTTTCTCTTAGGTCAATCCAATTTTTTTTAAAAGTTTTTTTTTCCTCTATATTTATTTTAAATTCATTTAATTGGAATCATAGTTTAGTTAATAACTCTTAATTTCATAATAATTTTAATTATGAGAAATTTGCAAATTTAATTGAATGTAGTTTACAAAAGTCAAATATAGTTAGCAATTTTAAAAAAGATCCTTTTTTTCTTTAAAAAAAAAAGAAGATGATCGTTTTTGAACGGTTTAGGACCAATAATAACACAATCTTACCAAAAGATCGTTCACTAACACAGAGTCACATATATATATATATATATTATCATGTAAAATGTATGAAGTGCACGAATGAATCACAGAACATACATGTGAGTCACGAATGGATCACGAAACATGATGTGAAAATTAAAAATGGATCACAGAACATGCATACGAGCCATTAATGGATTATATATATATATATATATTTAATGGAAACATGAGAGATTGCACCTCAATTTAGAGGCTTTTAAGACCGTCTTGACAATAAGTGATTTTTGAAAACTATGTTTTGTTATAAATACATTTTCTTAAAAAAAAAAAAAAAAAATACCAAATGTGTTAAAAGCGCCCCGGGAGAGTAGCCATTTTCTCTTAAAATAATCACCGTATTAAGATTCATTAAACCATTACTTTCATGTGAAAACATTAAATTAGAGGATACCACAGAAAAAAAAAAAAAAAAGAAGTTAATTTCCAACATTAAATTCTTGGCTAACTAAAACATTTAGAAGAAATAATAATAATAATAAGAACGACAAATTCATTGTTCATAGAATATAATAAGACTATTTCTTTCCCTTTCTTATCAACTTTTTAATATTCAAAACACAATTGAATCTCAATATTAATTATAGAGTAATGCTACATTGCCCAAATTTGGTGCCCAAATCTGGTGTCCAAATGATGTGGCAACACTTTTTAACCATTCATTTAAATTGTATTAGATTTGCATTATTTAAATGAATGGCTCAAAGTGTTGCCACATCATTTGAGCACCAGATTTGGGCACCAAATTTGGGCAATGTAGCATTACTCTTAATTATATTATGCTTAATATTTATCCTTTTTTTAGGAAGTTTCATTAAAAATGCATTATTTTTTCCAAAAATATTTATCTAAAAAAAAAAAATTAAAAGCTTTTTTCTTAAATGGTCAATGATTTACGAATTGGGAATGGTGTATACTAATTAATCAACAATTAAATTATTCTCAAGTGCAGACCTAGATTGCATAATCAATTATTCAAGTCTTGAAATTTATGAGAAATACAATCATGTTTATTAATTAGTAATGAAAATTAAAGAAAATCAAGTGTTATTGAAAAGGAAATCATGAAAGATAATCAAGTTTAATTTCCAATAAAAATTTAATTTTAGATTTCCCAAGGAACTTAATTACAAAGATTTTTAATAAAACCACTGACGACACTCACAGAATTTCATTATAACGGTTTTTAGTAATCACGATAATAACAAATCAAAAATTAAATTTCCCGATTTATAATAGTTCATAAAACCAATATTCTTTGATATGAAAACCATCCAAATTGTCAAGCTAGTCACGTAAGTCACGAAATCGAACAAAAAGATCATACCCAATAAATTTCATTAGTCTTTTCAAAAATAAAAATAAAAATTTCATTAGTCAATTAACCAAAAGCGTGACCAAAACCTTTTTTTTTTTTTCAGTCAAGAAACGACGTCGTAAGCATGCAAGACAAGGCTTACATATACGATGTATCTCCTTATAGAACCTAGACTCTAGAGAGAGAGAGAGAGAGAGAGAGAGAAAACAAAGAAAAAAAAATTCCAAGAGAGAAGAAAGTAAAAGTAAAAAATAAAATTGTTTTAAATCACAAAAAAAAAAAAAAAAAAAACAAATCACCAACCGCTGCAGTGTTTCACAAGTAGGAGTAGAAGCTGAAGAAGAAGAAGAAGAAGAAGAGAGACTGAGAGAGCGAGAGAGGCGTGCATTCCTGTGATTTCCGCTTCCCCAATCAATGTTTTTACTCCTTCTCTCCGAAGACGACGGTGGCAGCGCTCCTACCGGAATCCAACTCGGCGGAGGCGGTGGAGGATTCTGGTCGGGATTGATTACGACGACGAAGGTGGCCTCACGTTCTTTTAACTCAACATCTGCCGCAGTCGCCGTCACGGCTCTCACTGGACTCGTCGTGATTGCTGCCGTGTTTTACTCCACCGTTAGGTAAATGAAACCCTAGCAGTTGCAGTTGTTCTAGTAGTAGTAGTAGTAGAAAAAACAGAAAAGAAAAAACTCAAAAAATCGAAGATATAATAGAGAAGTTAGTAGCAGTAGTAGTAGTAGATGAGAGCTCTAAAACGGAGTCACACTTCGTCGTCGTCTTCAAATAACTCTTCACCGCCGTCGTCTTCGCCGTCGTCGGCGTCGTCTTCATGGATTCATTTGCGTTCGGTTCTATTCGTTGTCACTTCTTCCTCTCCAGCTTCCTGTTCTTCTTCTGATCGGTGAGTCTCTCTCTCTCACAACACACTTTTTTTTTTAATTGAATTCAGATTCCGTTGATTTTGTAGTCAATGAATGCTTGACTAGTTTGATTTAGATCTTGATCTCAGGTCTCAGTTTGTGTTTTTTTTTTTTTTTTTTTTTTTTTTTTTTTTCACTTTTCGTTTCCGTTTCGAATCCGATTGTTAGCTCACTTAGTTGTGTTGGGATAGCTACTTCGTTTCAGGAAAACTATATCTTGGATCTATTTTCAATTTTGTGATGATCGAGATCAATCTGGTACCAAATATTATGTAGATGGTTGATGCTGTTTGTTACTTAAATTTATTAAGATAGACAGTGTAATAGCTTACTGAATTAAAAGCAACCAGAACTAAGGGAGTGTGGAAATGGAAATTATCAAATTAATGTGTACTTAGGGAGTGTGCAGAGGAAAGGAAATATGATTATTTCTGGTGACTGGATTGAATCTTACGGGTATGGGTTTGTAAGGAAATTAATGTGTATAGTTGTATACTTAATGGGTATGGATTCAAGCCCGCAACGTCGCTTTCCCTCCTCTCTCTGTCGTTCTCTCTGCAAGACAGGATTTTGAGCACTTGCCCATGGTTACAATTTCTAATTTGTATGGAATCATTGATTTGATTAGTTTTAATCCTGGTCAAGAACTATGGCTTTGTGTCTAGATTAATCACTTTGATTTGGTTTTTCTTGGCCTGCCTTCTTTTTTCATTGTGTTTAAGGTTTAAAGGCTGAAATCCTCGAGGATTACTTATACCATTCGGTGTCTATAGTCTGTCTGCCATTCTGGGCACACCTATTGTGGAGGGTTGGAGACCTTTGTGAATTTTATTTAAAACTAAGTTCAATCTACAATTCTACACGGATATGCTTATTCGAACCTTTTTGGAAAAAAATTCATTACGTTTAGATCCGTGATTTGAATTCCTAGTGTTCTGAGATGCTAGGGACTTGTGGCTGCTATAGACTTGTGTATGTGTTTGAGTTGTCTTCCTTATTTGGCCTTACTTCCTAATGAGGCACATAGTATTTTGAACTTCTTGACAAATAAATAAGAAAGGAAACTGGAGAATTTGTCTTTGTTATTTTTATGAGAGGTGTTTCTGTTGCTAGCTTCTCCACAAGTTTGCTATGGTTTGGGAACTACTAATTTCTATTTTGAACAAAGATAGAACTATGAAACTCTGTTGAGCTCCATATTAGTTAAATTTTACCTTTCAGTTTCCAGATTAATACACTATAGTAGTTAGAATCGCATAGATGTCTTTATTTTATGACGGCTTAATATTTCTAATTTGATTGCATTCACAGTTGTGACTTGTGATATTATGGGCTTTGTATGTCTATTTTAGGTGGTTTCAATTCATGGCTGGCTTTTCCATCTCAGGATTCTAATTTCTAACTTTGTCTGCTTTTCATTTTCAGGGGTCGTCTCAAATCACCATGGTCTCGCAAGAAAAGAAAACAAGCTCTTTTCGCTCACCGATGGAGAAGTTTGTTTACATCAAAGGGAAAATTCCGTGATGGTGGGGTTAAGTTCTTGAAGAAAGTTCGCAGTAGGGTGGGTTACCATTCCAATTTACCTGTTGCATTATTTCAAGTTTTGCCTTCCTATCAGTTGAATATTTATCTCCCATATTTGCGATGTATAGGGTGTGGATCCGAGTATCAGGGCAGAGGTTTGGCCATTCCTTCTTGGAGTGTAAGTATATTTGAACCTAATTTTATCGTTGTTGTAACATTTTTATCATTTGGGTGGTTTTCCTTATTTGGTAGAGAATTTGATTGGCCTCGAACCATTCACGTTTAAATTCCTATTTGATGACTGAAGCTATTTTTTCCACCAACAGCTATGACTTGAACAGTTCCAAAGAGGAAAGAGAGATTATAAGAAATCAGAAAAGGTAATTTTAACAAACTAATCTCAAAATTATCAGTGTAATGTTCCTTTCCGCCAGACTGCATTATAGATGAGTTTGTGGTTTTTACCCCACAAAAATGATTCTTTTGATTCTAATCTTTCACCTTTTTTGGCTTTCTACTTTATTGACATTCTGTCTTAATCTGTGAATGCAGAAAGGAATATGAGAAGCTCCGCAGAGAGTGCCGGCGGCTACTCAAACACAATAATGGGAGTTTTAAGTTGAAAGACATTGGTGGAACTGGCTACAATGGAGACAGCGGAAGTGTTATTCAAGATACAGATACTTCAAGTTCTGAAGATGTGGTTAGTGCCAGGGAGTCTCTTTCTAGCGAGGATAGCAATCCAGATGCTGATTACTCTGATGATCCCTCCAGTGCAGTGTTAGAAGGAGATGATGGGTCAAGACGAATCACAAATGTTGATTCCTCAGCAGTAAACTCGGAGTCTTCCGACTCTGAATCCTCGGAAGACCCTGAAGTGAATCAGGGTTTCCCCTCTTCAGAAGGTAGGGAAGAGACTGATCCCGATGAGTCTCCCAAAGAGGACATGTCTCCCAAAAACACAGAAGTCCGGTCAAAGCTACGTGCAACTGAAGATTTTTCTACTTGGCAGCGGATCATTCGCCTTGATGCTGTGCGTGCCAATGTTGAATGGCAGCCATATTCTCCTTCTCAGGCTGCAGTATCAGAAGGTAGGGCACGGCGTTCTGCAGAGGCAGTTGGGTTGAAGGATTATGATCATCTGGAACCCTGTAGAATTTTCCATGCTGCACGACTAGTTGCCATTCTTGAAGCCTATTCACTCTATGACCCGGAAATTGGTTACTGCCAAGGGATGAGTGATCTACTTTCTCCGATAATTACTGTGATTACTGAGGATCATGAGGCTTTCTGGTGTTTTGTCGGTTTTATGAAGAAGGCTCGGCATAATTTTAGGCTCGATGAAGTGGGTATTCGAAGGCAACTGAATATCGTATCCAAGATAATAAAAACCAAAGACTCTCACCTTTACAAGCACTTGGAGAAGCTCCAGGCCGGAGATTGCTTCTTCGTTTATAGAATGGTGGTGGTACTGTTTAGGAGGGAGTTGACATTTGAACAGACGCTTTGCCTCTGGGAGGTAATGTGGGCAGATCAAGCAGCCATCAGAGCTGGGATTGGAAAATCTGCATGGAGCCGGATAAGGCAACGAGCTCCTCCAACGGATGATCTGTTGCTGTACGCGATTGCAGCTTCAGTACTGCAAAGGAGGAAACTGATCATAGAGAAATATAGCAGCATGGATGAGATTTTAAGAGAATGCAACAGCATGGCAGGGCATCTTGATGTATGGAAGCTCTTAGATGATGCTCATGACTTGGTGGTCACACTCCACGACAAGATCAAAGCATCTTGTAGATGAAGGCCTACTTCTTCACTAGTGTTGTTTACGTTAAACTAATTTATGTGCTTCAGATCTTTTTCCAATCATTCCAACTCCTGCACTGCTCAAAACAAGCCAAGCTGCTCGCTGAGACAAATGTGGCAGTAAACTTGTTTGAAAGGTAATTTAATTTCCAGTTTTCAGCATACCGGACAGATTGATCATCACATCACATCGCTAGTAGACCTATATTACAAATTGATGTACAATATTGGTGAGGCATGTTAAAAAGTTTTATGATCTGAATATGATCACCATAAAAAAAAAAAAAAAAAAGATTTTGTTTTATTTTCTTTCCTCGTTTACTATTATTGTTATTGTTTAAATGTGGCATGATAAGTCCAAGGGAATATTTGAGAAAATCCTTGGTGCACCGGAGTTCATTGTTGAGTGGTTAGCACCTTACCACCGAAAATGTGACATTCTACATAATTCATTGTTACATTTTACACTGGCATGTTACGTTTTTAATTGTCTGGTACACTATTAAACAGTGCACGTGCACAATGAAGATTTTCTCATATATTTGATAGTAGCTTCAATGGCGTAGATTTCTCAGATATTTGATAGCTTCAATGGCATTGAATTCTCCTTAATTTTGGCTTAATGGAGGGATACATATAGCGTGAAAGGTAGGCAGAAGCATTTACTACAAGAGAGATTTTTGATAGAAATTTAATACAATTTTAAATATCGTTTGGCACTCTTGCGGTGTTCAAGTTTAAGACATAAAAAAATAAAAATAGAAAAATCTTTTATTTATTCTTATGAATGACTTTATTTATTTATTTATATATATATTTTTTATTTTTTATTTTAAGATAGATTCCGCTCTATAATTTGAAGCTATGTTTTTAAAATCTCTACTCATATTACAACAAAACATTTTATGAATATATTAAATTATGAATAATGTTTTTATGTATTATTTAGTTTATTAATTATTTATAATTATATATATATATTTGAAACAATTAGTGTTGTACATAATATTCGCTGAGATGACACATCACCAGACAACATGAACCAATTTCACAAAGTATCAGTCAAAGGACGCGTAAGCATCCCACGTGGACAGGCCATCTGCTACGCATCCCACGTGGATAGGCCATCTGCTGTCAGCACATCACTAATGAAGAAACAGACAAGGCTAGCAACGCCGAGTAAAATCGAGCAAGCCGAGTAGAAGACCATGTTTGTTCGGCTTTATTCAGTATAAACATAAAATGATCACATTATGGGTTTCTCCACCATATACAAGTTAAACAGCTGTGACAGTCAATTACGGGTCAACCACATGACCACTAGGAGTCCAACAAGGAAACAAACAAATCTTCTCTCCAAGATATCAGGCTATCAGAGTCCAAAGCAGATTTGGAGTCAAGAGCATCAAACACGTGATAAATACCAAATAGGAAAAGAGTCCTAAAACTAACTCTGTACTCTTTTACTTGTACATCACGATTCAAAACCCTAACGACACCATGTATAAATACACCTGCAAAATACAATAACCGGGGGGGGGGGGGCGGTGTCGTGAAAATCTTAGTAAGAAAGAGAGAGACCAGAGTGTGTATTATTCAACAAAGTAGTGGATTTGACTCAATTGCTAAGGTAACAACCCGTGGACGTTTCTCCGATCATCGGAGTTTTACCACGTTTCTTGTCCTCATCATTATTTACTTTTGTTACATTTTTTATTACATCTATATTTGCAGGTTTGACTAACTTAAACCGTTGATTGGTTGATTGTCGAGAAATCACCGACAACAATTGGCGCTAGAAGAAGGGGCACTACAGGACTAAACTCTACGATCTCTTGTGAAACAATGGTTGGCGAAGGAGATGACAGCAATTCCAGACACAGTTAAGAATTACTAGACGGCGCATTATGAGACAGCACTCTTAACGTCACGGAGGTCTCCCTAACGGTCGAGAATCAATCAATGGCCGTGGCTGGTATTCAGCAGTTCCCTCCCACTAGCAAGGAAATCGCTCAGTGATTTCAGGAGTCTCTGCAACAACTTATGTCCAATGCGGCTAAACAAGGGGTTATCCTTTCTACTACGAAGGCTTAACTTTGCCGAACCAGTAGCAAGGCAGGTTACACTCCATAATAGTTGTCCCAACACTAGATGCACCATTAAAGATGGGTCGAAACCCGTCAAACCAGTCGGAAACCTTATCGGAAAGACAGGCTCGGGCCTTAGGGCCTAAGGAGGATGAGTGCCCCCACAGAGTATGATTTCGATCAAGCGGAACAAGGTCAAGATCGACCCGGTAGGCGTACCTACCGGAGAGGTCGGTCATCGTCATCTGAAGAAAGTGACTGGTATCATCGTCGCAAATGTCAAAGCAGAACCATCCGACTGCACAGACTGGACCGTTGAGCCTGAAAATTGGATTTCAAGGAACAAAGACCGAGATTAACCATCAATTAAAGCTTTAATCCTAATGGAAAGCCAGAAGGAGACAGAGACATGCTCATACAACGTTTGACCCGAGAAGTGGAGAACAACCGGTGGCAGATGGATACCCTAGTCCCTAGTTAGGCGTTACGGACACAAAGACCTATCAAACGACGAATCAGGTAGCCTTTTTACCAATTGCGTCCTCCGAATGCCCTTCCTGGAAAAGTTTAGAATGCCACACATGAAGCAATTCAAAAAAGACATGGATCCGAAAGAACACGTCAAGAGATATAAAAGTGTCATGGCCCTAATACATTCACCACGACGCTTTGCTATGTCTCAACTTCCTATAGACACTCGGGGATTTAAGTTCTCGATGGTTCAGGAGGCTGCTAGCTGCAAGCATTAGTAGCTTCAACGAGTTAAGCAATGCGTTCTCAAGGCAGTTCCTCGGGAATGTACATAGAAAGAAGTCGGTGGCTCATCTGTCCTAAATGAGTCGCTCAAGAAGTACATGAGAAGATTCAGTCAAAAAGTGTCAAAAATCAGAAGCACAAATGACGAAGCCATCATCGTAGCGTTCATTAACAACTTACAGAATGACCAGCTATCTTTTGATCTGAGAAGAGCCCGCCTAATCAGTTATGTAGAGATGATGGACATGGTTGGGGGTACGCGCTGGCTAAGGAAGAAGAAATTGCAACGGGCGGGTACTTTGTACATGGTGGGTGACCATAGGGACCCAAAGCCAAGGATAATGTGTCCAAAACTAAGAACACTCAGAACCAGAAAAGGAGATAAGAAGAAGAACAAAACTTAGGACGGTTGGGACGGTCGGGACGGTCGGGATAGTCATCATAATTATGACCCAAATATCGACCAAGCATATCAGAGGTTTCAGGGAAAGTTCACGAACTACACCCTGCTGAAGAAAAATCAGGAGGAAGTACTTGCAATCTTAGAAGAAAAAAACATGTCAAAAGAATCTCTTAGGCAATCATATTTTGCTTGGAGGGATACCACGAAGTACTATCGTTTTCACCAGGAGAATGAACATGAAACCTCCAAATGTTTCCAACTTAAGGACCACATTGAGACCCTTATCCGAGAGGGACACTTGAAAGATATTGTCCTAAAGAAAGCCGAGAAAACGGATGGGAACCGAGATAACTGGCAGGAGAATCGGGGAAAAAAGCTGAGCCCAAAGAAAACTGAAGATGAAGGAGTGATAAACACCATCTTTAGTGGGCCAGAAACTGGAAAAAGCAATAGAGAAAGGACGTAGGAAATCCAGGAAGCAATGGAAGCTAGAAGAGACCTCAATGCAAATTCTATCAAGCCTAACTCGAAGAGAATAAAGGAAGGCTGGGACCTTATTATATTCACTGAAGCCGACTCACACGGTGTAGATTTTAGGCCAAATGATGCACTAGTCATAAGTGCTCGGATCGGTCATAGAGAAGTTCAGACGATCCTGATCAATAATGGAAGATCGGCGGACACTTTAAGTGCAGAAGTGTATGACCAGTTAAGACTAGATAGGAAAGACCTACAACCTTTTCATGCCCCACTTCGAGGGTTTGGTGGAGTAGAGGTAAGGTCCCTAGGTACAGTAAAACTGCCAGTTAAAATTGGAAAGGCCCCCTGTTAGAAAACGGTATTGCTTGACTTTGTGGTCGTGGACATAAAGAATTGGCCATACAACGCTTTGTTGGGCCAACCATTCATGAACAAGGCTAAAGCAGTAACGACCACCTACACCCTAATGATGAAGTTCCCAACAGAATACGGGGTAGGTATGGTCAAAGGGTCGCAAGAGATGGCACAAAGAGCAAATTGTTGGTACCTAGGTTTACAGATTGCGCAGCGGAAGGGTTTTTAAAATTTTTAATGCAATCATAAACTAAACCTATTTGTACAGTAATAATTGAAAATAATTAAAGAAGGTGAAACGATTTCATACTTACGTAGGAGGCTCATTCACTTTAATTCGATCTGCTCTTAATTTGAACCACTTGATCTTCCTCGCTATCTCCCAGAACTGGCAACGGCGTGTGGGCGCGTCACGGTACTCAGGAACTTGAATGGAGGTAGAAAAAAAAAAAGGAACTCAACAAAACAATTTTTTTTATTTTTTCTTTTTGTGTGCCGCACCATTGTTTCTATTTTCTTCTTTTGTGTTTTGTTTGTATGTCACCGATACAACACATAAAAATCAAACTTTAAAATAACATATATCATATATATATTTTAAACTTAAACTAATTAATAAAATCTTTTTAGATATCGAATATCTTTTAAAGATATTAATTAATTAATTTGATTTAATTTGAATTCATAACTATTTTAAATTCAAATTTAAATATTTAATTAAATGAAAATAAAATAATCAAATTATCTTTTCTTCATTCAAAATTAAATATCAATCAACACCCTCCATCTAATGATTAATTACACAATTAAATAATCTAATTATTTAATTAACATAATCATTAATATTCATTAATTGAATAATCACATTATTCAATTAATTCCCGAATAGACACGTGTCACTTTTGTAACATAATTAATTGGACAATCAAATTAATTAACTGTGACCCTTGTTATCTAAATCGATCGGGCTAGCAAGGGGACCTAATGGACCCACAATATTTTGAGCTCCAATAATCCTTAGAAATAAATAATTATACTATTTAATTAATATTTCATGATTATTAACTTTGGTGTTATTCCACTAAAAACCCGAAGTTGCACTCTCTCAACTGTAGGCGTTTTTACACAAACCAATAATTCTTGGTGTTCATCGATATAGCTATTACATATGGTATAATCCTCCACATGTAGTTCATAATTTAGAGCTGGGTCATAATGTTTGTTAAACCCCTCTAATTATATCTTTCCATTAAGTACCATTGATTCTCTAATGAACAATAAATCCTACATTCCTTACGGAATTAGGAGGGCGCTCATATTGTTCAAGCCCCGAATCAACCCTTAAGGAAACTACTATCTACTTCTCACAAGAAGGAGTGGATTCCACTATTGTGTGCGGACCTTCCTAGCCACAAGCCAAACTGTGATTCCAACATACGAAGTTATTGACCGGGAATGCAACTCCGATCTCACCCATGGTATATCAAAAACCATGATCTAACCTGAAGGAGTCGATAAGACACTCAGGATTAAGATCACCCATATATAGCCATCATTTGTTGATATATATGAATTTCATCTTTTAACGGATCTTGGTGAGAGATTCATATAGATCATGGCCTAGTCATATATGATCAAATCATATAAGGTGCCTCCATTCTCATATCTCCATATGAATGATCTAGGATAAGATCACTGTACATTACGGAATGGACCGCAACTGTAGATTGACCACAAATAAAGTACCTAGCTTTATTTTCTATCTACGGAGTCTTTAGATTGCTTCTTTTAAACTGAATCTATCTGTATATGACATTCATATACTCGGTTTGAAATTACATTCGGCAATCTTGGATGTTAAGTACACATGTTATTATAAATATATGAGACAATTTGAATGAATAAACTACTTATTTTATTTCTTGTTCAATTCACATTTACAAACTGCGAGCTTTAGGGCAAAAACCCCAACACAAATCTCTCAGTTTACAAGGACAAAGAAGATAAGGAAGCTTACCAAGTATGTGTGATCTTGTCATCCGAGCATAACATGGACAGATCAGAAGATCAGGCAGAAGTACTTGAAGGATTCAAGCTTGACCCAAGAGAGGAACCCGAAGCTAAAAAAAGATAAGCCGACAGAAGATGTGATCCTAGATAGCAACGAGCCGACCAAAGTTGTCAAGGTGGGTGCAAATTTACATGAAGCATTAAAGTCGACTTAACTTGCTTGCTAAGGGAGTATAAGGATATGTTCACCTGGAGCCATGAAGATATGTATGGGATAGATACGAAGGTGATATCACACTATCTAGCCATCGACCTAGAATTTCGACCAGTGGTACAGAAAAAAAGGTGGCTGTTCAACCCAGAAAAAAGTGCGGCAATTAAGAAAGAAGTGGAAAAACTACTAGCTGCATGGTCAATAAGAGAATTCAAGTACCCCCGGTGGGTAGCCAATGTGGTAATAGTCAAGAAGAAGAATAATCAGTTGAGGATATGCGTTGACTTCACATATTTAAACAAAGCTTGCCCGAATGATAGTTTTCCTTTACCAAGAATAGACCAATTGGTGGACGCCACTATGAGCCACGAGCTACTTAGTTTTGTAGATGCTTACTTAGGATAGAATCAAATTCAGATAAATAAGGCAAATGAAGAAAGAACGGCGTTTACCATAGACCATGGCCTATATTGTTACATGGTAATGCCATTCGGTCTGAAGAATGTTGGAGCAATATATCAGATGTTAGTAAACATGATATTTGCTCGGTAAATCGGAAGAAACATGGAAGTCTACATGGATGACATGCTGACTAAAAGTGTCACGGCAGAAAAACACACATCGGACCTATGAGAAACCTTCAATGTCCAGAGAAAATATAAGATGAAGCTTAACCCAAGCAAATGTGTGTTCGGTGTACCATCAGGAAGGTTTTTGGGCTTCCAAGTTCACCAAAGAGAGATCGAAGTAAACCCTGACAAAATCGAGGCTCTAGCGGACATGGTCTCACCAAAGACATTGAAGGAAGTACAAAGGCTGTCCGGATGTCTCGCTTTGCTTAATCGATTCATATCCAAATCAACAGATAAATGTGCTATGTTCTTCAAAGCAATAAAGAAAGGAAAAGGGCTCAAGTGGAGTGAAGAATACGAAAAATCCTTTTAAAAACTGAAAGAATACCTGGGACGAGTGCCAATTCTCTCAAAACCAATAGTCGGGGAAAACTTGTATCTGTACCTATCCCTCACGGAAGTGGTAACCAGTTCAGTGCTGATTCGGCTAGATGGAGGAGTACAAAAGCCCGTGTATTATACAAGCAAAGCATTGTTGCCAGTCGAAACAAGATATTCACTGGTATAGAAAATGGCCCTCACATTGGTCACGGCAGTAAGGAAGCTAAGTCCGTTTTATTTTCAGGCGCACACAATAGAAGTTTACACCGACTGCCCACTTAAACAGATCCTACAGAAACCAAAATTATTAGGACGGTTAACTAAATGGGCCGTAGAGCTGAGTGAATTCAATATCAAGTATACTCCAAAAGCAGCACTCAAGGGACAGGCAGTGGCAGACTTTGTGGCCGAATTCACCGAACCAGACATTGAGGTAAGAAGAATGTTGGGAAAAAAGCAAGAAAAGGACTTCCAATGGAAGTTACATGTGGATGGGTCGTCAAACACCCATGGCAGCGGGGCAGGATAGTGATATCAACCCCAGAGGGAGATGTTGTAGAATGTGCCGTAAGGTTCGACTTCAAAGCAACCAACAATCAAATCGAGTATGAAGCTTTGTTGGATGGCTTAATGGTGTACATAGCATTGGGAGCAGACGAGATACAAATTTTTAGTGATTCACAAGTTATGGTCAATCAGGTCTTGGACGAGTGAGAGATGAGTGCATGATAGTTTATTTAGACGTTGCAAAGAGGTTGCTCAAGCGTTTTAAAGAATACAAGATCACTCCGATCCTGAGAGAAGAAAATGAGAAGGCAGACATTTTGTTCAAACTATCCTCAGTAACAACCTGCATTAGATCTAAAACAATACCAGTCGCACACCTGACCAGATCGAGCACAGTGGAACCAGAAGAACTCATGATAGCGAAAATCCGACCGTAACCAAGCAACGGGATGACCTAACATAGGAGATACTTGGAAGAAGACATTCTGCCAGAAGACACTTTGGAAGCAAAACGCATCAGGCATAGATCGACCCAATACACAATTATCGATGGAGAACCATACAGAAAAGGATTTTCAAAAGCATTGCAAAGGTGTGTCACAGATGAAGAAGCTGAGCAAGATAATGAAACATAAAGTGAAATGTGACACAAGTATTTTTACGTGGTAAAACCTCCTAAGAGGAAACATCCACATGTTGATACCACAACCACTGGTAAGTAATCCACAATGAACAAATAACAGATACACACTTAAAAAGCAATCAAAACATGATTCATTCTCTAGGCTATCAACTCTTATTTTACCCTCGGGCATAGTGAATCACTTAGCCTACTCCTTATCCAAGATGTGCCTCACACACACCTCTAGGAAGCAACTTCCTATCCAGGACGCTCACGTCTCTAGGAAGGTTTCTTACTTAGCCATTCGGATCACAAGATCCTAGTTGAGCTTCCCTAGCTCAACTATCCAGAGTATCACACACCTAGCTAAGACTTTTGCTTGACTATCCGAACCACATGTCCTAGTCAAGTCTTCTTGCTCTAAGTAAAGCTTCACTCACTTTGAAAGAGACTTCCACCTAATACAAAGCAATGATCTAAGTGGTGCAAATGATGTAAACACAATCAAGTAGAGCAAGATGATCACTCAAACTCTATGAACATGCTATATGATAATCTAGAATATGCTTTCAATAAGCAATCACAAATGTATTTAGAAATCAAAACATGTAAATCAATAAGAACTAGACTTAGAATATTCAATATCACAATAAAAAATTCTAGTTCTTAAAAACATGAAACTAGGTCTAGAAATCAACAATCAAGTTTACCACAAAAAGGTTTTCTAGAATCAATTTCATGTTATTCAAGTTTAGCCACAAGATATTCAAAATAGATCACAAAGCTAAATCTCGAAAGTCAATCAATCAAACAAACCTAGAATATGAATCAAAATCATTCTTAACACATTTCATCTATCAAATAGGAAGATTAAAAGAGATGATCAAAAGAGAAAGTGAGAAGAAAATGTTTCACCTACAAATGATGAACCACGAACTGAAATCTGTTCACTGCTCAAAATAACGACATCATTTGGTATTGAAAATGCTTGAGATTTGTTCCTCTCTTCAAGACCAATATTTTTGGCTTTTGAATCACTTGATTCAGAGTTCAAATGAGAGAGTTATGATCAAAACAAGAAATCAAAAACTTGAAGAAATTTTCTACTATTTCTTTTTCAATTTTTTCTTCACACGTGTTTGGAGGGAAGGAGGAGAATATTTAAAAGAGAGAAGGACGGAGATTCAGTAGCCAATCAAAGAAGGCCACATCACCCACCCCGTGAGAGGAGCGTGAGCCTCATGGGGCAGAGGGGTGTTGAGGCCATGAGCCTCACGCGCCCCTCACGGGCTTCTCCATGAAATGGCCTTTGGCCTTTTCAAGCTTCTCTTATGCTCCTCTCACATTCTTTAACCATATTTGAGCATCCAAATTCCAAATTCAAATCTATCTTTGGATTACTAAGGACGACTATGAAACTTTGATAAAAGGTTGAGAATTCGACTCGGTGTATGACGACAGAGACAACACAACGTATGAGAATGTAAAGTAGCGTAGCTTCTTAGTTTGGACTCGAAACCTAAAGAGTGAGTAACCGAAATGATCAGAACTCAATAAGGAATCATATGAGATCATGTTTAAGTCAAAAACACAAGAAACACAAAGTCACACAAGTATGCCATTTCCTAGAGATAGTCCTAGAACATGTAATTCTATAATGTTTGTCAATATGAGATTAATGCATGTGCATACTTCAATAAGTGTGTGAATGTGTTATACCAAATGTAGCACAATGATGTAGGGACACACATGTATGAATTATGTGTGTGTGCACTTACGCCTTGCAAGAGGAAGAAGTATCTTGATACCTTAGCATCCAAGAAAACGCTTTTCCTCTTGAAGACTATATTTGCATGTGAATTTGCTTTTCTCCTTTGAAACTTCTTTTCACCAAGAACCACCTAAGCAACTAACCATTACAAATAAATAGAGTTTTGCAATGAAATCAAGCCAACACAAATCAATGATCTTACAATTTCCCCCTTTGGCTATTCCATGGCAAAATCTCATCCTCACCATACAATTTTCACTCCAATAAACTCATATTTGATTGCATTCTCTCATCCTCACATTATAAATAGACCCCTAGACTAAAAGGTCTTCAAGTTTTCATGAGTCTTCAAGAATCCTCTTTGATCATCAAGGTACCTATGAGAAAAATAGCAAACCAAACAAGAGGTCTTCTCCAAAGAAGAATGGTGAGATATTTTACCAAAAACAAACATACCAAAAACAAACAAGAACTTCCCTTTTCTCAAACAAATGCCTTATCTCAAATAAATGTTCTCTTTAAAGCTCTCCCTAAACTCCTTAACCTTATTAAGCAAGAATTTTTTTCTCTCCCTTAAGACAAAGTCTTAATCAAGCACAAAGAGGTACAATACTCACACATTTGGAACATTTCTCCACACATGGTGAGGTATACATTTTTCTCCCCCATTTTATCAAATATGGTGAGGTATACATTTTCTCCCTCTTTTTGTCAAGGAATAGACAAAAGGACATAAGAGATAAAGTACGAGATATTAAGCAAACAAGTCGTATAGAAAGCGAAGTTGAATAACCTAAGCTCCCTCTTAACATATGCTCCACATAATGATCAATAAGTAAATTTGCTCACAGGGGAATCCACACATTCACACATTTAAATATTTCATCACTTTTCAAAGTCCAAGAGAGAATCGTAGATTTTCATTAATCTCTCAAAAATATTCTCACATTGCTAATGAATCAAGCACATAAACAAAATATGTGTGTGTGTGAATGCTTCTAACATATATACAAGGAGTAATTGTGATATCAACATGCAAACAATATCCACACATATCCATCTAAAGCATTTCCAATCTAGGTCAAATCGATATTCATCCGTGTTTTTGCTTTTAAAGAGAATAGATTTCAATATGTGAGCGTGTGTGTGCATGTGGCTCGTTTACTCATTTCTATTTGACAATCTGAGCATTTCACAATTCTCAACTATACACCATTAAACCTTTTATTATTATTATTTTTATATATTTCTTTTAGGCTTAGAATCAAAGATTTTCTTTTAATGATTCTTTTCGACACTTCTTTGATTTTTCTAACATAAGCATATACGCTTCATTGCGGCTTTCACTCATCACAATGGCATAGCCCTTTCCTACATTGGGCGGCTGCACAACCAAGATATATAGCCCTTTCCATGAAGGAGCTCGTTGAATACTATGTAGTGCCGAAGCAAAATGGATACATACCATAGGTCATCTATCATGTACTAAGGAGCAACACATGTGAAAACCGCTAAGTGGTGAGTAACATAAAGTCATTCCATTGACTGAAACACACAATGCAAATCCCACACTCAAAATGGTATAGCATCAAATACAACATACTCTAATGTTTCAGATGTAATTCGCCTCAACTCTAATCCTCACTGGATTTCACTATATTTTTCTCTCAGAGTCCTAGGCACACTCTTTATCAAACACATGCGACTTGGAAGTTATGTAAATGACAATCAAATATGTAACACATGTGAGTATTCGAAATAAAGCTCATTTTAAGTGAATTGAACTCATGAAGGAATTGAATGCCATGAACGTGGTAGAGCATATTAAACTTGTATTCCCGAAATAGACTTCCTTTAAGATCAATCGAACTCTCCCTAATTCATAACTTGGCCAAGGGTGATATGTGGTGTATGGAAATGGTAGAGATAGGATACGGAAAATTACTAATCAAGCCAAGATGTTTATACAATACAATTTAGAATCCTAAGCTCTACATAATTAAACTTTACATTTTCAAACAAGCGTCTAGGCTACAACTTTAATTTCTATTTGTGCTAATTGGTTACTCTAATTTTGAGTAACATTGCATTGAAGTACATAGGCTTTAAGTGTTTTATTTTTAAACTTAATTTTTGAAAGCCTTTCTTATAGCACAAACATAAAATACGCCTCAGTACATGTTTTTACAGATTTTAGAGTTTATCAATTGAATCTTATAATTTGTATACCTTGACAAGATTAATAACTAAGGTAAGGCTAAGTGTTTAGGTTAGTGGTTTGTGGTTGCATGTGGGAAGGTTAAGTGTTTGGATAGGTGTTTTTGTAGGGAAAAATATACCGTAAAAGTACACGCAGCGGAAGCGAGACTAAAAAAAAAATAGTTTAGTAGCTTTTAAAATTTTTTCCTTTTATGAACCTTAAACCCTTTTAATCAATTAAAGATATATAATATATAACAAAAGAAGAATACCTTTTGTCGCGTGATCCGATTGACTTACGTCGATGGTAATCCGCAAGATCTTCAATCCTAGCACGAACGTGGATCACCTAGGAGCGTGGTCTCCCTTTTCTTTGAATTGCAAGCCTGTGATTGGATAAAACAAACTTTTTACTTATTCGTTAGTCACAAAAACAATCAAAAGAAACCTAAGATTATTCCGGTCACTTTTGAGTTCTCAATCTTATGATCGAAACTCGCGTGAACCTTGATCGATGTAGTATACACAAGCTTATTGATGAATAAGCAAACAATATACCATCAAAGAATAATCTATTTCTCTTTTTGTTTTAGTAGAATAAAAGCTTTCTTTCTATGAGTTGAGAAGAAGAAGAAAATAAAATTCTGCACACCAAAAACCCTAGTGGTCGAAAATTGTAAGTCCACTTATCTATGTGGCAAAATTTCTTTCTTCCTTTTTACTAGGGTGGCCGAATTCTCTAGCCAAAAGAGACTAGGGTTGCCGCAATCCTCAAACAAAAAGGAGTTTGTATCGCACCCTAATTCCTATTTAGTTTAAGACTTCCAAACCCTAATCAAACTCATAAATCTTTTCTTCTTTTCTTTGACTAAAATAAAAAGACTTCTTATTTGATTAAATAAATAAAATTAATTATTTATTTCCTTGTCAAACAAGTCTTTTAATTTAAGTATACTACTACCAATAGTATACCAATAGGAATCATATTTCATAATCAGAAAAGATTTGTTTCTTAATTAAACAATTAATTAATAAATTAATTAATTCTTATTTAATTAAACAATGAAATTCATCACCTTGCCGCCCCATATAAAAATATTGGGCCAAATATTATTTTCTTATTTCATTTAATCCATAGGATTTTAAATAAAAAGCCCACATGTGAACTAGACCCATTATTACTAAAAGAAACAAGCCCACATGTCATCCATTAATATATAAATATAATTGAGCAGCCCATTACATAAATAATGTGCAAATTATATTCTTAATATATTAAATGCAATTCTAGATGGACCCTAAATTGGTCCGGTAGAATATATCAAGTGATCCATGCAAGTCCGTGTGGATTGGGGATCTTGGCGGGCTATCTAAATTTAAGCTTCAATAGACATAACCTAATCACAATCAACAAATGATTCACTTAGGTCCGATCCATTAATTTTAACTCATTCCACTAAAGAGCTAAAATTGAACTCTTAAATAAAGACAGAAAAGGAAGATGTTTCCTCATTCATACCCTAGACAATCATATCGGAGATAGTGTATCCTCGTGATTAATATCAGTAATTGCCAAGAGTTCATAGACCGCCTATAACTCTCCAAGTTACCATATTTACTTATATGACCACGTTTTGAACTTGGATATTTTGACTTGTCCAGAAGCCATGTTTATAATTGAGCAGCCCATTACATAAATAATGTGCAAATTATATTCTTAATATATTAAATGCAATTCTAGATGGACCCTAAATTGGTCCGGTAGAATATATCAAGTGATCCATGCAAGTCCGTGTGGATTGGGGATCTTGGCGGGCTATCTAAATTTAAGCTTCAATAGACATAACCTAATCACAATCAACAAATGATTCACTTAGGTCTGATCCATTAATTTTAACTCATTCCACTAAAGAGCTAAAATTGAACTCTTAAATAAAGACATAAAAGGAAGATGTTTCCTCATTCATACCCTAGACAATCATATCGGAGATAGTGTATCCTCGTGATTAATATCAGTAATTGCCAAGAGTTCATAGACCGCCTATAACTCTCCAAGTTACCATATTTACTTATATGACCACGTTTTGAACTTGGATATTTTGACTTGTCCAGAAGCCATGTTTTCAATACACTATCGAAAACTCAACGTTGAGATTTAATATCCAATTACCTCAAAACATCCATATGATGATATTATACTCTCATTTGATAAATGGAGCCACGATGTCCATATCTATAAATGAAGTCCTTTATCGATTAACAAATGAATATCACCAAACTATCGAGGATAGACTATGCGATATAATCGTACTCATTGATAACTCAAATGATATCACTTGCAACTATAAGTCCATCATTTATCTCAGGATTAAGATAGACTCTCCGATTGTCCTGATAATGAAATGACTTTTATCTACTGACGGTTATAAATAAAGTATTTCATTGTGATCCAGTTCAATGCACCCAGTGCACTAGATTCTTTTGCTCGAAGACACTCCGATGATTTTAGACTCATCATATCTCATTTGATCCCACTCAAATGCTAGCAAAAGAATTCTACAACTTTAACAAGATAAAGGTGCCCAACCTTTAACTTAAGTTGTGAACAATATTCAAGACTAACTAAAGAATTGTGTCTACCACATACATATCCAGATGTACGAACAATTCTTCTTTTCTCATAGTCTTTAGACCTTATGATTATTTACTTTGACAATTATTAAACTATAAATGCTATAAGATTTGTTTAAACCAGAAATCACTTTATTAATATGAAAAAGATTGTTAATTACAATATTATACTCTTGCTATTGAGCATAATCCTAACAGTTTTGGCCATAATTTAGTCGTGAAATACTAACAAAGTCCTAATATCATTTCTAGGAGTCCGTCTACCATGGGAATACAAATTAAACATGTTATCCACATTTATGAATGTTCTATGGCAAACAATGCTAATGATGTGTAATGAGATCACAATGAAAAACATATTCGAAGAGTGTTTAGGAATAAAAACATAATTTACCCTCATAAATGAACGCTAAGGCACAAAATTCACGGGTAGTCTCCACTATTAATCCTAACAATTGAGTTCGGAGTCTTGTCCACTTAGACACTAAGAGAAAGGGACTAAATTCACATCATGTGAAACAATCCTAGACTGACAAAAGTTAGCCAAGACTCAGCTATTAACACATGCGGAAGACTCCTCAACGGCACAATTCAAAACATCTCATTCAAACAATTTTGTTCAAAGATGGCTCGATTCGTAAAAATTTCAAAAGTTTGAGAAAAACACAAAAACACAATATTCACAACACAAAACACAAAACATATAAAAATAAAAAATAAAAAAAAATAAAAAAATAAAAAAATAAAAAAATAAAAAACCAACACATATGTGTCCACACCCCTAAACCTAAACTTGATATTGTCCTCAATGTTGAAAATTGAAGTACATGGACAATGAGTTCATCTGTTTGAAAATCCGGGCACAAAACATATTAACACTTATATACAACTAAACACACACCCGCGCAAAAGACGGGAACATTACCACTATACTACAACGACACATTTATACAACATGTATAATAAAAAACAAATTAAAAACAAATAAATGAAAACACCATGTGAAAGAAGCTTCTAAATATAGAGGACAACATTTCAAGAAAAACTATCAACTTTTGAATTCGAACAATGTCTGCTTTTCAATGCATATTTTCAAAGATGCTCTATCAAACTTGTTCAAATTTTTATACAAGAATATAGACATACAAATGAACACTTGTTATGAATAAAACATTTTAAAATTCAAATCGGAAAAGTGTGAAAACAGACGTTGAAAACAGGTCACATGTAGAACAGGGCACGTTCATGACCTTCGGTCGAAGAAATACTCATAACTTTTAAATCACTACCCAGAACTTTACGTTCTTTATATCGTTAGAATCGTATCGAAAAATTGAAAAAAAGATGAACACATCATGGGTGGAATAATTTATTTCTTCACCGATTGGTACAGTTTTCAAGAAACATTTGCCTCAAAATTTTTGAAACAGGGCATCTTCACAAGGTTGAATAAAAACATGAAAACAAAAACAAAAATACAACAATAACATATATACAATCCTAAAATCTACAACTAACATGTAAACACATATTTACAATCCTAAATATCCACCAATAATCACATCACAACAACCAATCCTAGTCACTAGGCAAACACAACCACTTCACACCCTTAAGCGAAACATGGTATATCAACTTTGAAACAAAAGCTCAAAGGTAAGAGATTGGACCTTCGTAGGATGGTGTGGCTTTGTGGTATGGTTTATGGTGCATGATGTGTGCCACGGCTTTGTTCCCGCGGGTTCATTCCCACGGTCTCTTCTGGCAGGCAATTCTCAGAAATCCCCGCGGGCTTTGATTCCCTGTTCCGCGGGTTTGTTCTAGCGAACTTGAAGTCGTGGTGCTGGCCCAGAGCATTCCACGGGTTCTTATCTTCTGGCCAGCGGGCTTTGTCTTGCGAATGTGAAGTCGCGAAGGTGTCCGCAAGTTTTCTTCCATCTGGACCACTGGTTCTTTCCCGCGGATGGATCTCGCTCAAGGTTCCAAGAGAACCCCGCGGTTTTGTTGAGTGGGCTCATTCCCGCGGACTCATCCTGCGGTGGACATTTCTTCTTGATTGCAACCCCTGCACATAGAAAAATAACACCAAAACTACCACAAGCACATGCTAAATAAATATGTAAGGAGTCAAAACCCCCAAACCTATCTATTTCCTTGCATCTCATCATGATATGCGGATAAATAAGAGACTCTAGACTCTTAACACTAAAATAATTAAATGTTCAAAAATAAAAGTCCTTAAATAAAAACGAATGTAAATTAAGTGCATCCTTTCCTTAAAGCTTGAAATTCCTACATATTAACAAACATATCAAAATGTTCATATGTTCAATGATATTTGCAACTCACTCGAAAAATCATCATGCAATTCATGGAAGTCTGAAGGTGTTTCTAATGGAATAAGAGATTTATGGCTTTTCACAACCCACACCATATCACTTGGTGTGCTTGTTCCATTAACACAAGGAGTCTTTCTCTTTTGTACAAGTTTATCCTTTCAGACCCAAACTTGTTTAGATTCTCCTACAACTCTCCTAGGTGTGACATTCCTAGTTTTACAAAATTCATTATATTTTAAGCACTTGGCCATCTTGTGGCCTCTAATTGAGCAAAAATAACATTTAGGAGAATAAGTTGGAGGAGTACCTTTGTTCTCACTCTTACCCCTTTTTCTTTCTTCTTGGGGGGGCTTTGGATGGCATGCATCACCATGGGAAGTGCAAAGCTTCCTTAGTTCTTCTTCTTTCTCGGTCCCCGTCTTTGTCAAGGTTTGGAGAGTGTTGTTGACATTGTCTATCTCCACAATCATTGCATTCTCCTTGACCTTTGAGATCTCCAAGGCATTGTCTTTCATGTTAAGCTCTTCTTGCATCTCTACTAATGCCTTGTCCCTCTTTACTACTTCCAATTGCATTTCATGCAATTTCCTAGCGAACTCTTCCTCTTGTTCTTCCATCAATTTGGATAGAGCTTGTGATTTATGAATTTCCAAGTCTCTCTCTCCTTCAAGCGAGTCAACCATACGGATCAAGTCCATGTATTTGCTTGTCAATTCCATGTTCTCCTTGATCACATATGTTACATCTATCCTTTCTTCTTCCTCCTCCTTCTTTAGCTCATCTTCAAAATTTATGAAAACATCATATGTGTCATCTTCCGAGCTACTTGGAGTTGGTACCGGTTCAGGCACTTCTTCATGTGAACCTAAAGGATAGGTTGATTGAGAGAGTCTTGGAGGCTCTTCCTTCTCTTCTTCGATCTCTTCTAAAATTTCGCTCAACTGAAATCTGACCATATCTACGACTTCTTATATGTTAAGCATTCTTTGTTCGATTGATGAGAAGTTGTCATGGTTGCTCCATTGATGGTCTTGCATTTCTTGTTCATAGCTTCCTTGGTTGTTGTAATCTTAATAAAGGTACATGGGAGGTATTTCTTCTTCATATTGCGACAATTGCTCTCCGTGTGGACCCAAGTCCATCATGTGTTCATTCCACCACAGGGTGGATAAACTACAGCCGGTTGCTGCTCATATTGTTCCAAAAGAGTCTTCACCACCTTTGATAAGTTGGCCAATTGCATGGCTACCCTCTCCATGTCGATTTAAAATTCTGAAACAATCAAACAACTAAACAAGAATCACGTCGAACAAGATAAAATATGAACAATTAAAATTAAAATAAAAATAACTAAAAATGACTAAAATAAAATAAGACTAAACCTACAAAAATGTATCAATGCTTCCCCGGCAGCGGCGCCAAAAACTTGATTGCCGCAAACATGATATGATCGTTCTATAAACTATGCAAATGATGGGGCGCGTGAGTGTTTTTACCCTTTCGCAAGTATATGAATCGTTGGCCACGTATAGTGGCTACGAGTAAGGGTATCGTTCCCACGAGGAAGTTTGATACACGTAAGTCGGTTCTACGTTTTATGTTATAAATAATCTATTTATAATAATTACAATTGCATAAAAAGTAAATGAGGATGGTCGCAAGTAAGCTAGCAACTACACTAATGCAAGACGATTATACTAAAATGGCATGCAAAGTAAATGGAGATTAAATTACACTAATGCGGAGAATTAAAAGCTGTGTGAATCCTATGATCAAGAATATGCAATCTATATTATAACGCTAAATTAACAACTAACTAGAGGCATGATCACAAGACAAATATAATTAATCTAAACTAACTAGCTTGGCAACTAAGGTAAGCAAGTAAATTAACAACTAAAGCAATACAATTAAGTTACACTAAATCAACTACATCTAACTAAATTATCATTAACTAACCTAACTAACTAATTCTTGCAAAGGTTATGCAAGATTGAAGATGAAAATGATGAGGGACAATATCAATTGATCGCAATTAAGCACCTTTGTTCTATGGCATATTCAATTCAATCACTACCACTCAAATTACCATCAACTAATGGTTATAGAATGACAATAATAGAGGGATTTGCCACCTAGAACATGAGAACTAGTCAATAAGCATGGAACATGCAATTACTAACCCAATCCTCTCCACTAGAGCTAATCAATGTTGTAAAACAATGTTACATGTTACTAATGATCAATCAACAACATGTATCCATTCAATCAAACTCAATTCAACATTTAATAACTAAAGATGGATATAGTAAAGATAAAGATCAATTAATTACAAGATAAGTCATATAAACATCCATCCCTCAACATTGAAGGTGTTTTACACATACATGCTTCATGAACTACAAATAAGAGAAAAGAAATAAGAGAGTAAGAAGAAACCACAAGTTGGTAAGCTTCTTGTCTTCAATCAAGCACCATGCCTTCTTCTTCTAAGCTAGGAAATCCACATGAAACCATGTAGTGTTGAGGTGGTCGGTTGTTGGTATAAGTCTAAGTTATTCTAGGGTTTCTAAGCTAATTTATGTAATTTGTTGGATATTAGGGATTGTGTTTAAGGTTAGGAAAGTTGTATATTTATAGAGGGGAGGATTGGGCATGCTTTGGACAAAAAAATCTCCCAAGTCGGTCAAGCTCACTGGTTTGGATCCCTTGGCTTGCGGGTTCATTCCCGCTAGCAGAAGTCGTGGTCAAAAATGAAAGTTTGGCCGCGAGTTGTGGCTTTCTAGTCAACGGGAATGTTCCACCAGCATGAAACCACGAAGACTCAGCAAGTTTGGACATATTTGGGTGTGAAGGAACTCGCTGGAAGTGAGCTTGCAAGCTTGCTTGTCCATGGAGGTTGGAGGACTTGGAGGAGATGGAAAACTTATGCATGGGAGGCTCAAAGTGGGTCCATTGGGACTGAAGGGAGTTTGGCCATCGATCTAGGCAGAAAACGGTCAAAAAAAGCACCGAAAAGTGGTCAAAAACTGTCAGGTTGAAGTCGGGTCATCGCCGATCGGGTCGGGTTTGAACCGGGTCGGGTTGACCAGGCTAGAGCTTGAAGACGACCTAACATCATCGAAATGTTAGGCTGACACGCGCGTTGGGCCAAAACAACGCCGTTCTATGTTGGTGACGTAGTTGCTGCTTGCTGATTGGCTAGACAATTACCAACTTGCTGATTGGCTGGACAATTACCAATTTTACTCCTAATCTTACCCTTATTCACAGAATTATCAATAATTCCCCAAATATCGCACTTTAGCCCCTAAAATGTCCAAAATGACAACAATGCCCCTGAACTTCCCTAATTACCTTAAACACTTATTTAATCCATTAAATATCCGGTTTTACCCGAGAAACAAGCACAAAGTAATAGGAATTAGGGGTATAAAATAGGTACTTTTATACCCCGATCAAGCATCCTATTTTAATGGCATATTTCTCTAAGATATCATCACTCTTCCTATTTTTAATTTTGGTCTATTAGAGGGATACATATAGCGTTAAAGGTAGGCAGAAACATTTACTACAAGAGAGATTTTTTTATAGAAATTTAATACAATTTTAAATATCTTTTGGCACTCTTGCGGTGTTCAAGTTTTAGACATAAAAAAAATAAAAATAAAAATCTTATATTTATTCTTTATGAATGACTTTTTTTTTTAGATAGGTTCCGCTCTATAATTTAAAGCTTTGTTTTTAAAATCTCTACTCATATTACAATAAAACTTTTTATGAATATATTAAATGATGAATAATGTTTTTATGTATTATTTAGTTTATTAATTATTTATAATTATTTTTTTTTTGAAAAAATTAGTGTTGTACATAATATTCGCTAAGAGGACACATCACCAGACAACACGAACCAATCTCACCACGTAAGCGGAAAGTCAAAGTATTAGTCAAAGGACGCGTAAGCATCCCACACGGACAGGCCATTTGGCGCCGCAACACTAATGATGAAACAGACAAGGCTAGCAACGCTAAGTAAAACCGAGCAAGCCGAGTAGAAGACCATGTTTGCTCGGTTCTACTCGGTATAAACATAAAACGATCACATTAAGGGTTTCTCCACCACATACAAGTTACACAGCTATGACAATCAATTATGGGTCAACCACATGACCACCAGGAGTCCAACAAGGAAACAAACAGATCTTCTCTCCAAGATATCAGGCTATCAGAGGCCAAAACATAATTGGAGTCAAGAGCATCAAACACGTGATAAGTACCAAATAGGAAAAGAGTCTTAAAACTGACTTTGTACTCTTTTACTTGTACGCCACGATTCAAAACCCTAGCGGATGATCTTAGCAAGAAAGAGAGAGACCAGAGTGTGAATTATTCAACAAAATAGTGGATTTGACTCAGTTGTTAAGACAACAACCCACGGACGTTTCTCCGATCACCGAAGTTTTACCACATATTTTGTCCTTATCATTATTTACTTTTGTTACATTTTTTATTACATCTATATTTGCAGGTTTCACTAACTTAAATCGTTGACCGATTGACCATCGAGAAATCACCGTCAACAATTAGTATAACCAATATTATATCATTTTTACTTTAATTGTTATTTTTTTAATAATGTAATATATATTGTATTAATATAATCTAATACAATATATATCACCAAACAAAGGACTGTACTAACACAATCCAATACAATACAATATAGATAGAGTAATGCTAGATATCACACTTATCTCACTTATGTGTTGTGATAGAAAAGTTGTGATTTTAGGTGTGATATCTAGCATTACTCATATAGATAATGGTAGACATCCAACACTTTTATCCATCAATTGCATCCAACTTGACATGGTAGCTTACATGGGCACTTCCTTATCCGCTGCCACATTATCACATTGCCACGTCATCACACCTTTTAATTTTTTCCAAAACCCTAATTTTTAACTCCATTCAATTTTTAAATAATTTTATATAAATAATAATAATAATAATAATAATAATAATAATAATAATCATAATAATAATAGTAGCAGTAGTAGTAGTAGTAGTACATCTGACTATCACTCAAGTGACACTCGCAATAGGACGAGGTCGGAGAGTAGCACAATAGTAACTAAAGTTTGTTCCCACAGGGATCGAGTGACCGATTACCGAAATTGATTAGCCTATTTGCTATTCAAACAATCGAAAAGGTTGGTTTTCCAATTAAGCAAATTAAACTAAACTAAACTAAACTAAAACTAAATGCTATTGCGAAAAAGAAATAACACGAAAATAAACACAAGTGTAATAATAGAGAGAAATATGCTAGGATTTGACTACACCCCACCCTATGTCGATTTCCATTCTAGACTCAATTATTCACCCAAAACATGCTCATGTAATTTATAGATTCATGCACCCAAATGTTAACCCACAATCTCGGTCGAGTAGAATAGATCACACCCAAAATCATACCCAAGCCTATCTCTCGATTACTCGGAATATATGAATGAGTTCATTAAGAACCTTGGCACACTAAGGAATCCTATACGCTAGCCTAAGTTGGTCTACTTTTCTAGACATGTATAGAGGGCATTTTATCGAGCATGTGGTGTGCGTCTCCGGTCAGTACATAACACACCACAAAAATTCATTCAAAAGGAGATCAATCAATTGAATGCTTTGAGCACACAAAAATACCCATACAAACCACACTTGCACAAAATGAATAAACAAAGGTCAATACATATAAATATTTATGTGTGGGGTTGATCAAATCCTAACAATGAAAGTTTAGCTCATATTACAACTAATAGCCATACAACAAATAATCTCAAATAAATACATGACTATAACAAAGGATAAAAGAGAAAAAGTTAGAGAAAACTATAATGGAGAGCTTCCTCTTCTTCCTTTTGCTCCTCTCCTTTTTCAAGCTCCTTCAATTTTCTTTCTCCCAAGAACAAGAAAAGATCATAGATTGGTGTCAAGTGTCTCTTTGATTGTGTAGGAATTTAGGAAAGATGGAGTCTTGGTGAGGAGGAGAGTTCCCTTTCTTTGGAGAGTATTTTCTTTTCTTTTTGTGTCTCCTCTCCCTTTTCTGAAAATATGAAGAGATGTATATATATGGGTCCAAATTAGGGCAAGAAATTCGTCCAAAACGACAAAGAGTTTCGTCCAAAACGACCAAGAGACGGATTGCCGCGGTTGGGGATTTTCGCGGTTGGCGGAAGCGACAACTGGACCGCAGCAAGTTTGGAAGGTTTCTATCGTGAGGGCACTGCTTGCATGCCGTGGTGGAGAAAATGGAGGTGGCAACAATGGAGGCTTGGAAGAATTGGAGGAGAGAGAAAAGTGTTGCATGGAGGCCTGAAAACGGTGCCAAACGGACCGGAGGAGCTCCGGCCGTCGATCTGGGTGGAGAACCACCCGAAAACACGCCGGAAAATGGTCGGATGGGGCCGGGTTGACATCGAGTAGAGATCTGGGTCGGGTCGGGTCGACCCACGCGGGTCTGCACCCGGGTTGCTGAAAGTAGAAGACGACGTGACGTCATCATGACATCACGCTGAGGTGTTGGGGTGCACTTAGTGTGAAGCTGCAGTGTACTCAGTAGCTAGGCATATCTGGTTTGGGCTTGTCGGATCTTGGGCCGGGTCGGGGCGACCCGAAAGTGAAACGCACCTTTTCACTTATGACATGGTGCGTTGTGCTGCGCTGCCTGGCAAATTACAAAAGACTCCCCTAATCTTCTCTTTAATCACATTATCTTCAATCTTTTCTTCAACTTTGCACTTTGACCCATGATTCTCCAAAATTACACCAATGCCCCTGAACTCCATAAATACCTGAAACACTTATTTTATCATAATAAATACCCGGTTTTACCTGAGAAATGAACTCAAAATGATATGGAAATAGGGCTACACTTTGTGTATAAATGAAGCAATCAACATCCCATTGAAACGCCTCATCTGGTCATCTAGTCTCCCTATCCAATTCTTTATCTGCCTCATCTAGTTTCCCTCTCCAACTTGTCATTTGGACTCCCTCTCCAACAAGCTCTGTTGCTCTTCTTCTTCTTCTGATATTATTTTCTTCTTCTTCTTCTTCACATAGATTGAAAATGGGTTTGTAGAAAGAAATTGCAATTGATGTTGATATGTATCTTTTTCATATCTATTGCTTCAATTATATTTTTAGCCCTCATTGTAGCTTTTGGTTTCTATTTTTCCATATGTGATTTCAATCTTTCAGATTATAAAATAGTGTCCACCATATCTATAAACATGTTTATATAACAAAGTGAAATTGTTCATGTTTAAGAGTAAATTTTTATAGGTTATTTCATTTTTTATAATCTCATCTTTTTATATAGATATATATATATATTTTTAAATCTAGTGAGTTTTGTTAATTTGGTTTAAAACAATTTTGACTGCAAAGAAGATAATTTGTAGAACAACAATGGTCTAGCGAATATAAGCACAAACGGGAATGTAAAATGGTCTCATGAGTGACCTCATTGAAGCATTTCTATATACAGCAACATTGACTCATCATTGTTAGAATGACCTTTGATCATGGAGTTCCAAATATAGACACCGGGTTGTTGAATTTGTTGAAAAACTGACTACATATAATGTGATTACTAGTTTTAGAATCTATGCAGAAGTCAATATGCTTGCTTAAGGGGACCATCTCTTTGATGAATGACGTAATGATCATCAGTCCATGTAATTGTTTCAATTCTCTCATGGTCTTACATGTTTGTAAGAGAAAGCAAATGGTGTTGAAGTGCTTTTTCATATGCTTATACTATGTTGATCAAATGCAGACTCAACAAATTTTAAGACCAAAGTTTGTGTCCTGAAAGTTATATAAACAGTTCACTAAATTACTCTTATGGAATTCTTTTTTCATACATTAAAAATGGCAACACAATTATCAGAAACAGCTTGGAAGATAAAATCATCATATTCACCAATGACATTCTATTAAATTGAAAATTATACATTAGTGTCTCAACATGCCTTTGACAAATGAACAAAAGAAACAAGAAGATCATTCAATGTTGCTAACAAAAATAGAATTTAATTTTGTTTTACATCATAGAAAAGAATGACAAAATCTTTGTTTAGTGTTTACTATACTCTTCTTCTACTCTTTCTTTTGCCTCTAAATATTTCAACAACTGGAGAACAAACCTTAAATTGATCTACCCATTTCAATGCCTCCTCTCTTCTCAATCTCAAACCCACCCAAAAACCCAAACAACACAAACCAAAAATCCAAGCTTTCACATTTCTCTTCAAACCCTTAACCAAAATAGCACCAAAAAAACACACTCAAACCAAGAACCCCATAAAAGATCTCACTCTTCATTATTTCTTTCCTTTGCCCCGCCTACCAAATCCTTCTCCTCCTCATTGACCCATTTCATATTCGCCTTCTATGTTCATCATTTGTAGAAATATTATGCAAATTTGTATTGGCCTGCATTTATGTGCATTTAAACAAAGAAGAGAGATAAATAAGTTCCTTTTTATATATAAAAAAATAAATTTAATAACATTTTAAGATTTTTTTTAAAAAAACATACCCAACCATATGCCATTTTGACTAGTAATTCAGAATTTTGAGTTTGCAATGGAGCATGTGTAACAGCATATGCACCCCATGTTGGAAGATGGTGTTGGTGAAAATTATAATCACAATATAAGTTATTTAAATAAATTTAAGACTTTATCAAGTCACACTTACAATAAGGAAAAAAAAAACATGTAAATTATTTTGCAAAGTGGGAATTGAACTATTACCTTGATGCATTCCATATTGTTGGCCATAAACTGATAAGAATGGACTTTTAAGTCCTCCATGGAAGGATACATCCTCATGACAAACTTTTTGGGTTTCAGAATCCTATAAAATAATAGGGATACTAATATTATATGATGAAAACTTAGAAAAAATATATATGTTGCTTATATCAGGTAGGTACCTTAAGCATAGGTTCATTGTCAGCATCAACCATTTCTCCACTTTCTACAACTCCAGAATCCGACAAATGGAGCAAAAGGCATATCATACCTTTTAGTTAAATATGTTGTGTCAAATGTCACAACATCTCCAAACTCTTTAAATGCAGCTCTACTCCTTGCATCTACCCACAAAATATTCTTCAATCAGCCCTCTTCATCTATATCTATAGTGTAAAAGAAGTTTGAATTGTCGCGGAGTATTTTCAAAAATGATTTCTAAGTGTTGTAGCATCCCTCTTTCCAAGTCTCAATTGTCTTCTTTTCTTTACAAGATTCCTATAATCTTGCTCTGTAATAAATAAATTCTCATGCCCACCAACTGCAACCACACAAGAATTAAAACTCTCATTTGTTTTAATCTCAGCTATATCTTTCACATCAAATTGCCTCCTTACAAATGCGTTTATTTTTTATTTTTCTTGTAGTATCGAGTTTGGCTTGGAGTATTAAGTGTATGGTTGTGCTCCAAAACCATCGAAATCAACTTCCACTTTCCATTATTGTGTAAAGAGGCAGAAAGTTTAGCCTTACAACCTATCTTTGTTATTGGACGTGTGGTAAAGGATTTTTCTAATTTTGATTTTCTTTGACCCTCGCAAGCACATGTCAAACATATGTACTTCAACACCGACCCACCACCCCCCCTTCCCCGTATACCTTTGTATATCTTTCTTGTTGTTCTTTTAATGACTTGAAATCCCATTTTATTTCCATACATCTTGTAGTATTGATACAACTCTTCCATCGAATAAAAAATCATTCCAGGTTTAGGCTCTTCTATCTTGTCTTTTGAATCTGTTGACATGTCTATTTCTTTCTCATTATTTTCCTAAATAAAATCAACATATCAAACTACAATATGATAATATTCAATATAAAAAAAAAAAATTAATATATCCATTCAAATAAACTTTGAATAATTTACCGTAACAATGTCTTCAAAACATTCTTCTTCTTTTTTTGTTTCAAACACCTCCATCCTATTCCATTGCACTTAGAAAACAGTAACTCCATGTTAAGTTTTAAATATAAAACCACTAAAAGTTCATATTTATACATTTTCTATTGTAGTACATTTCATATTCATTTATATATAGTAGTACATTAATATATCCTGCTATCTCACTAAAAGTAAAAATAAGATGTTTTATATATAATAAAATTCATTTTAGAGAAAAAAAGAGAGAAATTGAAGAGCAAGTTGCAGACCTTGTTAGAGATAGAAACCAGATGAGGCAGATGAAGAGTTGGAGAGGGAGACTCAATGAGATGAGGCGTTTCAATGTGATGTACTACTATTGTATACATATATATATATATTGTTTTTTTATGTATAAAATTTTATTTACAAATTGAATGGAGTTAAAAATTAGGGTTTGGAAAAAATTAAAAGGTGCTATGATGTGGCAGTGTGATGACATATCAGCTGACAAGGAAGTGCCATGTAAGCTACCACATCAAGTTGGATACAAATGCTGGATAAAAGTGTTGGATGTCTACCATTACCCATATTGGATTGGATTGGATTGGATTGGATTGTGGTAGTACAATCCTTTGTTTGGTGATATGTATATATATATATATATTGTATTAGATTATATTAATATAATATATATTACATTATTATAAAAAAAATAACAATTAAAATAAAAATGATATAATATTGGTAATATGATACTAATATTTTTTTAAAAAAATTATAAAATTATAAAAAAATAATGAACTAAATAATACATAAAAAAACATTATTCATAATTTAATATGTTCATAAAATGTTTTGGCTGTTGCTACAAGCTGAAAAACATAAGTTTATTCTGTCTACTCCTAAACCACCTGCTCCTACTATTGAATCTAATATTGTGCAAAGAGACGAGTATGAACAGTGGAAGACTTTAGATGATATGGCCAAATTGTACATTATGGCCACTATCTCCGAAGTGTTGCAACAGCAGCATGAAGGAATGGAGACTACTGCTGATATAATGATGTCTCTAGAGGAGATGTTTGTTGTGAGGTCTAGATCAACTAAGAGAGAGGCAATGACTACTTTTATGAATCTTAGGATGAAACCTAGACAGGCTGAATAAAGATGAAATCAACTTGCGTTTGGGCAACGGAGTGTTGGTGTCTGCCAATGCAGTGGGAGATATTAGAGTTAATTTAGATTCTAGTAGGTATTTAGATTTGATAGACGTTTATTATGTACCTCAATTCAAGAGGAATTTAATTTCAGTTTCTTGTTTGAATAAATTTGGATATTCGGTTACTTTTAATAAAGATTTTATTATTAGTAAGAATAACAAATTTGTTTACAAAGGTACATTGGAAA
Source organism: Acer campestre (assembly GCA_954870605.1). Lineage (NCBI taxonomy): Eukaryota > Viridiplantae > Streptophyta > Magnoliopsida > Sapindales > Sapindaceae > Acer > Acer campestre. The sequence goes on along the minus strand of OX940808.1, from coordinate 32,418,129 downwards.
ACGGTTTATTCTTTTTGTATAGAAATATTTCTCACTTGCTAGACACAAAAACAATGGAACCTAATCATAAAATAGTAAAATTATCAAAAGATGAAACCTACCTATGGCATTTGCGCCTAGGTCATATTAACCTTAATAGGATTAAAAGATTGGTTAGTGATGGACTTTTAAGTGACTTAAAGGTTGATGATCTACCAACTTGTGAATCCTGTTTGGAAGGTAAAATGACCAAAAGGTCATTCACGACCAAAGGCACAAGAGCCACTGAATGTTTAGGATTAAGACACACTGATGTATGTGGTCTTATAAGCATTCAAGCTAGAGGTGGATATGAGTACATCATCACTTTCACAGATGATTACTCGAGATTTGGCTATGTGTATCTCATGAGACATAAGTCGAATACTTTTGACATGTTCAAAACATTTAAAGTTGAAGTAGAAAATCAGCTTGAGAAACACATAAAAATCTTGAGATCTGATCGTGGTGGAGAATATCTATCTGGTGAGTTTCAACAATATCTTATTGATAATGAGATTATTTCTCCATTTTCTGTGTCAGGTACACCTCAACAAAATGGGGTGGCAGAAAGGAGAAATAGAACTCTTTTGGACATTATTAGGTCTATGTTGAGTTATTCAACACTTCCTATTTTTTTTTTTTTTGGGGATATACTTTATAAACTGCAATATACATTCTAAACGATGTACCATCTAAGTCAGTTCCTCAAACACCGCATGAGTTGTGAACTGGGCAAAAGCCTAGTTTAAAACACTTAAGGATATTTGGTTGTCTTGAGCATGTGTTAAAAGGAAAGATAGAAAAGATGGAGTCTCATTCAGAAACATGCATAATTGTGGGGTATCCAAATGAAACTATAGGATATTATTTCTATAGTCCTTCAGATTTAGAAGTATTTGTTTCGACAAATGTTAAATTTCTGGAAAAGGACTATATGAATGATTTTGTGCCTAAAAGTATAATTGTCCTGAATGAGATGTCAAGAGATACAATTCCATAAGAGGTTTCACAACCTAGCCCAATTGTAAGCTCTACACCATCACAAGATCGACAACCTACCATTCTTCGTTATAGTGGGAGGGTTAGTAGACAACCCGAGAGATACATTGATCTAGGAGAATCAGTGGAAAATCTCCCGAAAGACGATGATCCCTACACATGTAAGGAAGCAATAGAGGATGTAGATTGTCGCCATTGGCAAAAGGCAATGCAATATGAGATTGAATCCATGTTCAATAATAAAGTTTGGTCCCTTGTAGACGTGCCTAAAGGGATAAAACCCATTGAGTGTGAGTGGGTATACAAGAGAAAAAGAGGTATGGATTGAAATGTGGAAAATTTTAAAGCTAGATTAGTAGCTAAAGGTTACACATAGAAGGAAGGTATTGATTACGAGGAAACCTTCTCTCCTGTGGTTATGCTTAAATCCTTAAGGAAACTCTTATCCATTGTAGCATCTTAGACCTTGAGATTTGGCAAATGGACGTCAAGACAGCTTTCCTTAATGGGAGTCTTGACTAAAGCATCTATATGATGCAACCGGAAGGATTCATTGAAAAAGGCAAAGAGGAAAGGGTATGCAAGTTGTAAAAATCCATATATGAATTAAAACAAGCATCCAGATCCTAGAACATAAGGTTCGATCAAGCTGTGAAAGGTTTTGGATTTATTCAAAACCTTAACGAACCCTGTGTATACAAAAGGATTAAAGGTGACAAGTTGGTTTTCCTAGTTTTTTATGTTGATGATATACTACTCACTGGAAACGATGTAGGTGTATTGACATCAGTAAAAGAATGGTTAGCAAAACAATTTGATATGAAGGACTTAGGAGAAGCAAGTTATATTCTTGGTATCTAAGTAATAAGGGATAGAAAGAATAGAACGATTGCATTATCTCAAGCTTCATACATAGATAAAATCTTGTCTAGGTTCTCCATGCAAAATTCCAAGAAAGGTATGTTACCTTTCAGACATGGAATCAAACTTTCTAAGGAACAAGTTCCTAAGAATGAGCATGAAGAGTAATTCATAAATATGATTCCATATGCCTTGGCAGTTGGAAGTTTCATGTATGCAATGCTCTACATTAAACTAGATATTTGTTTTGTTGTTGGCATAGTTAGCAGGTTTCAATCGAAACCTAGTCCTGATCACTGGACGACAGTCAAGCATATTTTCAAGTATCTGAAGAGAATAAGAGATTATATGCTTGTAACTTTGGAGGGGATTTAATTCCCGTTGGGTATACAAATTCTGATTTCCAATCGGATTCTGACTCTAGAAAATCCATATCAGGATCTGTGTTTACTCTTGGAGGAGGAGAAGTCATATGGAGGAGTATCAAGCAATCATATATTGTTGATTCCACCATAGAAGCTGAGTGTGTTGCTGTATGCGAAGCTACCAAAGAGGCAGTTTGGCTTTGCTAATTCTTGATTGACTTGGAAGTGGTTCCTGATGCGAATAAGCAGATCATTATCTACAGTGGCAACAATGGCGCAGTGGCTAATTCGAGAGAACCAAGAAGTCATAAGAGAGGAAAATATATTGAAAGGAGGTATCATCTTTTAAGGGAAATTGTGTATAGGAGTGAGAACATTGGAATGAGAGATATGGCATATTTTCTACAGCGCATGTGGGAGATTGTTAGGATTATGCTCAATAGCAAGAGTGTAATAGTGTTTTTGACAATCTATTCATATTAATAAAGTGATTTCTGGTTTAACAAGTCTTATAGCATTTATAGTTTAATTATTATAATTGTCAAAAGTAAATAATCATAAGATCAAAAGACTATGAGAAAAGAAGAATTGTTCGTACATCTGGATATGTATGAGGTAGACACAATTCTTTAGTTAGTCTTGAATAATGTTCACAACTGAAGATAAAGGTTGGGCACTTTTATCTTGTTAAAGTTGTAGATTTTTTTACTAGCATTTGAGTGAGATCAAATGTGTTATGATGAGTCTAAAATCATCAAAGTATCTTTGAGTAAAAGAATCTAGTGCACTAGATGCATTGAACAGGATCACAATGAAATGCTTTATCTAGAACAGTCAGTGGATAAAAGTTTTTTCATTATGAGGACAATCAGAGAGTCTATCTTAATCCTGAGATAAATGATGGACTTATGGTTACAAGTGCTATCATTTAAGCTATCAATGAGTATGATTATATAGCATAGTCTATCCTCGATAGTTTGGTGGCATTTATTTGTTAATCGATAGATGACTTCATTTATAGATATGAACATCGTGGCTCCATTTATTAAATGACAGTAGAATATTATCGTATGGATATTTTGAGGTATTGGATATTAAATCTTAACGTTAAGTTTTTGATAGTGTTTATTGAAATATGACTTCTAGACAAGGCAAAATATCCAAGTTCAAAATGTGGTCATATGAGTAAATATGGTAACTATGAGAGCTATAGGCGGTCTATGAGCTCTTAGCGATTACTGATATTCTTAACTAGGATACACTATCTTCAATAAGATTGTCTAGGGTATAAATGAGAAACATTTACTTATTCTATTTTTATTTAAAAGTTCAATTTTAGCTCTTTAGTGGAATGAGCTAAAATTAATAGATCGAACATAAGTGAATCATTTGTTGATTGTGATTAGGTTATGTCTATTGAAGCTTAAATTTAGATAGTCTGCCAAGATCCCTAATCCGTATGGACTTGCATGGATCACTTGATATATTCTACCAGACTAATTATGGGTCCATCTAGAATTGTATTAAGGCATGTGGACTTGTTTCTTTTAGTAAGAATGGGTCTAGTTCACATGTGGGATTTTTAATTAAGGTCCAATGGATTTAATAAAATGGAAAAATAATATTTGGCCCATGTTGTGTATGTGGGCGGCAAGGCTAATGGATTAGCTTATTATATTATATTGTTTTATTATTTAATTAAATGGAAATTAATTAAAAGTCTAAATCTTTTTCTAACTAGGAAATAAGTTTTTTAGTGTTATGTAAATAAATAAAATGAATTTATTTATCTAGTCAAATTAAGAAGTCTTTAGAGATAGTCACAATTTAATAATACATTATAGAGTTGGATTAGGGTTTGAATTCTAAAGAATGATAGGAATTTTTGTGAAAGCATGAATCCTCTTTGTAGAAGGATTTTGGCCATAAGGAATCCTACAAGGGTAGGATTTGCGGCCACAAGGAATCCCACAAGGATGAGGATTCGGCCACCATATAGAATCCTACTAGGGTGAGAATTTCGGTCACCTATATATATATATATATATATATCTATAGAATTCGGCTAGCCCTAATGCTTGCTTGAGAGTTATTTTTCTTTTGCTTGAAAAATAAAATCCAACTCTTAGACATAGTGTGATTTCGGCCAAGAGAAAGAAAGAGAGAAGAAACGTTTTATTTTGATAGTGCACTAGTAGCTTTTACATTAAAAGGCTTTGTGCACAACTTCGAATTAGGTTCACCGCGAGTTTCAATCAATAGATTGATATTCACAAGTGACCGAACGTTTTTCGTTTTTTCTCAAGAAGGTTGTTGTGACTAATTTAAAAGAAATTTTTTATTTTTTATTTTTTTATTTTTTTTATCCATCCTCAGGTACACAATTCAAAGAAAGCGAGCCCACGCTCCTAGGTGATTCACGTTCGTGATTGGATTGGAAGATTTTACGGATTACCATCGATGCAACGTCAATCGGATCATGCGACAAAGGTACAATACTTTTATTATATGTTAATTAATCAAGGGTTAAGGTTCATCTTTAAAAAAGAAAATTTTAAATTATACTAAACCTATTTTCACTTCCGCCGTGTGTATTTTTTCCCTACAAAGGTTTTAAAAACACAGCTTTAAATTATAGAGTGGAACCTATCTACAAAAAAGGCATTCATTAGCTTATTTCAAAAAGAAAAAAAAAAAAAAAAAACCATTCATAAATAAGCTAATACTATTTAAATTCATATCCAAGAGTAACTATTGTCGCCATATAAAGTGACTGCCCAAACACATACGTTGTATTATTTTAACTTTCTTATATATAGAAACAAACATTCCATGTTCTTGAAATAATAAATTTACTACGTGTTTGTTATGCTGTACTGGACCAGATAATGGGAACAGACATTACTAAATTAGCATTGTCCGATGCTTGGTAAAATATGAAGGCTGTATTATTTTGTCAGATCAAATTTTTATTTTTGTCATAACCTGGTTAAATAATCAGGTGGGGAGAGGCGGTACTGAGCCGGATTGCACTCCAAATTGGACTCAACTTGAAATTTTTTTGTTTTCTTATTTTGAAAAATCTCAACATTTTGAGATAGAAGAAAAAGTAAAAATAAAATAAAATGAAAAATAGAGATTGCACTCGTAGATCAACCGATCCAAGACCGGATTGAGTTTCTCCTCCATATCTGATTTGCAACTTCTCATTTCACATTCGATTTCCTTCTACTAGTTCTTCAATCACCAACTAAAGGTTACAAATCACCAAAATAAGGGACGGAAAGAGGAAAAAAAACCTAAACAAGAAAGACGTGTATGGTCCAAGGTTGAAAAAGAGACTTTCTTAGATATATTAGATATATTGAAAATGTGTAGAGGTTGACAGTGAGGAAGTGTGGAGGTCCTATGTACAGGCAAACAAGGATGGAAAAGAGTTAAGAGACAAACCTTTTCCAATTTTTGAAAGGCTTGGCAATATATTCGAAAAGGACAGAGCCACAAGGGAGACAATAAGAACATCAGTTGAGCATATGGAGGAGGCACAAGGAGATGATCATGTTGATGACCAAGACGTGAATGGGATTAGCTCAACAAATCCTAGCCATCAAACTCAAAGTACACAACAAAGTTTGCCAACTCGGTGGAAAAGGGCAAGAAAAGAAGACTCAGTAGCTAGTGGATTCAAAGAGGTATTTGGGTCAATTCAACAATATCTTGATCAATCTGCACAACAAATGGAGAAGCTAAGCCAGAATATGGTACAAGAAGTAAGAGATGTACATCAAGAAGGAAAAGACATGGCTGAGGAGTTGGGTAAAATATGTTATTCATCATTTCTTAAGATCAGTATTCTGAAACTCATAGTAAGAAAGCAAGAAAATGTTATAGTTTTCAATTCTTTGACCGGTGATGATAGGAGGTTGTTTGTTCACCAACTTCTTGAGAAGAGCTCTCATGATGAAGATTGAGAATTTTGTGATTCAAAAAATAAAATAAAAAATGCCACAATGTCCAGTAATTGTTAAAAGAGAGAGAGAGAGAGGAGGTTTTATTTGTTTTTTATTTTCAAAGTCTAAATTGTTAGCGAACAAGTCACTACACGCGGAAGCGTTGCCGGATAGAACATAAACAAAAATAATAATAAAGAAAGATAAGATGAAGAGAAGTAATCAAATCCAATCACACACAGCACATGAATTTTATGTGGAAACCCAAATCAGGGAAAAAACCACAGCCGTTAGGACGACAAAAGAAAGTTCCAATATGTAGTAAATTGTTACAACTACACACTCATGATTCTCTCTCTAAATAATACCCAAAACGCGATTACACCTAATGCTCACTTTAAGATCTCTCTAGTATTTGCTATTTTGCTCCACCCACAATAACCTAGTTATTATGGTCTATTTATAAGAATTACAGAGAGTTTAAGATAAAAGGAAATCCTACTCCTATATGTACAAGAATTACTGGTTTCACATAAATATTATTTCCTATTTATGACAAGTCTTCTTGTAAGGAGAAATCATTTTCCTTCAAGTACAAGTCTTTTTTATTCTGCATGAAGACGAACTCTTTTTCCATTTCCGATAAGCACAAGAACTTTCAGAAGAAAACTTTCCTATTTTTCGCACAACATTCTTGATATGGGCAAAATCCGCTATTATCGCAATTTGGGCTGCGGTTTACAACCAGTGCCCTACACTGCATAATCTCTTTAGAGTCCACCGCTCAGAATACCGAGGTTGGTGCATTTTTCCTATGCCGCGGTCTACACTGTTGATCTCACTGGAATGTTCTGCGGTTCATATTACTGTCTGTGCTCTTTTGTCCTACCATGGTCCATGCCGTGATTCCTTTCGAAATCCGATTCTTCAGTTCTTCTTTGGTCTCCAAACCTCCCTCAAACACGATCTCCTACTTCCAATTGATTCCTATGTCTCCAGGAAGTCTCCGCATTAGTTAAATCTCATTTGGTAATCACTAGGAATACGAGTTATATCCAACAATTCTCCCTTATGACGAGAATTCCCAAAAAAAAAAAAAAAATCCATAGCTACGACTCTCATCACCGAGAATCAACATACCCACCACGAGGTATAACCACTTAGGAACAACCCATCCTAAGATTTCACATGCACATGTCGAAATTTTCCTTACTGAAATTATGGTGTAACTCCTCACGTTAGGTTCCTTGGGAGTTTGCTCAGCCATCGACATCCTTGTCTACCACACACCTTGCATTACCTCCTAACTAATGCCCATGCGCAATTGTGGACCCGCTATCAGTAATACATCCTCAATTATGACAACTAGCAGTCATGCCATGAGGATGTCTTATGCTCTTTTAAAGGGCATCGCTATAGTCGTCATACTCAAGAGAAGCGATTGCCGGATCACCCTCTTTGGAGCCCTTAGCCACACTTGTTTTCTTATTTTGACAATCCTTCCTAACATGTTCAGACTGTCCACATCCTTAACAAGTGACTTTCCATTTGGAGTTCCCTTTTTTCCTATCAACAAAAAAAACAGAGTTATCAAAAGATTTACCTTCACTTTTTAGCCTTCGTTCCTCAGAGATTAGTTTGTTCGCTATATCTCCAAAACATATGGTTGAACTTCTATGCATCAATATTGGCTTCATGTGCCCATAGGACGATGGAAGGGACCAGATGAGTCTTAGACCTTTGTCTTCCTCATTGATTTTAACTCCAATCGACTCTAATTATGAAACTATTCCATTGAGCTCTTCTGGATGATTGGATTTCGTGCCTTCAGACATCTGTAGTGTATGAAACTACTCCTTCAGGTAGAACTGGTTGCAGACGCTATTTGTTTGATACAATTTTTCAAGCTTCTCCCAAAGTTCTTTCGTTGAATATGTTCCATGAATTTTTGCAAGAACGTTCTTGGTTAGGCACAATCGTATCGCACTTGCAGCCCTTTCATCCAAATCCTCCTAGTCATCATCATTCATCTTAGGTTTTCCAGAACTAGTATCAACCGTTTTTTTGTCGGAGTCTTTAGAGCAATCAGGGTTTGCAGGGGTTGACTTGCCCTTCAACGCCTTGTGTAAACCGTATTGGATTAATAGATCTTTGACTTAAACTTGCCACAAGTCGAAGTTAATCTTTCTGTCGAATCTCTCAACCTCGAATCTCATCATCTTTGATATAAGCCTTGTTTGGCTAGGCTTTTAGAGAGCTTAAAAGCTCTTTTAGGGTCCAAAAGTGACTTTCAAGCCTGTTTGGATAATTTATGATAAGAGCTTATTGAGATTGGAAGTTCTTCTATCTAAAGTCAAGGCCAACTGACTTGGACAAAAAGAGCTTTTGAGAAGACCTGGAAGCTGAAATTTTGTTTAATGAATCTTTCATATTGACGTATTTACCCTTTCTTGGTATAAATAACAAATCAATAATTCCAGTACTATCCCTTCACACCCATTTTTTGTCTAAACACGTTTTCCCCTTTTCACATGAACCCTAGCTCTGATTTTCACTTAAAATCTCCTCAAATCCTTTTCATGCTTTGAGTTTGCAAGAAAATCTACCTAATTTCCATGGAAACCCACCAATTTCGCTCTCAAAACTCCTTTGATACAGTCTGATGGGGATGAAACATCCTGGATCTCATGGTTTTGCAATCTCCGAGGAAACGAGTTCTTTTGCAAAGTGGATGATGATTATATACAAGATTATTTCAACCTATGTGGGTTAAGTAGTCAAGTTCCTTATTATGATTATGCACTTGATTTTATTTTGGATGCTGAGTCCTCTCATGGCGATATGTTTACAGAAGAACAAAATGAATTAGTTGAATCTACAGTAGAGATGCTTTATGGTTTAATTCATGCCCGATACATACTGACTAGCAAAGGAATGGCTACTATGCTAGACAAGTACAAGAACTATGACTTTGGGAGATGCCTAAGAGTATTTGGGTTCAAGCTCCACAAGCCACGATGCTGGAGTAGGAAGTCTTCTTTTGGGTTAAAGTTTTTAGGAAAAAAAAAATTGTATTACCTTGCTTCTCTATGGAATTAATGCTTTAAGAATTCAATTAAAGTTTGATTATCTTCCATATATGCGAAATCTAGGCTCCCAGTTATATGTTATAAATATTATCATGAATCAAATCCGCTATGAAGCAATTATTTTCAGTTTTAGCTGTCCAAACATCTCTATAATATCCTTTTATGGTAGAGCAAATACTTAAATTTCCTCAGTACTACTTTCTTCGATCTAAAACTCATTTTCTTAAAGAGTAAAAATGTCATATCATAATTAGAAGAGATTTTGAAATTTTCCAACCAAACAGTTTCAAAAGCTCGTCTGGATAGAAATGCTCTTTTGGCATATACCATCCAAACAGTAACCGAAAAGATCAGGCTTTTACTTCTCTTCTTCTATTGTCAATAGCCATAAGTAAAAGTTATCTCAAACGAGCTCATAATAGTTTGTTAAGACCACTATCAAGCAACCGTGGCTTTGATACCAATTGTTAGCGAACAAGTGACTACACGCGAAAGCATTGTTGGATAGAACGCAAACAAACACAATAATAAAGAAAAATAAGATAAAGAGAAGTAATCAAATCCAGTCACATACAACACAAGAATTTTACGTGGAAAGCCAAATCAGGGAAAAAACCACGGCCGTCAGGATGACAAGATAAAGTTCTAATATGTAGTAAATTGTTACAACCATACACTCAATATTCTCTCTTTAAATAATACCATAAACGTGATTACACCCAATGCTCACTTTTAGATCTCTCTAGTAGTTGATATTTTGTTCCACCCATAATAACCTAGTTATTATGGTCTATTTATAAGAATTACAAGGAGTTTAAGATAAAAGGAAATCATACTCCTATACTTATAAGAATTACTTATTTCACATAAATACTATACCTATTTATGACAAATCTTCTTGTAAGGAGAAATATTTTTCCTTCAAGTACAAGTCTTTCTCGTTCTGCATGAAGACAAACTCTTTTTCCTTTTCTAATAAGCATAAGAACTTCCAAAAAAATTTTCCTATTTTCGCACAAAATTCTTGATCTGGGCAAAATCTGCTATTACCGGGGTTTGGGTCGTGGTATACAACCCGCGCCCTACACCGCGTAATCTCTCTGGAGTCCACCACTCAGAATACCGTGGTTGGTGCATTTTGCCTATGCTGCGGTCTACATTGCGTGATCTCACTGAAATGTGTCACGGTTCGTACCACTGTTTGTGCACTTCTGTCTATACTGCAGTCCGTGCCGCGATTCCTTCCGGAATCCGATTCTTTAGTTCTTCTTCGGTTTTCAAGCCTCCCTCAAACACGATCTCCTACTTCCAAATGATTCCCACGTCTCAATGAAGTCTTTGCATTGGTTGAATCCCTTGTGGTAATCATTGGGAATACGAGCCACATCCAACATAAATGATATAGGTAATAATTCTTTTAAAAATTCAAAGAGAGGTTTTGGATGAACTAGGTTTTAGCTTTTAATTACAAGATCAAATGGAAGTGGAGTTGTGGAAGGCATGCAGAAACTATTTTCCTATCCTAGACCTTTCACACTTCAAGTCTAAGCAATACTCAATGGGTCTAATGAACCTCGTTCCACCCGAATAAGAGGAGAAATGTTTCGGTGTGCTTGGAGTATACATTCAACCTAATCAAATCATGACATGTAACATGAATAACCAATAAGTGTCGTCAATTCATATATCCATCTGAAGTCGGACAGAGACACTGATCATTAAACCAGATAAAATAAACAAGTAGAGCTTATTCATTTCATCTTCCCATCGGTATTTCAAATCACACATCTTATTCTTTCTTGATGGTAAAGCTAATGGTTGCTAACAAAGGTAATAAAAACCACCCACACAAGTGGGTAAGCTTCAAATCAAAAACATGTCAAGAATGGTAACATACTCTCATCTATCATCATCCAATAAAATTAAAACATTATTCTTTCTTCAACATTGTGTTCGAATAAGAGGAGAAATGTTTCGGTGTGTATGGAGTATACATCCAACTCAATCAAATCATGACATGTAATATGAATAACCAATAAGTGTCGTCAATTCATATATCCATCTGAAGTCAGCCGGAGGCACTGATCATTAAACTAGAGAAAATGAACAAGTAGAGCTTATTCATTTCATCTTCCCATCAGTATTTCAAATCACACATCTTTTTCTTTCTTGATCGTAAAGCTAATGGCTACTAACAAAGGTAATAAAAACCATCCACACAAGTGGGTAAGCTTCAAATCAAAAACATGTCAAGAATGGTAAGATACTCTTGTCTATCATCATATAATAAATTTAAAATATTATTCATTCTTCAACATTGTGTTCGAATAAGAGGAGAAATGTTTCGGTGTGCTTGGAGTATACATCCAACCCAATCAAATCATGACATGTAACATGAATAACCAATAAGTGTCATAAATTCATATATCCATCTGAAGTTGAACAGAGACACTGATCATTTAACCAGAGAAAATGAATAGTAGAGGTTATTTCATTTTAATCACACATCTTTTTCTTTCTTGATGGCAAAGCAAATGGCTACTAACAAAGGTAATAAAAACTACCCACACAAGTGGTGGTAAGCTTCAAATAAAAAACATGTCTAGAATGGTAACATACTGCTATTTATCATCATCCAATAAAATTATAACATTGTTCTTTCTTCAACATTGTGTTCGAATAAGAGGAGAAATGTTTCGATGTGCTTGGAGTATACATCCAACCCAATCAAATCATGACATGTAACATAAATAACCAATAAGTGTCATTAGTTCATATATCCATCTAAAGTCGGACAGAGACACTGATCATTAAACCAGATAAAATAAACAAGTAGAGCTTATTCATTTCATCTTCCCATCAGTATTTCAAATCACACATCTTTGTCTTTCTTGATGGTAAAGCTAATGGCTGCCAACAAAGGTAATAAAAAACCACCCACACAAGTGGGTAAGCTTCAAATCAAAAAAACATGTCTAGAATGGTAAGATACTCCTGTCTATCTATCATCCAACAAAATTAAAACATTATTCTTTCTTCAACATTGTGGTTGACACAGCTCTTCCACGAAACACATTCAGAGACTTTATGGTCTTTAATGGATATAACAACTATCAACCACTAATCAATTCCGATTACATCATCCAATAAAATAAAAACATTATTCTTTCTTCAACATTGTGGTCGAATAAGAGGAGAAATGTTTCGATGTGCTTGAAGTATACAACCAACTCAATCAAATCATGACATGTAACATAAATAACCAATAAGTGTCATCAATTCATATATCCATCTAGGACAGAGAAACTGATCATCAAACCAAAGAAAATGAACAAGTAGAGCTTATTCATTTCATCTTCCCATCAGTATTTCAAATCACACATCTTTGCCTTTCTTGATGGTAAAGCTAATGACTGCCAACAAAGGTAGTAAAAACCACCCAGAAAAGTGGGTAAGCTTCAAATCAAAAACATGTCAAGAATGGTAAGATACTCCTGTCTATCATCATCCAATAAAATTTAAACATTATTCTTTCTTCAACATTGTATTTGACACACCTCTGCCAAGAAACACATTCAGAGAAATTATGGTCTTCAATGGATCATAACAACCATCAACCACTAACCAATTCCAATGACACAGACGACAAGGAAACTAAGCAAAACATGATGACATAACATTACACTGTCCTCTAACTAAACTGATGAGGATCGGATCACCAGCCTGACTCTCTTGGTTGAAGAGCCTTTTATTGATATTATGGAAGCTATTCTTTCTTGGTGTATTGTCTGACTGCGAAGGCTAAGCCCAAGATCAAAAGGGGTACCAGAAACTGTAGAATCTTGATCACAAACTCCGGAGTCTTGTCTTGATTGTAAGTTGCCTGCTGAGGGGCAATGTATGTGCGTTTCAGAGGAACGGTTGCTGAATCAATCTCCCCAATGTAGTATTTTTCCATCATCTCCCTAGCAGTGTCACTGTGACCCACATCTTCGAAATCATTAGTTGCATCTTTTCCTGCAAAATCCATACAAAATTCACATACCAACGCTACATAAGATACTCATAGAGAGAGAGAGAGAGAGAGAGAGAGAGAGAGAGAGAGAGATCATCGCCTGCAGGGGAGACAGAGATTTGATAAGTAATGACTTACCAGTTGCAGATAGCAAAACCTCATCACCTCCAGGATGATCATCCATAAACGAGGTCACATCATAAACCTGAAGTTGAAAACTTTTTGTTAATAATTAAAATGTAAGAACAAGAATCAGTTGTGAACTTTTTAAGAAGAATTAAAATCATTATTTGTCTCTTCTCCTGCATTAACATGACAAAAATAACAAACAAATATATAACCAAAGGCCAAAGCAGAAAGAGACAAGTGATAGTGAATCCACAGACAGTTTATTTATCAAAATATTGCGAAAAGTAGTTGCTTAAGGGTCTTTTCTCATAAATATAGTTAGACATATCTGCTCAAAAATAGGATCTCTAATCTTTTCTTTCTTGGATACATGTATCGAAACAAGCATGCTGTCTCTTTTTACAAAAAACGATTAGAAAGTAGAGACTAAGCAAATATAAACATAAAGATGAAACATGTGATATAATCATATAAGAGAACAATTGTTCAATCTCCGATTATACGCATCACAACTGGCCTTGCGGCCTGGTGGCATAAGCCTCATAGTCTTAGCAAAATGCAAGGCGTTGTTCAAATCAAAGGTCTGAACCCAGGAAAAGGTAAGAAGTTTAAAGGTGGGAGAGAGATAGGCCTTATGAATGTTAATTTTTTTTACAATTTCCATGTTAATATCTTTTTATATATAGCAGGAAATGTGAACCATCCATTGATATGGGTCCCACATGGTTCCCATAAAATGATATAAGTTCAGATTTCGCCATAGCAGAGAAAGTAAAATCCCTGATTGTAAAGAAGATTTCCCTAAAAAATCGTACGAGTGTTTGTTATCACCTCATTCAACTAACAATTTAGGGTGTTTTTGGTCCCTTTTACAAAACAACTTTTCATTTCGTAAAATGAAAAACACATGCTATGTGTTTTAAACTTTTAATGATACATGAAATGCAACTCCTTAAAAGTCGGTGTAAATCTTAAAAAACAGCCTCAGACACAATTTCAAATTGTATTTGAAGATCATGAAATATGATTTGCCCATTTATACTCTCAAATATCAATAACCAATTTCAAACATGATTGGAAAAATAATCAATATGTTTGTTTCAAAATTCAGTTTAGCCAAACAAATTGACCCCATACACAGCTCAGGAAAGTGATTTAATCCATTTCTTTCAACAAAGCTTATTATCAACAACACAAATTCTCAAATCTAACACAAATAATTAGAGGCAAACAAACATCAATCAAACATCAACCACAAAATTTAATCTGAAAAACAAACAAGAAAAAACTAAAAAAACAAAAACAAAACTTGAGAGCGCGCGCGAGAGATAGAGAGAGAGATTTGACCTTGCCGGAAACAATAAGCCAGCAATCCTTGGTTTTGTTGTGCTTTGCAACCTCTTCAAATGTGTGAATCTTCGAATCTGAAGCCATTCTGCGCTACTGCCAAAACACAAAATCCACAATAAATCTAACTTTTATGCACAAAATTCCATTTAAAATACCCAGAAACAGAATTCTACCCCATTATTGATCCAAAAACACCAAAACCCTTTGAATCCAAAACCGAAACCCTTCAAATTTATATCAATTCAGGGTGAAAATTCAAACAAAATGAGGAATCTAATTTCAATTTCATGCAAACACAAGGCCACCAAAAAAAATGAAAACCCACCAATAATATTATCTCTTTTTACATGAAATCGATTTAAAAATACCACAAACAGAGCTTCTCATTAACAACTGATCAGCATGCACCAAAAACCTTCAAATCAAAACTAAATTATATATATATATATATCATTTCAGGATCAGAAAAGAGAGAATCTGAATCTAAAATCAACAAAATTTAAAACCCACTAAAAAATTAATCTTTTGTTACCAAAAATCGATCTAAACCACCCAGAATGAGAGCTTCTTCTAACCAAAAGAACAAATCCCTTCAAATCAAAACTCAAAACTTTATCAAATTTTATATCAATTCGGGATCAAAAAAGATGAATTCTGAATATAACTTCAAACAAAACGAGGAATCTAAAAAGTTTGATTACTTACCAGAGAGAGAGAGAGTTTGGAATGTGAGCAAATATTTTGGATTCTCTCTTCGTTGTTGTCGAAGCAGGTCCAACTCAAAAACAACACTTGGGATCTAGGACGGCTTTTTAATTTTATTTTATAGGAAATGTATTGACCATTTTGGGTCTCCGAGTTTGTACGATCTGTGAATAAAAGTGCTTTTGGCTTGAAGGGTAGTTTTGTCTTTGCATATAAATTTCATGCCATTGGGTTACTTGGGTATATATGTTCATGTCATGTAACATTTATGGCAATTTTTTGGGCCTCTCAATAGTCAATTTATAGAAAAAAAAAAAACAATTTTTTTTTATTTTTTTTATGGGAAGGGATTTGTCTCAAATGATTGGTGGGATAAATACGAGATAAGATGTTTACTGGTCCCTGTTCAATTTCACCGATGGTCTCTTGTCTCTTGCTTCAAAAGTACTCATCCAATCAATTAATATTTGAAATTCGAGCATTTGAACTTGTAACGATAAATAAGATCAATTAAATCAAAATCACAAAAAAAAAAAAAAAAAAAAAAAAAAAAGATCAATTAAATGAGATGTGTTGGACACAAGCACTATAATTTTTAGGTATTCATGATAATAAATGTAAGGTAGAAACAAGAAAATAAGGGCGTGTTTAGGTATAGTTTTTAAAATAGTGATTTTAAAAACTATTTTTAAAAATGAAAATCATGTTTTTAAAAATATTGATGTGTTTGGTAGTATTTTTTTAAAAGTAGTTTTCAAAAAAAGTAGTTTTCAAAAAAAGAAAACGATGTATATGTGTTTGGTATTATTTTTAAAATGAGTGAAATAGTTGTTTGGAGGGAAAAGTTGTTTTTTTTTTTTGAAAACAATAGAAAATAACAAAAAGTTGTTTTTAACTTTTAAAAAGTTATTTTTTGTTTTCAAAAACAATTTTACAAAATGATTAATCAAACAACTTTAGAATTTAAAAATAAATAAATAAATAAATAAATAAATAAATAAAAACAAGAACTGTTTTTAAAAATGAAACCAAACACCACCTAAATATTTTTCCTTTTTAGTAACTTTCTAGATTTTAATATGTGCCTGTATTAGGAGCACACGTTAACACTACCCATAATATTTTTACATGACCTATGATTGTAATATCAAATATCAATATGAAAAGGATTTAGTAAGGTCATAGAATCAGACATCCAACCCGGGTTGAGATTGACACAGACAAAACATTGGATCACACCAATTGTCATATAAGTTGTTCAAACTTTTTATTTTCTTTGACCAAATCAATTTAATTAGGGTAAATCAATCGCTTTCCATCACTTTAAGAGTATACATGTATTGAAGCCGTTTGAACAAACAAAACAAAACAAAACTGTAACACACTCAAAAAGCTTTACATGCACTATAAGATTTTATGTCAACATGGAATTAAATTAGACCAAAGATTTTGCATATTAATAACCAACATTTGATCCAATTAATTATTGAGAAATCTATTTATGTTACTAATAATAAAATACTATTACTTATATATATTTTTTGAAAGACTATTACTTATAATTTATGTTATATATGTTATTATAAATTTTAGTCTCACACTCACACACAAATATATATATATATATATATATAAACTATAAAATGGTCAATTTTGGCTACCTTGAAATTTGAAAGTTATCTCCGGTCTCCACGACTCTACCTACCAATTCTAGATTCACTTTCTAATATTTTTATTTTAAAAAATAATAATAGTTTGACTTATCAAGCAGATTAATTAATATTTTAAAATTTTAATCAAATTTTACCATATTATAAAATTATGTGTTATTTTTCGATTTTGATTATACATAAAAAGATTAATAATGTTATTTTGTCTAAATTTGGTGTCCAAATCTGGTACTCAAATGATGTGACAATACTATAATCTTTTCATTTAAATTATATTAGATTTTCATGATTTAAATAAATAGATTAGAGTATTGACACATCATTTTAGTACCAGATTTAGACATTAAATTTGGGCAAAGTAGCAATACTCTAAAAAGATTTTTGGAATTCTCTCCATATTTTATAACATATTGATTCTAAGAAACATGCAGGGAGATTTTGAATTTTAGACATAAAGTATCTTTTACTATTATTATAGACTTCCTATAAGTGTTGTAAGAGGTTTATATATATAAATATTCAAGTCAGTGCGCACTGATATAACTTCATTAGTGTATTGGATGTGAACCATTAGATTTACATAATTTAACTGAAAGTGCACTTGTCAAAGTTTCTCCATAATCAGTGGTCCACATGCATTGGTACTGATGTAGTTACATCAGTGCGCACTGATGTGAACAGGACCGTATATATATATATATTCAGTTCGAACTGATATAAAATATATCAGTTCTTTGCATGTGAGTCATTGGATTTAAAAGATGCTTTGACAAATTCATGAAGCCAAGTCAAAGCATTTAAATCTAATGGTTCACATGCAATGAACTGATAATAGAAAAACTATATATATAATACTTTTCTAAACAAAACCATCCTGACTTTATAATTTCAGGACGTTCAACCACAGCCACACATTTACATTGGGTCCACAGCCCCACATTAACAAATACTCACATCTAATATGAATGTGTAGCTATGGTTGAACGTCCTTAACTTATAATTTTAGGACGTCCTTACTAGAGAACCACTATATATATAGTCATTTTCTCCTTAGTACGCATTGATATAAAATACATCAGTGCATTGCATGTGGGTCATAGATTATGGATAAATATGGATAAGTTATAAGTGCATGCAGACTGAATCAAAGCAGTTGAATCTAATGGTCTATATGCAAGGATTAGGACGAGACTTATGAGTCATTGATTAAGTTTAAGAAGAAACTGATGTATGCAAATCTAATCATTGATAGTTGTGGAACTGATATGAATAAAATCAGTTTGTCCAGAGAGAGAGAGAGAGAGAGAGAGATTTTCCAATGAGGACTTTTTAAAATGCACACTTTAAGCACCTTTGATGAAATTGCATGTAATCAAATGTTTTTCAATGAGATTTTTTGTATGCATATTAAGAAAATTAAAATACACATTTGATAAAAATTTTGAAGTTTTTTGGATTTGAGAACTATTGTTTCTTATACTTTCCTATTTTAAAATGTTTTATCTTCAAAAAGTAAAAAAAAATAAAAATAAAAAAAAAATAAAATAAAATTAGTTCTTGGACCTAGAATTTTTTTTTATAATTTTTTTTTCATAAATGAATTTCAAAGTTTTTATCATCCATACAAAAAATCAAATCAAGATTCAATATTTTCCATTAAATTTCATTAAAGGTTCTCTCTCTCTCTCTCTCTCTATATATATATCACTTATGGTGGTAGGCACTTGAATCTGAAATATTACCGGGCTGAATGAATAATAGTGTCATAAGAGGATTTGACCTCTCATTACGACAACAATTGATTTTCAATTAAGATGGAATTAAAGTGATCGAGTATATATATCCACTTACAGTGGTAGGCATTCGAATCTAAGATATTACCAGACTAAATGAATGTTAGTTTCATGAGAGGGAGAGAATCTTCAGCGGGACACTTCTATTGGATGGTCTTATTGCCACGTCAATGAGACCGTCCCCCTGAAGATTTTCTCCGACAACTCAAGTTTTTTTTTTTTTTTTTTTTTTTTTGCTTTTCACGGCAGTGTTGCAGTAACAAATGACGAATTAAATTGTGTCTCTAAAGTAGTGAAGTCTGAACATAGTTTTAGTTTTAGAGAGCTCGGTTTCTCTTTTCTGTGTGCGTTCTTGGTTTCGTATTAATTCTATGTGCTCTCTTTTCCTTTTATATATAGAATTCAAACTCAAGATATATATTAATTTCTAAATATTCCACTAATATTATTGGATGAAAATATTTCAGATCAAACAGGATTTTACGATTATTGTGTAGTTGTGTACTCCTCAGTAGTTATGACCCCGGTCCGGTTTCAATTCCGGCGGTTTTGACAGTTCAGTTCTAATTTTTATTTTTTTTCATATTATTATTATTTTAACAAATATATATATATATATATATTACACATATAAAATTGTAAATGTACTTTGTTGGATAACCCGAAATTAAAATAAAATAAATATATGACAAACTAAAAAAAGAAATTAAAATAAAACTAAAAAATGTAAAATTGGCCTAATACTTAATTTTACCACAATTAAGTTGCATATGTATCATCTTGGGGTTTAGAGAAATCAAAAGCCACTTAGTTCTCTTTCCTTTTATTGCAGGTTTGGTGATGACGTGATGTGAGGTGTCATCGTAACTAATCGCTGCCATCCGTTCCATTGGTAGGGGTATGCTAGTCATCATCGAAGAAATCGTAGGGTGCAAGATCGATTTCTTGTTGTTTGTTTTGCGCCTTGGTTCAATCATCAACACAAGCTTGTATCTGAATTGATTCCGGACTCAAAAGCGAACATCATACGTCCAGAATATTTCCACTGACGCTAAACTCTTATTCCATAGCCACTGTAGAAACCGGTGTTGAAAGAATTTGTTGGCTATAATAGCCAAGATTGAAAAGTACTTTTCATACTCATTCCACCAGTGTAGGATATCAAATTTTTTAACATCAGTGTTTCCTATAAAATCAAAAGAGGGACTTAGATAATTTTCAAGCTCAGAATACGAAGTTGAGCTTGATGAAGAAGAACCTTGTAATTATTTTGTTTTTTGGGATAACAGTTTATGCCTAACCCCGTTAATCCGGAGGATGATGGGGAATGAGATACATTTTGAGTTTGTGGAACATTTATGTTCAGTGATAGACCATAAACTCTAAGATATTCATCATATAACTCATATAATAATGTCTGAATTTTAGAAGAAGACCCAATAACATCATAATATATTTGTAAACATTGATAATAAGTAGTTAGATAGTCAAAAAAAAATTTCTAATCTACAACTTGGATCAAAACACATTGCAATCAAATAAATAGTTGGAAACTCCATATAATAGTCTAACCATTTTGTTTTCATAACATTAACGGACTTCAGTAATTCTATATCGGATAAATGCACCAACAATATTAATACTCTTAATAATAAAAAAATTAGTTGTAAGATAATAAATACCAGATAAATTGTTAGTGGCATTATTAAATACTTTTAACAAACCACAAATTTTTGTACAAACATCCCAATGGTTTGAATAAACATTACTGTGACTGACATTATATTGAATAAAAGTAACTAATAAATCTCTATAATCATAACTTTGAGCAAGTAATTTATAAGTAGAATTCCAACGTGTTGGAACATCACGAGGAAATTTAATGGCATGCCTATCATTTTGTTTACAAAACTTTACCTATGCTTTCATTGCAGAAGGATGTTTCCATAAATAATAGAGGACATCTTTAATAGGTTTAATAAATTTTTGAAGAATTGCTAATCCTTTTTGAACACATAAATTTAAAATATGGCATGCACATCTTTGATGAAAAAATTTACCACCAAAATAAGGTTTGCATAAATCAATTAAAGCAGAAATAGCTACGGTATTGTTGCAAGCATTATCAAAACCAATTGCAAAAATTTTGTTTTCAATTTCATAGCCTTCAAAAATAATTCTAAGTTGTTTAAAAATATTAGCAGCAATGTGTATCATCAAAAACTCTAAATGCAAGAATCCTTTTTTAGATAGTTCATGCATTATCCATATAATGGTAAGTGAATCCCAAGTATGAATGCATTTGCCAATGGTCAGTCCATATGTCGGTATATACAGAAACACGACCATTATATTTTTCTTTAAAAAAAATTCAAACTTCCTTTTTTCTTTGTAATAAATGTTAGAAAGTGCACGTGTGAGAGTAGTTCTAGGAACACGATATGATATGCAGCAAGATTTAATGCTTGTTGACAATAATTAATAAAACCAACATTTTCACCAAAACTAAATGGTAAGTGTTCTACTGCAACCATTCTAGCTAATTAGTCTCTATTTTTTTTTTTTATCACTATATTTAAATAATTGTTGGTTAGGGGTAGCGTACTTGAAAATTTGGGCTTGTGAACTCGATCTGGCCTGTGCGTTTGGATGGATGTTCTTTATATGCTTTCGATATTAGCTCTAGATTTGTTCCACTTAAATACCTTTTTGCAATAATTGCAAATCACTATAGTGCTTCCAACTACTTGCGTTACTTTTTTCATATAAAGTACGAAGAGATCAGATTTAGGCTGCTTTTGTAGGTGGTTCAAATTCAAAATCTGGAGGGGGATTATGCATTTTTCTAATTGGCTTGTTAAATAAGGGGTGGCATGATCGGAATCGGGTTCGAAAATTATTAGAGGGGGATGAGGAGAGTTT